>OY288109.1:65965043-66462480 GCA_958431115.1 Syrphus vitripennis | reverse complement strand
CAAAAGTTTCTGAATTTGCATTTGTGAGATATAATGGAAGTGGATTTTATTTTATTCCATCTTATTTGAGATGTTTTATCTGAAAACGAAAAGCACCTACGAATTGTATGGCTCCAAAGAACCTATTGTATTTGTAGATTGTAGCGAAGACGACTCTTAAGAACTATGACAGACGAAAACGATCCATTTGCCCTACAAGAAAGCATTTTCATGAAAATATAATATTAATTGTGTTACCTGGCGCTTGCAGTGGTGAGTTTCGTTATGAGTTTTGTTGTGACGATTAGGGGGAGAATACCAAAATGTTATCGAATCACAACAATCCTCACAAGGAATAGTCACAAGAGCTTGTGAATTATGACTCCTCACAAGGGGGAGAATCGGGCTGTAAATCTCTTTTTCTTAATTAAAAGTCTATTGAATTTTATTCGATTATTTAAAAAATTGTCCAGGAAATAAAATAATCGAGTAAAATTCAATAGACTTTTAATTAAGAAAAAGAGATTAAGTTTAAGTGTTATAATGGATAATTGCAAAAACTGATTTTAAATGACATGAGCATGAGTTTATATAGTATGACATTATACGAGTGTATTTGTGAGCATAAGTAATTCAAGTATGTATCATATCATACAAATAGAAAAAAATATGTGTATGTAATTATTATATAAAGAATTCAACTGTTAATTTTCAACATCCTCGGTTGGGCAAGGTTGAACTTCAAGTGGATAAAGCAGCTGAATTGGTCGTCGGAACTGCTTCCCATCAGCTAAGCGAATTTTGCAAGACCTGACCTTGGAGTCTCTTCCTGGGAACGCTTGTTCAACGATGGCCATCTTCCAATTGATTCGTGGCGTTGCTTGGTCGAAAACAAGAACAACATCTCCTTCCTTCAGAAGATGAACAGATCCTCTTTTAGGCGAGTTGTGGAAAAAGCGCAGCAGTTGAATGTACTCCGATTGCCATCTTTTTCGGAACTTCGTTGTATACCTCATTCGATGCTTACAGACGTTTCGAAGTAAGTCTGCATTTGGCTCTCCTTCTCGTGATGTCAGTGATTCAGTGTTCCACCCTCAAGATGCAACCAAAAAGTCAGATGGTGTAAGAGGGGAAAGGTCCAGCGGGTCGGTGCTCATATAAGTCAGAGGGCGGTCGTTGACAATTTCTTCAGTTTCTATAACGATTGTTCTAAGTTGTTCAAAATTAAGTTTTGACTTACCAATCGTGACTTTAAGCAAATTCTTCATAGTCCGGATATGCCTTTCCCAGAACCCACCCCACCAAGGGGCACGTTCCACAATGAATTGCCATTGTATTTTTCTCTTTGACAGAAAGCCTTCAATGACTTCTTCATCCCAAAAACAGTCAGGACTGCGGAGCTCCAGTGCAGCTCTTCGGAAAGTACGAGCGTTGTCGGAAAGTATCGTCGAAGGTATACCTCTTCTGCCGATAAAACGTCGCGGAGCCATCAAAAAGTTTTCTGCAAACAACCCTCTCGTAATTTCAAGGTGCACAGCGCGTGCAGCAGAACAGGTGAAAATTGCGATGTAAACCTTGGCAGCATTAGAATTGTCATCATAGCAGTAGAGTGGGCCAGCAAAATCTACACCCACTTTGTCGAACGGTCTTGAAAGGTATACCCTTTCGATTGGCAATGGAGCAAATGGCTGGGATGCAGGTGGACCCCATAATTTTCTGCATACGATACACATTTTGATTCGTCTTTTGATGGCCTGGCGACTTTCACCATCCTAAACCGTTTTCGAAGTTTCGTTAAAACAGTATTGACTCCAGCATGTAAACTTTGTTTATGGTAATCATCAATAAGAAGATCGAGGATAGGGGAATGCGATGGAAGAATAATGGGATGCTTTACATCCATTGTTTCACCCAGCGTTTGAAGGCGTCCTCCCAACCTCAATAAACTGTAGTCGTCTAAGAAGGGTGACAGCTCATAGATCTTGGAGGATGTCGGTAAAGATTTTCCCTTCTGCAAAAAACTAATTTCATTAGTAAAAATTTGTTTTTGAACATACCTCAACCAGTGATTTTCAGCTTGCTGGATTTCAGTAGCACATAAGGGTGGAACTTCGGAAAATGATAACATCTTTTCCGGTTTTTGCTTCCTTTTAAAAAATCGTATTGAGCGGAAGACATATGCAGTCACTCTGATGAGGCGGTTCCAGGTACTGCAGTCCTTGTAACAAAAAAATGGTTCTTCAATGACATCTGGCGATGGAAGTGATTCGGTCAACAAAATTGTAGCGACATGAGGAACCGCGTCCTCTTGAATCCAACTATCGTCACTGTTTTTAAGCCAGCTCGGACCGTAAGCCCACAACTCAGAATTTTGTAGTACCTTACTACTAACACCTCGGGTGAGAAGATCAGCTGGGTTGTCTTTTCCTCGACAGTGATTCCATTGTGAAATTGCAGTAATTCGTCTTATTTCGTCAACCCTGTTTTGGACGTAGGGCTGCCATCGCTGCACATCACCTTGAATCCAGCTCAAGGCAATCTTCGAATCCGTCCAGAGGAAGTATTTAGCTGTAGAAAGCTTGAGACATTTCTGCAGGTATGAATGAAGACGAGCTGCTATGAGAGCAGCTGTAAGTTCAAGCTTCGGTAGCGTAAGCTCACTGGAGCCATCCATCTTCAAGGGAGCGACACGTTTTTTTGCGCACAAAAATTTTATTTTGACTTTTCTGCAACTCGAAACACATTTAATAAAAGCCACTGAACCATATGCTTTCGTGCTCGCATCTGCAAATATGTGAATCTCGAATTTTCCTTCTTTCAATGGAATAGAAATTGCAGCTCTCGGAAACGTCATGTCCTTAAGTTCAAGAACTCCCTTCACACAATCGTTCCATTTAGTTAGAAGATCGCCGATCAGAACTTCGTCCCAAAGTAGCTTCTACTTCCACAGTTTCTGGAAAAGAATTTTTAATTTAACAATTGTGGGACCAAGAATACCTATTGGATCGAATATCCTCGCAATAGTTTGCAGCACATTGCGCTTGGTTCCTTTTGTTGATTCTGAAACTAAGAATGCTTAGAACCGACTCCAGTGGCACTGATAACTCCTCGCTATAAGTGAACCAAGAAAGTCCCAACACCTTTTGCACTGGTGGGGCATTACTAACATTCATCGCATCTCGAACTAGCTGGCTGCTTGAACTCCACTTGTGCAGATTCATTGAAGCTCGCTTGAGAATGTTGACAGCTTCTGAACATATTTTACTTCCCTCTTGCTCGTAATCTGTGCTGATGACCAGATCGTCCATATATATACTCTCCAATAGTATAGAACAGGTGGAAGGAAAGTCCCTGGCTTCATGTCTGAGGTGGTATTTGATTGTCGCGCACAGCAAAAATGGGCTGCAATTAACACCTAACGTCACTCTAGTCATTCGGTATATAGTGAATTGTGGTTTGTCACTAGCGGCTGTCAATTTACTTCCAAACCATATGAACCGATGGCTATCACGATCCTCTTCGCATAAGACTATCTGAAGAAACGCCTTCTCGATGTCTGCGACAATGCCATGGAGACCCAAACGGAAGTTAAGGAGAACCTTCATAGCATCTGGTAGCAAATTGGCACCCGTCCACAGATGATCGTTGAGGGAACCAGTTCCATCGATGTGTGCTGACGCGTCAAAAACCACGCGAAGTTTCTTCCTTGTACACAGGCTGATGAGGGAGGTAAAATACACGTGGCTGATGGCACTCTTCGTAAAGGGACGACGTTACTGGCTAAGCAATGCCTTCGTAAATTATTTTTCTGATGGCTTCGTCATTGCTCAACAGCTTAACTGGATCTCTGGAGAGTCGACGGATAAGGGAGTTCAAACGCTGCAAGGCCAATCCCTTGTTGTCTTGCAAAGCAAAGTCGTAGGTTTTCCATGGCAACTTTGCAATGTACTGAGAATCTTGTCTGGTGATGCACTTGTCTATCAGGTTCTCAGTTAGGAATGTGTTTTCATCTTGGTTGTTTCTTATTCCGATCGCCTCTAATGACCAGAATTGAGTGAGATCTTCTGATTTGTGTGATGATGTCAAATTAATAAGACTTCTGGAATAGAAACAAGAAATTTTAAAAGATGAATCAAGTTTATCACTTACAGCAGTGTGGAGGCCTTGTAATGTCCATCCAAAAACAGTCTCAATAGCTCTCAGTCGCTTGGTTAATTGACGCTGCTTTCCTATCACGATACTCCAATAAAAATCAGGCACTACAATTGCCTCCAAAGTGACATTAATTTCAGGGTTTAAAGTGCTTATCAAATTAATTTTAACTTTTTTGAACTTTTCTATGGGCCTAGCCTCTTTGCACCCAAATGGTATTACCGATAAGTCGACTGTACCCATAGCTTTTAATTTCAATTTATTTACAACACTTTCGCGGACATACGTGTGCTGGCTACCACCGTCTATTATAGCGCGAATCGAAATATTTTTTCTGTGTGAAACAACAGCACATCTAACTGTTTTCAAAAGAATATTCTCTGTCAAATTATGCGCACACAAGTTCAAAGCACCTTTCGTATTTTTGTCATCACTCTCTTGCAATGTTTTTTTTTGTGTAGGATCACACATTGATGACATATGCCTACCTTTGCACTTCGTACACAAGAGAAATTTACCGCTTCTACATTTCTTAGAGGAATGACCAGCTCGCGCACAACGAAAACATCTACCGCTGCACCGTAAAATTTGTCTTTTGTCTGTGATCGATATACTGCTGTCACAGTCTTTGGTTGTATGGTTTTTTGACTTGCAAAAAATACATGCAGCTTCAATTGCATTGACGGTCACCAAACTAGAGGCTGTCGATTGTGAAACGATTTTTGCCTTTGAACTGGTTTGGCTGTGGGTAACACCACTTTTTTCTAGGGATTCGACTTCTCTCTTTAAGAACCGCAAAATGTCTTTAACTTGGTCTCCACCAATTTGAGAGAGATTAGAACCATGTTCTGATGATGTTTCGATAGACTCTTCTGCATCCACACCGCTCTCCTCTTGCCTATGATATTCGATGCGAAGAGCTGTTGGTAAGCATCGAAGCAATATGGACCTGAGCATGACGTAATAATTACTTGTTGGCACCTGTAATGCAGTCAACGAGCGCGTGCATGCAACAACAATTGCGTAAAGATTACGTAACCCAGAGGTATCGTTGCGGTCACGTACTGGAGAAAGACTTACCAATTGTTGTATATGTTTGTCGATGAGTTTTTCGGTGCATCCATATTGCTCTTGAAGGAGACCAACAGCAGCTTCGTAGCACTTTTTAGATGGTGTGAAGCCAGCAATAGACTTTTTTGCTTCACCTGTGAGCACTGATTCTATGTAGTTAAATTTTTCTGGAGCATATAAAATTGCGTTTTCGTGAA
Source organism: Syrphus vitripennis (assembly GCA_958431115.1). Taxonomy (NCBI): domain Eukaryota; kingdom Metazoa; phylum Arthropoda; class Insecta; order Diptera; family Syrphidae; genus Syrphus; species Syrphus vitripennis. Next base: position 66,457,081 of record OY288109.1, on the reverse strand, counting down.
CTCCACTGCGAAATTGTTCCCAAAAGGGCAACCAATCACTAAAACTCCCATCGAATCGTTTGAGAGGAAGTTTTGGAAGCTTGGAGCCAGTGTTCTTTTGTATAGAGTTAGTAGATACGTCTGCACTTTCGGCAGGAAGAAAAGCTCAGTTCACTTTATTATTTAGTCTCTGCAACCTCGTGTTCAGTCGTGAAAGTGCATTTATAGCCTGGTCCTGGTACTCGACGATTTTTTGCGATTCATCGTCTTTGAAAAGACCTTTCTGCTTTCTGTCTTTGTTGATAGCATTAAGGTTATCGTTGGCGGACGTTAGTCTTTGAAGATGGGAAACGAGTACGATTTCACCGTACCTTGGCTCGTTTGCCTCGTTAACACATGAGCTATCATCTTTAAGAAAATCGAGCGCTGAGTTCACGATAGTTCACGATTTTGGTAACTTGACCTCTATAGGCAGCACGTGTTGATAGCTCCATGTTTTCTCATGAGTAGCGATCCCAAACACAATCAAATTTCTTAATTTTTTTTTACCTATTAGAATCCCGGGTTTCGGCACCAATGTAAAAAATTGTCCAGGAAATAAAATAATCGAGTAAAATTCAATAGACTTTTAATTAAGAAAAAGAGATTAAGTTTAAGTGTTATAATGGATAATTGCAAAAACTGATTTTAAATGACATGAGCATGAGTTTATATAGTATGACATTATATGAGTGTATTTGTGAGAATAAGTAATTCAAGTATGTATCATATCATACAAATAGAAAAGAATATGTGAATGTAATTATGTAATTATTATATAAAGAATTCAACTGTTAATTTTCAACATAGACAAAGATATCATAGTCAAGTACACGCAAACAGGGACCTTAGCCTCTGCGTGATTCTTGGGATAGAAATCCAAAATTAAGGATCTCGAATAGAAGAACAACTGAGTGTTACCTTAGGTTATACAATAAGGCAACAGAAAATACATGTATATATATCTATATATAAAAATATACAGAGCAGATATAGTGGTACAACAGTCACTTAACATATATATATACCTATATATATATCTGTGAACGAGGTCACGGAACTCCAGAGTATACCTATCTGGAAGTATGTATATCTGGACAACTAGCTCTAGATATTATCTATCAAGAAAAAGGAAGCGAACATTTTTTATTGCATTTGTTTTTCTTTTTTTTTTTCTTTGAATGATTACTTTTTTTATTATTTTTATACATATTGAACTAATCTAAAGTAATTTTCCTTTTTTTTATTTTTAATTTTATGCTTTTATTTGTCTAAGATTTAAATCTAAATCAAAAGTTAAAAGTGGGAAGGAATAGAAAAATAAAAGGAAATTTTTTGAGATACAACGTACATTATAATCTGAGCTAAGATTTGATCTGGAAGTTGACTTATACATACATATATATATATTTTTTTTAAATTTAAAACCAAAGTGCGCGAAAAGGGTTCAAAAGTAAAACCCAATACTTACCGTCATCCAGGGACGTGCTGCCGGCAGGACTACGTGGGACGAAGAACCGTAAGTGAGTTAACTCAAACAATTTTTTAGAAAAATATCTCAAATTGATATTAAAAAAAAAATATATGTACGCACATAACGAGACTTCCTAGACATTTAGAAAAAAGGTGACATCTAAGACCTTTTTGGTCAGTTAATTTTTTTTTACTTTGGCTTTTCATTTTTCTTTATTTTCCTCTTGATTTTTGAATTTACTTGATTTTTTTTCTTTAATTTTTAAATATTTAAATAACTACATATATTAAGGTGACCAAAATAATTAAAGCAAAGGAATTGAATATTGTGTAAAATATATGTTTTTTTTATTGGTTGAGAGTCATGGTTTGGTAGACAATTTTGCAAGGGTGTGTGGTGGTTCTGACCTGGCCGTCTTTCTGGAAACGGAAATAGTAACAGACAAATAGACATGACATAAGAGAACGAACCGAACTTGGACGTAGGGATGTGACGATTTATACTGGTGAAAACGATTGTGATTAGAGGACGCGTTAGGGGTCATCTCCTGTAATATTCTGGCCAAGGAGATGGCATTGGTTGTATATTACATACAAGAGTGGGAGGTCAACCGTCGACATCAACACCAGTCAAGGCTCCTGACGGTTTGACGAACCATTGTCTGGGAGAGACAGTGGGGTGGATGTTGGTTAGTTTTGGTATATATTAGGGTTTTAAGTATTTTATAATGAAAATCCAATATATATGAAATTAGACATACATAGGTTTAGCTAGTAAGGGTTTATTGGTTAGTTTAATTTATAGTATTCAAATTTCCCTTACTATTTTGCCAGGGTGACGACTCCAACCCCATTCTTTCTCCTGGACGGTGGCATAGGATTCCAAATTTGTGCATAGCCTTATTTTATTTTTTTTTGTCATCCTTTCTCCTCTTTTCCTTCATTACACCTCAATTACATTTTCCTTTCCTATCCTATCCCCATAACAAGGCATGTTATTTTGTTTACTGAGTGGGAAGTGTATGAGAAGGGGCAAGAACCGCTCCCAACCGTCGAGCTAAGCCGAGCTGAAAGCAAGCATGCCACAGCAAGCAGCCCAACACCAAAATAATGTCTCCGCTCATTTCCACCGTATGCCGGTGAATAATGCAACTCTCTACTTTGCGTACCTCTTTCATGGTCATGGTTGTTGTCATTGTCAATGTCTCGTCCATTTATTTGTTCAATTAAGCGAACTTGAAGTTCATCTTTATTCCCTTTGATTTCTAAATTTAAATAAATTAATCTTTCTCTAAGTTGTTCTACAGTTAAATTTAAAATTTCCATTAACTCCATTTTTTAAATTAATTACAATTACAAATGAAAAAAGATAAATTATAATATACTTTCAAAAAAAAATACTTATTCTAAATAAAACTCAAACTTATAACGATGATCTTGTTTTCTTCGGTTGTTAGTTGGTATTCACTCTTGTTTTCGCTTTTATTCCGCTGCTTCACCTCTTCTTTCTTTTTTACTGTAGTTCTTCTCACTTCTGGTTTCTTTTTATTTTGTTTATTCTTTTGATTTACTTCTTATATTTTTTTATTGTACTTCGCTTCTGGTTTCTTTTCATTTTGTTTGTTTAATCGCTCATTGAAAACTCTTATGTGGAAAGCATTCAGTTTTAAAGGAACATATAAATGGATTGATATGACAGGGTTGCTGACTAAAATTTATAATAATTCAAAACATCGTACAATAAAAATGAAACCATCTCAAGTAAATGCCTCAAACGAAAAATAATTACTCTCTTAAATATATAATGACATCAAAATTCATATTACTCCTAAATTCAAGGTAGGAGACTTTGTAAGAATTAGTAAATGCAAACATGTTTTTGATAAAGGGTACACTCTAAATTGGACTACTGAAATCTTTAAGATAATCAAAGTACAGCGCACAGATCCTCTTACATATCTGTTAGAAGACTATCAAGGGCATCCAAAAAATGGCTCGGTTTTCCATCCGATCACAACTCTTGGATACCTATTAATCAAAAATAATACTATTAAACAAGACAATATCTTTTGTAAATTTCGAAGGCTAGTTTCACACATATCAAATTTCATTCGGTACGGTCTGTATTTGGTTTCAGTTTTGAATTTTCACACATATTCGGTTTCATTCGGTTCGGTCAGTGCTCGGTTTTTTTTCTTGACGTTTTCATCCGTTTACACTCTCAGTAAAATTAAGAGAATAGTACATTTTTGTAAAACTATTTTAAATGAATAAAAGTAAAATACTGCACCGTTTAAATCATTCATTAAAAAAAACCCAAACCTCATCAAGATTTCTCCTTCTAAGCAAAAGAAAAGAAAAGAAAAGAAAAGCACCAACGAAGATTTGAGAAAATTTTACATATATATGTAAGTGAAATAAGAAAATTTTTTTTTCAATTATATTTTATTTTATTTTTTCAGATTTAACATTTTTTAATTTTCAATTCTCATCCATTTTCTCCCGTATGGATGTTGTTCGGGTACTTCTTCGTCGTCTTCATCCTCATTCTTTCCCCGCTTGGATGGCTCACAAAACGTTATATTATATGCCCCATATGGCTCAGGTGGTGGTTGCATGACTTTCATCCTGCAACCCTTTGGGCCATATCTTCCTCCGTCAAATCGGAGAATTTATTAGGTAGAAAACATTTTACGTCTTCCAATTCCACCAGCACTTTGTCAACAAATTTGGTGGTTCTCTTCGAAGCCTTAACTATCGTCATCTGCTCTTCACTGAGTGTCCTCATGGATACTAGAGGCTTCTTCTTTGTGATGGTGTTCAGTTTTTAAAAGAAGTCTATTTCTTGTCCTTATACTTTCCAGGGCACGAGTACGATAACTTGGGCGCCAAAAATTGATAACGGTTTTTTGTAGAGGGGTCCAAAACAAGCATTTTTTACTATGTGTTTTTTTCCCCGAATTTTCTGTTTGAAACTCATTTTCTCAAAAACTATGCATAAATTTTACCTGATTTAAAAAGTGGCTTATAGTACAAAATCCTGGCTGTAAAAAACAGTATTAAAATTAACTGTAAGTGTTACCGTTATTTTTAATGATTTTTTTTTTACTTTTAGTACTCTTTTCATAAAATTGCCCCTACCGCCCAAACGGGGCAAGATAGACCCCCCCTCCCATAGTAAAAAATGCTTGTTTTGGACCCCTCTACAAAAAACCATTATCAATTTTCGGCGCCCAAGTTATCGTACTCTCCCCCTTTCCAGAATACGAATACTACTACTTTAAATTCAACAAAGTTAGATGGCTTTTATATTTCTTCAAATATTGTGACAGAAAAATTGTGGTACCTAACTGTATTCCCATTAAAACTGTTTTCTTTCACTCAACGTCATTAAAACGAGACCAGTCGTTAAACATATGAGGTACAAATATCTTAAAATTTCGAAGTCCTACTTTTTCATTACAACAAATCCAATCGTGTTGATTTATCCCCATTTGGTACGCAACGCAATGCTTTTATTACCCCAGGGGCAGCTAGTGGTTCGGTATAGTGAAATATAAAATTTTAATTGTTCTTTGTCTATGGTTTATGCTAAAAGATTAAAACTCTATCGCAGTCGAGAGAGAAACAAATCCAATACATCGGATCACTCCATCCTAAAAAATCGTTTGACTTCAAATATCAAATTAACTTTAATAGCCATTTTTAAATAAAATGTATGTCTTTTTGACAATTATTATTTTCACTATTTGATTTCCTATAATACATTCTTATCCTATCCTCCGCAACGACATACAACAAAGACGACCACGACCATGACGACGACGACCACGACGACGCGACGGACCGACCAACGGTAACAACCACCACCAAACACATTACCCACACCCACCACGGTCATCACGATGCATCCACGTCACATTCTTTGTATCCAAAACTCCAAACTACTTTACACACATCTTCTTTAAACTCCCTCCATATCACAGTAAATCATTGATCCCTCACACTGCCCCAAACTCCAAACACGGATTTTTATTAATTTACATCATCACCCCCGGCACAAAAACTACCCTAACACACCCGCGGGCTCTTCCTCCCTTCTATTCAAATCCAATAAAATATTTACGATCCTCAACATCCAAACCACCCTTTATGATCATCACTTGCGCATGCGGCGGCGGGGCGTGTGCCAAACAATACATCAAGCACCATTCCATGATTGTATATTTGTATCCCCTAAGGGTAATCGCCCATCTTTGAAGCCGATGAATAAACATCTGATAAGAGGTTATCAGGATTGAATAATGTTACCAATGGTTGGTGATCGGTTATCAGCTCAAATTGGCGGCCATAAAGATACTGATTAAGCTTCTTAATGCCAAAAATGATAGATAAAGCCTCTTTTTCTATTTTGCTATATCTTTTTTGCGAATCGCTTAGTGTTTTCAATGCAAACGAAATTGGCCGCTCAGATATATCAGCATACACGTGCGAGAGAACCGCATCAATTCCAAATGATGACGCATCTGTAGCTAGGGTAATCGGTAAGTCCATCCTACAGTGAACCAAACTCGAGACTTTTATGATTTTAGTTTTAAAATCATCAAAAGCTTGTTGCTGTGGTTTTCCCCAAACAAATGCTTCACTCTTTTCACTTAACTTGTTTAAGGGCACTGCTAGTTGAGAAAATTTTTCTATAAATTGGTTATAGTAATTGATCTTACCAAGACAAGCTTCCAAATCTTTCAAATTCCTTGGCACAGGTAATTCTCTAATTACTTGCAGGCGTCTATCAGATGGTCTTATTCCCGTCTCGTCTATGATATGTCCCAAATACTCAATTTCTGCTTCAGCAAACTTACATTTCTCTATCTTACACCTTAGTCCGTGATCCTCAAATCGTTGCAAAAGTGTTTCGAGGTTATGTAAATGCTCTGTCACCGTTCGTTCTGAAACCACTATATCATGCACATATGGTACACAGAATTCCAGATCAGCAGTGATTTGGTCGATGTAGCTTTGAAATATTCCTGTTGAACTTGCAGTCCCGAAAGGAAACCTTTCGATTGGGATTCCTCATCCAAAGGAATCTGTAGGTAGGCATCTGAAAGGTCCACTTTTGTAGAATACTGTCCACCTTCCATCTTCAAAAAAGATCCTGAATTCGCGGCATCGGATGTCTATTAACACTCAATTGAGGATTAACTGTTGCCTTAAAGTCACCACATAGTCGCAGACTCCCAATAGGTTTCTCAACCACTGCAATCGGTATAACCCATTGGCTTGACTCAACCGGCTCCAAAATACCCAAATTTCTTAACCGCTTAATCTATTTCTTGACGCGATCTTTCAACGATTAAAGCACAGGGCGATAGATATTTGCAATACTTCGGCCAGGCTTCAATGACAGATGAGCAATAAATTTCGTACTGCAACCTTAGAGTATATATAATATGGAGTGCTTGTTCAATTTCAAACGTGAAGCTTTTATAGGGCGCGCTAGTTTCACTAATTTCGGGAAGCAAAAGCGCGGACCTCGAATAAGAGTGCGATATCCCCACTGATTAGTGGTTATCCTTCTCCAGAATTTAATTAAATTTAATTAAATTTTTTTTATTTTCCATCCCTCTTCAAAAAAAAAAATACAAAAAAAACTATGATTGAAGTTTGACAGGTCCGCGCTGGTGCTTTCCGAAACTGTAAGAAAGTAGATACTAGCGCCCCTGTGCTTCGGGCGTTACAATGTATTTGATATAGGAACAAGCACTCCATATTATATATACTCTAAGAGTGTATAGTGCACTTGGTCAGCTGCTTGCGGTTGCACCGTTTTTTTTTTTTTTTGTATTTAAGGAGACTATTTTTTGGATTATCGCATCCAAAAAATATCAATAAATAAAATTTAAAACCTCCATAAGCTCTCCGCATAAAAAAAAAGAGTAAGGGTTGCAGGCATACATTAGATGTCGCCCCATTCGACTTCCACCATGATAGTACTATAGTTTTCATATACAAAGGGTCATTGCACTATTGCCCTACATTCGTTCCCCTCTTTAAATTATTTTTACGTTCGGTCTATTGGAAAATGAAGCTTTTCTCTTCCCCTCGTTCTTATATTTTGTCTGTCTAAATGTCGTCTTCCGTTGTACTAAAACGGGTGTGAGTCTGAACTTACTATTTTATAACACTTTCTATCCTTGAAATGAAGAAAATTATTAGTAAAACCTTTGTATATTTCATATACAAAGGTAAAACTTCAATAAAATATCTGATAATGTTTATAAGCTAATTCTAACAGTCTTTGCTCTTATTTAAACCAATAGTAATTAAAATATTGCACAATAAATATAGTTTTCAAATCTGAACTGACTTAATTTCCTACCAACAACTACTTCCTATTGCACTTTTCCCTCAACATACTTCCGCTCACTACAAGATGTCGCGCATCCTCGTTAAGAAAACTTGACGCCCAATGACATTTGACATTTAAAGCTTTTGGATCATTGCCGTACCTACCGAGCGACAGGCTACGTTACAAGTGGTGATGGTGAACAGAGTGTTGTACAGTGGGTAGCAGAGTTTGAACAGATGAGCGACACAGTCGAATGAAACTCATTGCAGAATTTTATTTTTGCTAAACGATTGCTTAAGGGTTCTGCCCGGCTGTTCGTGAATAGTATTCCAGGTGTAAATAGTTGCGATTTATTAAAGGATATTTCAATTGGGGAATTTAAAAAAAAAATTGAATAGCGCTGGAGTGCATAAATCACTCGTAAATAGAAAAAAGAAACATGATGAAACACTCGAGTACATTTATAAGATGACTGCATTGGCAATTATGGCAATGTGGAAGAGGAAGCTTTGGTCAGTTATATTGTTGAGGGTATGGGTGATCGTGGAAGTGAAGCTCACATTTTATATGGTGCTTCTTCAATAAAGAATTAAAAGACGCCATTAAAGTATATTGTCATACAATTATGATAAGCCACATAGTCTCCCACACTCTTAATCCCACTTCCAAAGAATTGTCATCAACAATTCTTTGAAAACAATCAGTCAAATATAATTTCTAAAGAATTGTCTCCAATTCTTTTAAAGTCAAATCATTCAGAAAAACAAACTTCTCAAATTTAATTTTAATTTCCGAAGAATTGTCTTCAACAATTCTTCGACAGACAAAACGATCAAATTTCGTTCTAGAGAATTGTCTAAGCCAATTCTCTATCATACACCTAGTGCACTATGTATGTGCATCAGCGAGAAAGAATCCACATACTATTTAAGCTCTAGACAAATCCATAATCAATGCAGATTGTATTGATCACCTCGATTACAGAATCCGATGAATGGTCTGCGGATGGCTTCCGACAGTTTTTTTCAGTTTTTACTATTACAGAATCCGTCGCAAGAACCTTCATAAATGTCGGTAACGTAGTTTAAATTTTATTCGATTATCATGTCGATTATGGAATCCGAAAAATTTTATTCCCCGTGGGCATTGTATATGAATTTGCATAGTACTCTCATGAACACGTTCCACACGTCGGCCACCTAGCGATCACACCCCTAACTAATTTTCTGGTTGCTGTTTCTGTGTATATACAAGTGCGCCCTCAAACGACCACACCCCACAACACAAAAACCATCGTGATGATAGTACTATAAGTTTTATATACAATGCCCGTGGGTCCACTCGATTCACATATCACTCACGTCCGCGGTAAACATCTATAAGTAAATCCGGCGGAAGATCTACATTACCGTTTCCATTGTATATGAATTTGCATAGTACTCTCATGAACACGTTCCACACGTCGGCCACCTAGCGATCACACCCCTAACTAATTTTCTGGTTGCTGTTTCTGTGTATATACAGCCGTTTCTTAAAACTTCCTTATCATTTTCAAACTTTCTTATCGATGCTGACAGTTTTTGACCTTAAATTGGTATGAGAACGCTAAATTTCCTGGTTCGAGTCACGACTCACTTGTTTGGGTGCATGCCTGTACTAAAAATCGCTATACGCTAATGGAGACAGAAACACAAGAATGCTTGGTATAGATATTTGTACTGAACACCAATAAAATTAATTAATTAATTATTTAATGACAATTTTACCATTTTCTCGAATTGGAATCTATTTGTTGTTCTTTTTATGCAATAAAAATCAAAACTATAATCAAAAACTCAAATGTTAAACCTACTTTTTCAAGCTTTCCATTTTTGTATTTTGTTGCATACGCAACAACTTTGGTGCGGATTTGAAATGCCAAAATTTATATGGAGTTCGGATGGACTGAGTATTTCATAATCGAATAAAATTTAAACTACGTTACCGATATTTATGAAGGTACTTGCGACGGATTCTCTAATAGTAAAAACTGAAAAAAAACTGTCGGAAGCCATCCGCAGACCATTCATCGGATTCTGTAATCGAGGTGATCGGTTCCTGACTTTTCAAAATACGCTCACCCGAGATATTTGCATTTTACATTTAGTTTAGAAAACACATGAATGCTCTGATGCCTTTAACTGTACACAAAACTTTGTTTTTTTTTTTGAGTTGTGCGCTGTGGTCGTCTGAGGGCGCACTTGTATATACACAGAAACAGCAACCAGAAAATTAGTATGCGCTGTGATCGCTTGGGGCCGACGTGGTGGAACGTGCTGATGATAGTACTATCATTGTATATGAATTTGCATAGTACTCTCATGAACACGTTCCACACGTCGTCCCCCTGGCGATCACACAACTAACTAATTTTCTGGTTGCTGTTTCTGTGTATATACAAGTGCGCCCCCAGACGACCACACAACACAACTCAAAAATCATCGTGATGATAGTACTATAAGTTTTATATACAATGTCATGGCATTGTATATGAATTTGCATAGTACTCTCATGAACACGTTCCACACGTCGGCCACCTAGCGATCACACCCCTAACTAATTTTCTGGTTGCTGTTTCTGTGTATATACAAGTGCGCCCTCAAACGACCACACCCCACAACACAAAAACCATCGTGATGATAGTACTATAAGTTTTATATACAATGGTCATGGTGAAAAACGAACATAACGACATCTAGTTATTTTGAATGTAATGTTCTCGTGGAGAGACTCTTTGAGGTTGGGGTCTGAGAAATGGAGACATTTCTTGAGATTGGAGACTACGAAATGGACTGTGAATAAGAACGAGAAAGGGCTATACTGTATTGCCTTGCCTTTATGCCCTTTTGTGTGCTTTATTACCTTGTGCGAGCAAAAAATATATATCTATAGTTGAAGGTATATGTTTTGTGTGCTCGCATTGGCTTTGATTTCGTTTTGTATTTTGTGTTTATTTATGATGGGTTAATTCTTTGTATATGAAAACTATAGTACTCTCATGGTGGAAGTCGAATGGGGCGACATCTAATGTATGCCGGCAACCCTTACTCTTTTTTTTTTGCGGAGAGCTTATGGAGGTTTTAAATGATACTTATTGATATTTTTTGGATGCAATAATCCAAAAAATAGTCTCCTCTTGCCCCTACCACCAATTTCCGACGCTTCAAGACTCCCAAAATCCAATTTTACACCTCACATTTTGCAGCGCCACCACCAGGATCCGGGCAACCCTAAAAAAAACTCGCCATGAGAGTACTATAGTTTTCATATACAAAGGAATCTCATGCAAAGAAATTTTTATATGCTGGGTGTTTGTGGAACACCCAAGCAAGCAGCGAAACCCACACAAGTAGCGAAAACCCAAGCAGATCTTCAGTATTCGTTTGACTGTTGATCAGGCAGGACTGCTGCACATTTTTTCTTAAATTAAATATTTCCGTCCCACTTGTTCAACAGTCAATTGAGTGCTGATCCCTTTCAACATGAATGAATGCCCATGAATGAGAGAAATAAAAATAAGCAGGCAACAAAACAATGAAAAGGTGTTGTTTTTTTTGTCACACTCGAGAGAGCAATATTATTGTATTTGCTTTGTGCTGTATGTTTTTTTTTGTTTTGTTTTTGTAATATTATTGTATTATTGCTTTATCAATACAATTATGTTGTTATTTGTTTCTGTACGATCTTTCTTTCACACATTGTTGTTTTATGCAAGAAAAATTAACAGCAGGTTGAAAAGAAAATATTCTTATCATTGATATCATAATGATTTCTATAAGAAAAGTTCTTAATTCGAACTTTTTATTCAAAACACAATGTCATAATATTGAATTTATGTACCATTTTTTTAATGGGAAAAAATCTTTTTAATGTTATGAAATAAAATTATTTCCAAAATTTGATTCTTTATAAATTTTGAGTACAGTATCATCTCGCTTAAAATTTACATTGTGTATTATACAGGGTGTCCCGTAAAGGATGGTCCAAACTAAATATGGTGATAGGCCAGGACATAAACATTCGGAATTTGGTAACTTGTTCATCCCAAATCATAACGGTTTTCGAGTAACGGCTGTTTTTTTGAAATTTGCCCGAACCCCTGCTTTGGACCACTGTTTTGCTCACCTCGTCCATAATTGATTTTTTATTTTTTCACCAAAATATTGACCAGAAATAAAACTTTTTTTGTGCATCCAAAAAATATTGATTTTAGTCCACCATTTAAAAAAAATTACTAGATAAAAACATAGTTTCATCAAAATTAATTTTTTACTTCAATATTTGAAAGACCGCCCTGAAAAAAAATCGTATGATACAATACTGGCCCTTACTTTTAAAAATAATTTTTATAAATTATCTTTTCAGCACTTTGTAATTTTTCAGACTAATATTTTTTTTTTCTTTTTCTAATAAAAAACTATGAAATTTGAAAATAACCTCTACGTTTGTTTCAATGTGAATTATTTGATCTTTTAGTCAATGCACAACTCAAAAGTTACTATTTACCAAACAAAACAAATAGCTTTATTCACTTATTTATGAATTAATAAAATGTATACATATAAATCTTATACAAGTTTTTTAAAAGATGTCAATCGGGCAGACGGCATAACCAAGCCTTAACGATTTTTAATCAATATTTTTTTAAGTAAACTATGTAAATATTTGAAATAAGAGAAATTAATCGAATTATTTTTTTATCTATCCAATGCACAGAATTTTTTTTCTTTTCTTTCTTAAAGAAAAAAATATAGCAAACACATAAGACTTGCCGAATACAACGACAAAATTAAAAAATATTCGTTTGTTGTTATTTGGTATTTTTGTTGTTCTTTGACAACAAGGACAAGCATAAATAATACGCACAGAGAGCACAAGCAAAGAGAGCACAAGCAGAACAAAAACAAAACACAAGCAGAAAAAAGCGTGAGAGAGAGAGATTTTAATGACTGATGTGCCCCTTTGTGCCTTCGTCCCGCAGCTCATGAAATACGCAAGGCTGATTTTTCAGATTCGGACTCTTGTTATATTCTTACTCTATGGTTGCAGGTACCTATATAATTGCTTTTTTGTAGTTAAAATTCGAAATTAAAAAAAACATAAAAATTCTACCTACATAACCTTATATTATTATTATTATATTCTAAAATTGTATTTAAATTTTTTTTTCTTTTTTTTATTTTTTCCTTTTCTTTTTGTTTTCTCATTATATTTTAATAATATTAAGATTCAACTTTAATATTAATTTTACTTACATAATTACCCGCTTATAACTACCTTATAAGATATTGTATCTTACAGTTGTATGCAATCATGAAATAAATAAATAAAATAAATAAAAATAAAAAACTTTCTTGCAAGATTTTGAGAGTCAGTATTAATATTCAATTTTTCTTGTAATATTTAAACATTGACAAGGAAACTGATATATCCATCCGTTTTATTATTGTAGGTATAGCTTTATAGGGTTGGGATAAAATTATATTTATCTAACTATGTCTGTGAGTCGTATTATAGTTGTGTGTTATATTAAAAAAAAAATAGAATTTTAAGTTTTGAACAACAAACAATAAAATGTGACTCGATTTCAAATAGGTATTCAATCTAAAATCTACTGATTTTGAATAAAATGTAATTTATTTTGTTTACATATCAAGGAAGGGTTCAATACCAACTTACAATTATATGTAATTCAGATTTCGTTGGATAGCATAGACATAGAACCTTGGAATCGTTAAGTACGGCTAATGAAGGCACAAAACATGGACAATTTTTGGCAATTTTGTTAGAACTATCTACTCCAGAAAAATTAGACTTTGATTTCGAAAAAATTCCGACAAAGTTGAATTTTAGTTTGGTGCTTAATTTTGACGTCAAGTACGTCCTAAAAAGTACCCTAATTTTGGATTGTATCTTAAATTTTTAGGGGAGAACTTAAAGGGACAAATTCATTTTATTGTAATTTACTCGAAAAATATAAGTTGTTTTGGAAAAAATTGAAGGCACCAATTCTTCCTAATTTTATACTTTATACCAACGTACAAAAAATATTTAGAGACCAGCAATAGATTTTGAGAAAAATGGTTCCAGAGATGGGGGTGTAGCAAAAATAACGTTTTTCGATATGGCCAACATTTTTTTTATTGTTTATGTTAAGAAACTTATTTTCAATACTGCCATATAATCGAAGGTCCTTTGACTTTAAGACCTAATTGCACCTATTCCACCCATTTAATAGTTGGGTTCTTATTCAGCACACTCACTGTTTGTAGATCAAAAATTAAGCCTGTAATATATTTTTTATATAAATTTCTCTTTAAAACATAATCTTTGGACCTTTGGTAGGTATAAGATAATGCTGGAGAGATTAAGCTTTATCGTAAGTCTAAATCTCCAGTCCAGTCTTGTAAGCTGCTAGTTTGCAAATCCTTATAGCCAGTCGACTATTCTTGTTCTTAATGTTAAGTTGTTTATTAACTAACTATTAAAATACAAATGTGGTTTAATTAAAAAAACGTATAACACTATCAATTAACTATGTACATAATTATATGAAAACCAAGTTTTTTGGGTGGTGTGGGAAAAAAATGCGACATCTTAAAAAGGATTGAAATATTGATTTTTGTATAAAATGATTCGCTAATTCCAATCAAAGGAGAATGGGCAAAAATATATATGTTAATCAAGTGCAATACCGAAAGGTCACATATTTTTGTTTATATATTGCGTGAATCCCATAGTTTACAGTTCTGTGTCTATATTCAAAAATGAAGCTTTCAAACTAACTATATGTAGTTTGTGGACTCTTGACGCACAACTATTCAAATTCATTTAATCTGTTAAATCATTTTAATATTCTGCCTAAACCCAATGGCTTACAGCATTATGTCCATACAAAAAAAGTGATGTACTAGGGCCAAGCTTTTCAACGATATAATTATCTCATCCGTGGCCACTTGATAGACCAAAATGCCCATTCTCCTTTAATCTATACATTTTATTGTTGTATTTTTTCTATTTTCCAGTAAAATTATGCTCACAATCTTCATTTTTATTTATTTTCAGAAGCATTGAATTTATATAAATAAATAATTAGGTACCTATGTATCTTAATAATTACGCACAATTTTGAAAGAAATGCAAATAATTTTTTTGTGTACAAATTGCTGAAAATAAATACAGCAAATAATATCAATATAGTTTTCTTCTCTGTTTCGAATTTTATTCAGATTTTAATTTATTTTTTTTTTAACAATTTTTTTAGTGTATTCGTGTAGAAACGCATAGTTTTTTTTGCAAAGTTTATGTTTATCTTAATTAAATAAATTTAAATTCAAAACCTTAATCTTGAATATCCGTTAAGGATTTTGGAATTATAAATTCATTTCTGAACCTCTAATCAATTTCTTTTTATTAAAATCTACTTTTTTTTCGTTCCAAATCAATATTACCAATTTTGGCGTCTCACCTGTTAGATTGATCAAAAAGCATTGTTGGGCAACATTTTAAAAGAGGGTTGGGGTAGTAAGTTGGTGACAAAAATCGGCTGACTCTTTGGTCGGCGATATACAAATCTGTTTTTTTTTTGTTCTATTAGTATATTATATTGATTTTGGTTGCTATTTTTTTTTAAATTCTATTTGCGAAGCTTGTTTAGCATGTACAGTTATGTATGATATATGAAAATAATTATTGAATAATAATCTTGCGAACTAAAAAAAAAAACAAAGTTATACAGTTAAAGGCATCAGACCATTCATGTGTTTTCTAAACTAGATGTAATTTGCAAATACCTCGGGTTAGCGTACTTTGAAAAGTCAGAAACCCATCCAAAAATCAAACTTAACATTTTCTTTATGCCTTAAAAGATAAGTAGGTACTTGTATCAATAAAAAATTGCATTAAAATTTTCTGATGGCTAATTTTTTTTGTTACTTTTCAAAAGACATAGTTTTTCCTTTTTAAAACGGTTAATATCCTGATGTTTGGTGAATTACTTAAAAAACATTTGTTTTCCAATTTTTGACTCTTAAACATTTTTTTTTTAAGAATTTTTACTTACCTACATACATATACTATACATAGTATGTACTTACATTAAAAACCTATGGAATAAAAAATAAACCTATATATATAATTTTTCAACCCTTACGTACATTTGCCCCATTTTGCCAACTTACTATTCGAATTTCAAAAAAATTCGGTCTTAGTGCTCAACTTCAAAAAAATTCCAAAAAAATAAAAATATATAAATGAATTAATAAGAAAATTAATTCATAAAAAACAATTGGTGGTAGTGCCTTTAAGTTGTTGTTGTTGTTCACAAAAATTCAATGAAATTGAGGGAATAAAGAATGGGTCAAGTCTAATAAACTGACATTCTATGTACAAGTAGTACACTTAAAAAAATAAACAAACCGATGATGTTTTTTACAACTTCCTAAAGCTACACACATACCTACCTATGTAACTACTCTTAAAAAACATATTTCAATCCAACCTACGTACTCGTTCGGACATACATACATGCATACATTTATACATTCGTGTACATTCAAAAATCGAATCGAAATATTGCCGGAAAATTTCAACTCAAATAAATAAAGAATACCTACCTACCTGCCCCAATAATAAACTAAAATATACCTATCTACATTTTATAAACACATACACATACTTTTCTTTCTCGCACAAACCGAAGAAAAAAATGTATTCGTATGCACTAGGCAAGAAAAAAAAATAGAGCAAGCAAAAAATTCTGTCAATGAAGAAACTAGCAAAAAATGGATTTTCTCCCTTACTCATATGGAAAATATAAAATCTCTTTTCTTCTGCTGAAAATAGCAATTCTCCACTTCAGCCAACAGCGCCACCAAACAACAACGTGTCCTCCTAAAAA
The DNA here is from genome assembly GCA_958431115.1 of Syrphus vitripennis. Taxonomy (NCBI): domain Eukaryota; kingdom Metazoa; phylum Arthropoda; class Insecta; order Diptera; family Syrphidae; genus Syrphus; species Syrphus vitripennis. The sequence goes on along the minus strand of OY288109.1, from coordinate 66,440,300 downwards.
TTTTTCGCCATGTACATTGTATATAAATTTGCATAGTACTCTCATGAACACGTTTCACACGTCGGCCACCTAGCGATCACACCCCTAACTAATTTTCTGGTTGCTGTTTCTGTATATATACAAGTGCGCCCTCAGACGACCACACCCCACAACACAAAAACCATCGTGATGATAGTACTATAAGTTTTATCTTTGTATGTATATGAAAACTATAGTACTCTCATGGCGAGTTTTTTTTAGGGTTGCCCGGATCCTGGTGGTGGCGCTGCAAAATGTAAGGTGTAAAATTCGATTTGGTGAGTCTTTAAGCGTCGAAAATTGGTGGTAAGAGCAAGAGGAGACTATTTTTTGGATAATTGCATCCAAAAAATATCAATAAATATCATTTAAAACCTCCATAAGCGCTCCGCAAAAAAAAAGAGTAAGGGTTGCCGGCATACATTAGATGTCGCCCCATTCGACATCCACCATGAGAGTACTATAGTTTTCATATACAAAGGTAGTTGGTTTCTTATTCAGCACACACACTGTTTGTAGATAAACCATTAGGTAAGTCTGTTATACATTTTTATATACATTTTTTTTTAAACTTAATCTTTGGTAGGTATAAGATAATGCTGCTAATGCTAATTCAGCTTTATCGTAAATCTAAATCGTAAGTCCAGTCTTGTAAGCTGCTAGTTTGCAAGACTTTATAGCCATTCGACTATTCTTGTGCCCCTGCACACGTACCGATCGTACGATGTCCTGTTTAAGAGCCCTTCACCTAAAAGTGGGAACTAAAAGTAGAACCTATTGATCCGAGTTCTTCACCAATGTTAGGTTTAAACATCAGATATACATTCCAAATCAATCCACAAAAAGAACACTCACCACCATTCACTTGGTACTCAGTAAAATATCCAATAAGTGAAAGCAAGACAAAAGTTTATTACGATCGCTAATGTTGAAAAGAGTAAAAATATTTTTCCAGATTCTTTATGTGTACCTACTCGTATTTTGTTTTCTATATACATATGTACCAGGCACGAAGCGTGACTTTTTTGGAAGCGGAAGCACTTAACGTTGAACTTAAAATTAAAAGTCATTTATTGAAGATCATATTTTTTTTACTACTAAATCCAGTGCTGTTCCAAACGCTTTTTTCATTTTCAAATAAAAGACACGGCCGACAGTATAATTTATTTGTTTTAAGACAGCCCGATAACCACGAAAAAGTTTCATAGAATTGCATTGAAAAATGCCTTGTACATCGCTTTTTAACGGTGTTGATATTAACAAATGGCTTCGGTCTACCACCGTCTATTATAATTTTTTTCTCATCAAATGTTCTCGACGAGAATGGTTTATTAATTAAGCTTTCAATTATACAATTGCAGGTAATCATTTTGAACAAAACGCTAAAGAAAAAAGAAATCCTAAACTACTTACACAAAACATTTACAGTTGACAATGCGATTTGCACACTACAGATAAAAAACATAACACGGAACACACAAGTGTTAAATGAACTTTTCTACCCCTTTGTCAATGAATAAGAAGAAGCAAATAACTCAAAACTCATATCTCTCCTTTCCTGCTCTACTTTTGTTTTCACAAATTTTCATAATGAGTTCACTCAATTCAATCTTTACTTCTTATGTGAACGCCAAAAAATTAAAAAATTTGCTTTGAAGGAGATTGAGTGAGAGTTGAGAGTAGGCGATATATCAGAATGCCTAGCTGGTATGCATTCCAAATATTTGTTTGCAAGCGCGAGTTTATAATGGAGTGATATTGTGCATTCCCCGTGGACATTTGCTTTGAACGAAACTGAGTGAGAGGTGAGAGTAGGCGATATATCAGAATGGGAATGCCTAGCTGGTATGCATTCCAAATATTTGTTTGCAAGCGTGTGTGTATAATGGAGTGACATTGTGCATTCGCCGTGGAATTGAAGGGATATTATGAGTTTTTGTAGTTTTAGTTTTGCATTGTTTCGAATTAAAAATTCTTTTCTTAAATCGTATAATTTTTTGAATTGCTTAACGGAAGCACTCATTCCACTCAATATATGGACGCTTCGTCCCTGATATGTACATATACCTCTCAAAAACTAGTTTGGTTGGTTTTGGTATTTTTCTGTATTATTCGCTTGCTTGGTGTGACCAAGTAGGCTGCCGTAAATTTTGTTTCATTAATTTTTTTGTTTTCACTATGTAAGATTGTAAGTCCTTTCATGGACACTTAATTTGTTGTATTATTCTGCAATACGAAAATTATAAATCGATTTTTGTTCAAAATTTTTAAAATATGAAATAAGCGTTTGAAATACATATGTATGACACTTACCCTTACGTGTCGTAAATTCATAGCAATTGGACATACCAATTTGACTGATTGAGATTTGTTTTTGCTTTTACATATAGCGATTGAAAAGAAAAAAAATTCAGACGAAAAATATTTATTTTAGACTGCCGAAACCGATGCCAATAATGTTGAGAAAAAGTAGGATAGTAGGGGTGGATGCATGTTAGGATGTAATGTTTGATTTTTACATTTTGAAGAAAACTAGGTATCAATTTGAAATTGCGACTAAAAAAATAATTGATTGATTCGAAAAAAAATTTCAGGTCTCATTGGAATGAAAGTAAAACCATTCTGTATTTTATATCAAGAAGGGTCTTTGAAGTGTCAAAATAATAAAATAATAAGCAAATCGATTTAATTCAATATTAGATTTTATTTCTATTCAATGAATAATTTTACATTTTTTGTTTTAACCTACACCTACTTGAATTTATTTGTTTATTTTATTTTAGTTTATTTTTGTTTCATAATTATAAAAGAAGAAAGACAAAAAGAAACAACCCTTTCTCAGTTATTTGAGGGAGCACGTACTTTCATACCACGAGGGACCCGTGGATCTACTAGTTCTGGTAAAAGCCAATTCATATAAAAAGATGAAAGTTTAGTCACCATTTGAGTTTCCCAAAAGTCGTCATCATTTGCTAGTCCAAACTGCAAAAACACAGACTTTCTTTTGGGAAATATGCAATTGCCCTTGAATTTGATAATAGTAAATATGGGTCTTATTAATTCCTACGCAACCATCATCTGAAACTGTGATGAAATTTAGTTTCTTGTCTTTGATGGCTGCAATTGGATCCAATTCAGCAATTGAAAAGGGGCATTTGATCTCGCAAATGGTGTTTTCATCAATAATTCCATCTGGTGATGCTCCAAGATAAGAGAACTGTTCGTCAATGAATAATCCGCTACCTTTAATTTGTTGACCGAGTTCAGTTTCCAGCCGTAATCTTGCCGCGTCTTCATTGATTTTTCCATGTATTATAGACTTTGCAAAAATTTCCGTTGGATGAGCGAGTCTTTTTACATGTCCTTCAAATTTTTTGGCCTTGCAAATAGTGCCGAAGGAAGAAGCAGTCAGCATGAATTTTCTTGTCTCACTCCATTTGATGTTGTTTGTCTGGCCAATTGTTTGATGCTGTAGGAGGAATCGGTTTTTTTGGTTGTCCTCAAGTCTTTTCAGAGTAATTTCCTTTTCAGCAGCAAATTCTTCTAGACCCATATCTGGTTGCCTGGAACCATCTCCATAACCAATATCATTCGAGGTATAAGAACGGTTTATTCTGAAACTTTTTCCTATTGTAGGTAGATACTAAATAAATAATTACTATATTTTTTGTATCTAAATATGCATGAACATATTTCTTATTTTTATTGATTTCAAGACTCATGAACATTTGTTTGCTTATTTTGCAATTGCATTTTTCATCTACTAGTTATGTAAAGTGTAAGTTGCATGATTTAAAATCATTTGCAGGTCAATTTTAACCCAACGCTCTCATACAGGTGTTCTCAATCAAAAAATGTGCGAAATACGGTTAATCCAGTACTTTGTCACTTTATTGTATGCTTAATGGACCGATAGTAAAAAAATAGTAAAAATAAAGTTAATCTTTTCATTCATAAATTTACCTAAGAATCCAATAGCGTAAAAACAAAAATAAAAGGTTATTCTTAGAAGAAAGTAGTTTTTGTTATTTTTGATTTTTGGAAAAACTACAAAACATATTATAAAAATTATATCTACTTACATACTAGACAAAATTCAAAAAAAAAAAACTAGCCTACTTAACTATGCTTAAATTTAACTTACTGGCCCTAAACGGGCGCTCTAAGGAATTCATGATTACTTATACTAATGATTTTCGGCCTATGAACTAATTTTTTTTTTTTTGTCTTTATTTTGTTAGAAAATTTAAAAAAAACTAACTTCAATATAAATTTTTCAAAACTTACAAACTATGTCCTTAAAATAAAACCTAAAATACCTTAAAATACCCCTAACCTACCTACATACTACTTAAAACTAGAGCAATCGCAGCGGCAAAAGCTATGTCCATTTACATTTACATTAACATTTTTTTTTTTTTTTTTAAATTTTATGTATTATGTATGTATATTAATATTTTTATTTTTTTTTTAAATTTTTTATTTTTATAGTGCCACCGTCCCTACTCTCTACTTAACCTAAACCTTAGACTAAAAACAGGCGAACACGCATACCATCGCGCCACGGTCAGCCCCAATATCAATATCCGATATTCGAGTGGACTCGGTGACAAGCTGAGTAAGGTGGTTAAACTCAGCAAAGATCTCAGCACACATTCCTTCGGGTGTTGTCTGGTCCGAATAGAGAAGCCACAAAGAATTGTGTACATTGGAATCGCTCGTAATAACGATTTCAGTGTGAGGATACAGGGATACAATTCTTTGAATGGAGTCAGACAGAGCGTCAAATTCGAGAGAAGTTTAAGCTCTGTCCAAATATGGACTTCGATAAAGAAAGCAGTAGTGAATGATGTGCTTATTTACGGAAAACTTGAACCACATAAAATTGAAAAAAGGGTTGGAGCAGCGTCCATATTGTGGTAAGAATTGATAAGCAACATCATTCCTAATGAAGACGGCGAGATGGTGGGGGAAGAATGAAGGCACTAAGCAATACCCACGAATAAAAAATTCAGTAGGGTCGGAATTCTCACCTACTTGGGTTTCGCTCAGTGCCAATACAGCTGGCCTGTTCGAAACAGTGTGGATGCACGCAGCAAGAAAATTAATTCTTAGCCCGTGAATATTACAATAATCAACACTGAAATTGTCAATCAATACACATAAAAGAATAAAAAAGACCAAAGCAGACGATGTCTAAAAGAAGTACTCAAAAATCCTAAAATAAAAATAAAGTCATTAAAAGAAAATTAATTTCATTGTAAAAAAGCGTGGGGTGCTTTTTATATCATATTTCTATACTAACTCTATGTTTACAAATAACTACTGATCATATATTTACAACAATCGATGTCGAGCACCCCACGCTTTTTAACAATGAAATTAATTTTCTTTTAATGACTTTATTTTTATTTTAGGATTTTTGAAAATTGTTGAAACATATTGGTGAGTTAGTATACTTCTTATAACAGTTGAATAAAATATAAATTAAAATTTATTTTCTGATTTTTAGTTCGATTTGCTATTAAAGTGTGTTTTTTTAGTTTTTTAAACTATATTTTATTCTTCACTACCTCCTCGTACCGGGAGTGGGTAATTTTGCGCGCCTGCTGCCTTCCTTGGATGTGCTAGCCGTTTCTCACGCTCCCTCTCCGGTACACTTCACGGTACACGCATGCGCAGACCACGTTTTTGCTCTATCTCATTTGCTCTCACGCAAAGGACCTGTGTTAAAATCACTAATCCTGACAATCCTAATCAGAATAATGAGATAAGCTTGTCAAAATATTGTATTGTCGGTGGTCGTTGTTAAGTCTACAACATTTGAAGTAAATATGATCGCTTAAAGTGGGGCAAAATTGAGCCCCAACGAGTCAGTTACATACATACAAACAAACAAACATACAGGTGAAACTAATAAAAGCGTGTTAAAAATATCTTGATCTTCAGCATTTTATGATGTGTACTGTACCTACCTTATTTAAAAAAAAAATATCAACTACATATATACGTAGCCCTTCCCGTATAGAACATGCATACTTAGGTAGTTTCTCGACCCATACAAAAACTTATACTTTTTTACTCTAGTTAGGTACCTATAATTTAAATAAATTTCCAAAAATCATATCTTACCTGCCTAGGTTCCTACTCACTTTCAAAATTTTCAATTCCGTACAGTTTTCCTAATTAAATTCCAACCTGCAATACAACAATGAAATGTTCTTTCAAAAAATTCTCAAAAGAAAACTTACATTTTACATAATACCTAACTAATAATAATTATATTTTTTTGCAATTAGAAGATCATATCATAACGAACAAAAAAATATGTAGGTAGGTAGATATCTACAACAAATAAAAATATCCACCGCCACCAAACCGAAAACCCCTCTCTAGCATTATGTATATCGTTTTTTGTCGCTTATTCATATTATGTATATTACTTTTCTCATTTCTCATAGTATGACATACTCGTAACATCCAAAAAACAAAACAACTACCTACCTATAGTAAAAAAAAAAAAAACTTAAAAAAAACATCATTCGCGCCGTCGTGCTTGTGTCATCGCCACCGGCCGTCGCGTCGCGTGCCGGTCAGACTCATCTCTCATGTCTCAGCACAACAGGTTCTGGCAATAAATATGTAATAATGTACATATGTATGCCTGTGTGCGCTTGTGCGCATCTGTCTGCTGATGCATACCATACCCATATGTCTCTGTGGCCATTGTATATCAATTTGCATAGTACTATCATCACGATGATTTTTGAGTTGTGCGCTGTGGTCGTCTGAGGGCGCACTTGTATATACACAGAAACAGCAACCAGAAAATTAGTATGCGCTGTGATCGCTTGGGGCCGACGTGGTGGAACGTGCTGATGATAGTACTATGCAAATTTATATACAATGTCTGTGGCTGCTTTGTATATGAAGACTATAGTACTATCATGGTGGAAGTCGAATGGGACGACATCTAGTTTACCTATGCAACCCTTACTCTTTTTTTTTGCGGAGAGCTTATGGAGGTTTTAAATGATATTTATTGATATTTTTTGGATGCAATAATCCAAAAAATAGTCTACTCTTGGCCCTACCACCAATTTTCGACGCCTAAAGACTCCCCAAATCGAATTTTACACCTCACATTTTGCAGCGCCACCACCAGGACCTCTGCAACCCTAAAAAAAACTCGCCATGATAGTACTATAGTTTTCATATGCAAAGGTGGCTGGCATTATCTGGCTCTGAGAAAAGTATTGCACAAGAGAGAAGTTAGCTTATAGAAGAGAATCATTCTTCTACTAATACATTCAAATGTATTTGCATGAGTTCTGAGTTTGCTTCTGAGGTACACCCACCCTTAATACATTTCATCGCTTTTTCACATTGACATTCATCATGAGATTCACCACACCGAGGACCGACTGCTTATATGTTTCAGCTTCATGATTATAGCCGCAGCAATTATAACGTCTCTTGACCTATGTATAATCGTAAACTGCACATTGGTCCCATCCGACATTTACCACTTGTAAATTTAAAATTTTTTTATATAGTTCAGCATTAATTTGTAAAATAGCATTAAATTTATTTTTCCGTGGGCATTTATAAAAGCGGAGACTTTTGAAATTCTCACTAATATCGTTGAGTAGCTTAGCAAATATTTTGACTCCTGATTGGGTCGAGATTGGACTGTTATTGTCGTAGAAAGGTTATTCACCACAATTTGATTTTTGTTGACTGAGAAACAAAAAATAACTCATTTGACTCGACAAAATTGAAATATAGTTCAATTTAGTTTGCGCTTTTTTGTTCGTGCGTGTAACATTTTACAATGTTATTTAATAATTCGATAAATCTACTCACTATAATTCCAAATTAATACTTACTTCTACTTGAGGATGCACTAACATAAGCAGATGATCTTCGCTTCAGACCAGATGTCCCCTCGTTTTTACCTAGTGGTAGATACCTGGAGAGTGAGAGCAAGCTTTTAAACAGTTCTGTGGTGTTATAGTCATCTTTCGCTGAACATTCTAGCACCTTGGTTCTGAAATCATTAAAAATAATATAAGTATACTTGGGTTGAAATGTTATATACTAAACGGTTCCAATAAAATATGGCAAATAAATTACTTAATACCCAATACTCGGTCACTTATCGAGAACTCAGACCTATCCTGTTTTTTTATTCATTAGTGAGCACTGAATTGTCTGCAACAGTTGAAATGGAAATCATCGGTCAATAGTTCAATTTTTTTATTTTATTCTAATGGAATATGTTCAGTCAACCATTTATTATCATTAACCCTTCCCAAAAGGTTAAAATTAGTCTCTCAGAGGAAATCATAATGTCAAATCTATTTTACCTATGCATGTTCTGAGTTCCTTCATTTTAAAATACAAAAATAGTCACAAAGAAACTTTCCCTAAACTCAACAATGGAAGCAATTAGTTAGGTTCATTGTATTTCGCAATCAAAATTTGTACTAAAAAAATTTAAAACAGCATTACCCATTACCTACAATCGTCTTCAGTGCAAGTTATCATTGTTTTCTTTGTATATGAAAAACAAAGTACTTACCTAAATATTATCATGGCGAGTATTTTTTAATGTTGCCCCGCCCTTGTGGTGGCGCTGCAAAATTTTAGGTGTAGAATTTGATTTGGGGGAAATTGGTAGTAGGAGCAAGAGGAGACTAATACTTGGATTATTGCAACCGAAAAATATCGATTGAAGCTCCACACGCTCTCCGCAAAAAAATTTGAATAAGGGTTGCCCCCACTTCTTAGATGTCGCCCCATTCTACTTCCACCATGATAGTACTATGTTTTTCATTTATAAAGGAGATGACGCACTTTTGGGCCATAAGCGTACAGGGACAAGAGTGGTACCAGAAGAAAGGTAATTAGAATGTGAAATACAGCCCCATACATTTTTGCGTCATCTCCTTTGTTTTCTTGTGTCCCTTCATATTTCATTCGTGTGATAATGTGTGTAACCAATTCGTTTTGAAACTGTATTCATTTTATTCAATGAACGAATAAATATATTAATTAGCCGAAGATGCTCAAAACCCTCAAAATGACCAAGAGGCTCAAAACACCTAAGAAGCAGAAGATGCCAAAGACACCAAACATTCTCGAGGCAATAAAGACGCTCAAGAACCAAGCACGCTCGAGACGCCCAGCACGCTCTGAATGCCGAAGACGACCTATTTGCCGAAGACGCCTGAGATGCTCAAGACACCGGCAATTTTTAGACACGGAAGACCCTCAAAACACTGACAAGTTGGTTTTGTCCTCTTTTTTTTGTAAATTTCTTGTTGATCAAATAGTAAGTGTACCGTGATATTTAGAAGCTTACCTTAATTTTGGAAGCTCACAATTCACCCAATCGGTTACATCCTCCAGTCTCACTTCTCGATGCGATAATGATAAATCGGATTTATTACCAGCTATAACAATAGGTATGTCCTGTGGGTAAACAATAAAAAAATTTTTTCAATATGTACCTACATATTGTTTTCATATACAAAGAGTTTTCATATACAAAGGAGTACTATAGTTTTCATATACAAAGCTGTATCTCGATCTTTCTATTCTGACAGATAGATGGAATAATTCCCCTTCGGGTTTCGACATTTACCAATGTTCGAAAAAGCTCATTCAAAGCTCATAGCAGGTTGTTTTAAATCGCAAATGTACTAGATGGCGCTTTCATCGCATTCGAGAATCGATATAGTTCGAATGTAAAAGTCGTTATATTATGATTCAAAAGTAGTTAACTAATCTTCGTTACAATATTTAGTTTTTAGTATTTGACTAAGAAAAAGCTAATTATAAACAATAAACATGTTTTTTTTTTATGATTAATCAGACTTCTAACTTTGTGTAATACCTAATTTTATTGACATCATTATCATTTTTAGAAAATTGGAGAATATAGAATATTAAAAATGACAAGAGTAGGATGCAGGGTGTAGGGGTAGTTGAAAAAAATACTGAAAAGGCAAAAACAAAAAATAATAAAAAATAACGGAAATACTCCCAATTAAGTATAGTAAATTTTTTTAGCGCCAACACTCTGTTCTATTACCCTGTTTTAAAGTCAAGTGAAATCCTTGCATATTTTTTGATAAAAATAGTTTTAAACTCAAAATTTGGGCAAAAAAAAAGTTTATCATAATTTTAAGTGTAATTTTCCAGACCTCTAAGATATACTATTTTTTTTTGTTCCTTTTATTAATTCTTAGTCAAAAACTTCTTTTACTTGCTTGCATAAATATAGTTCTGGAATCTAAGATAACGGCGGGCGTAGGTATAAACAGTGAGGTATTGGCATTCCCTGTCAATAATTGAACCATAGTTATTTTTGGAGCCAATTGTTGTACTAATTTCATTAATAATATACCAGATTTATTAACAAATAAAAATACGTCTTTATAAAAAAATATAAAAATAAGTGACGAACAATATTTTTTATTTTTTTTTTATTCTGCTTGTATTTATTGAAACGGAATTAAAAAAGACTATTAACAATTTAATGACACATGAATATAAGATTGTGTTGTTGTTAATAAAGTTTCAATGTTAAATTTCACATTTAGAAAAATTGAAAAAAATCCGTAACAAGTTTTTTTTTTATGAAACAAATATGTTTTTTTTTCTCTGTGTACCTATTTAGGCTTTTACTCTTTAAAATTTTATAAGCGAAAGCTAGAGATTTGAAGTCCTTAAGTATTCATGAACTTCAAATGAGCATTTTCGATTGGGAGAGACCGCGGACTCTGAGATAAAAAAAAACGGCGCAGGGACATAAGTCCCCGGGACATAAGTCCCGAATTTTTTTTTCGGGACTTATGTCCCACTTTACTGGGACATAACCCTATTGAGACATAAGTCCCGAAAATGTTTGTCGGGACTTATGTCCCACGCATATTTTTGCATGAGCATATAGAAACATTTAAGGCGCCTGCCTGGCGACTTAACATACCCTAAGCGGAGCGACGAAGTCGCGTGAGCGGGTGTCCCCTCGAAAAAGCGAGTTCAAATCTTGAGGACCCGCGAAGCTGGCCATCCAAGGTACTTTCAATCACAAAAATCTACTTTGGGGTTTATGTCCCACTTTTAGCAAAAATATTAGGGGTTTATGTCTCAATAGGGTGGGACATAAGTCCCGAAACGCATTTGGGACTTATATCCCAGTAAAGTGGGACATAAGTCCCGAAAAAAAAAATTCGGGACTTATGCCCCTGCGCCAAAAAAAACTGGAAAACAATGCAGTATTTGTTAAGAACATAATCTAATGGGTAGGAAGTGGGACGAGACAGAAATTTTTCGCAACAATGAGATTTGATTGGCTTGTCTAGTCTACTCGCCTTTTTCGAACTCTTTTCACTGGATTGTTACTATAAATGCTACATTTCCATTGCAAATAAGCTATAATCTTCTTTCGATTTCCAATTGTACATGCAGAAGATATCAGTCCGCATTTGGACTTTTAATTCCAAATGTTCGTTACTGATTAATCTAAAAAGAGTGTTGCTCTACGTGTTAAAAAAGTGATCCGGATCAAATCATGTAATTAAAAACATCTAATATGAATAATACCTTGTACTTACTTGAAAATCTGCTCTCTGTTCACGGATCTCTTCAAAACATTGTTTAACACATAGAAAACTTGGAGAGGATGTAGTTGCGTAGACGAGCAAGAAAGCGTTGGCTGTTGCTATGGATAGACGTCGCATGGCAGGGAACTGCATATCTCCAGAAGTGTCAAGAATGTCCACCTATTGGAATAATGTTGATTTTTTGAATGAGTTTCATTGGTGTGTCGGGGTAAGTGGGAACAGTTTTAGTGTTTTTTTTTGCTTAAAGTTATAAAAAATTAAAATTAATATATTTAGCCTAATAGACGTATGAACATTAGATTGGGTAAATTACAGAAAAAGAAGACATATGTAGAAGACGTACATAAATCATATTTTCACGCGAATACCGTGTGAATTCCAAAGGAAGTGACTTTATGGAGTTTTGTGAAGATAATGGCTTAGTAATTTTTAATGGAAGAACCAAAGGTGACGAGTAAGGCAACTTCAAAGTAAACAATAACTTTTCGGTAACTCCGTGAATGATATTTGTGCTATATCGCAAGAAATTCTAATGTGTGTGGAAACTTCAGTGTAGAGGAAGAGATATGGTCGGATCACCTGCCTATAAAATTGACCCCTAGAAATATTTTTACCACAATCAGATCAAATAACTTCAACCTATTACCAAAATTATTGTGGAATGACCGGAAAAAGGCTGAGTATCAAAATAATCTGAATTGCAACTTAAATAACTTAAAACTTCAGAAGGAAACAATTGAAATAATAGACTTAATAGAAATAATTAAGAGTTCAACAATTGAACAATAGAACAGCTTAATATCTCAAAGGTCCTTAAACCAAAAAGTAAATGGTACACATATGAGGGCGAAGCAGTCAGAAATAAAAGTTATAAATTACTCAACATTTTTCGCAAAACACAAAACCAGGAGGAAACAACAAATCCGATTATCTATGCGCCAAACCTAATCGATGAGCAAGCATTAGGGCTATAACTGTAGATGAAAAATATTCGAGTAAAAGTAAATAAAGCACCAGGGGAACACAGGATTACTTATGAATTTTTCATAAATGCAACAGAAGACTTCCTTTAACAACTTGCAATTTTCAATAGGATTCTGAATGAGTGCAATATTACCTATATTATTTTCCATTTTTTATGTTTTAATTTTAATTTCAAGCAATCACTTCACAGTTCGCACAATTTGTAAATAAAAAAATATGACATTTATGAAGTGTGATATTTAAATCTTTGATTGTGTGAGTGATTCTGTTTTTGCTTCTGATTTCAAATCCAGAAGAAAAATTCTCTTTTTTTTTAGAATCCGAACTGTCACTTTTGCCCAATTGAACGCATTCAATATGCTTACATATATTAATATTATTTGCTGTATTTATTTTCAGCGATTTGTGCACGAAAAAATTAACTGCATTTCTTTCAAAATTGTGCGTAATTATTTAGGTACCTTATTACTTATTTCATAATTCAATGCTTATATTTTTCTGAAAATAAATAAAAAATGAAGATTGGGAGCATAATTTTTCTAGAAAATGGAAAAAAAATGAGGAAAAAAAACGCAATAACCCAATAAAATGCATAGATTAAAGGAGAGTGGTCTATCTAGCGACCATGAATACATATATCGTTGAAAAGCTTAGCTCTAGTAATTACATCATTTTTTGTATGGACACAAAGCTGTAAGCCATGGGGTTTAGGGAAAATATTGCAACAAAGATTGCAATCAGAGCAAAAATTGCAAGTGTTCCATTGAAATTTCAGTGTTGGTCACTTTTTATTTGATTCAACGGATTAAATGAATTTGAATAGTTAAGCGTCAAGAATCCATTTTCGACACATAGTACGTTTGAGAGCTTAGTCCAAGAGCTTCATTTTCGAATATAGACACAGAACTGTAAGCCATGGGGTTCACGCAGTATATTAAAAAAAAAAACAGGACATCGTCGTCGCCGTACGATCGGTACGTGTGCACATGTTATATCCATTTTGTGGTATTTGTTTTGGACCTGACATCAAAACATGCTCATACCCCCAGCTGACAACATGAACAATGTAATTCTTGATGAAACATTAATATAAACTTATAAAGTATTGTAACGAAAATTAGTTAACTACTTTTGAATCATAATATAACGACTTTTACATTCGAACTACATCGATTCTCGAATGCGATGACAGCGCCATCTAGTACCATTGCGATTTAAAACAACCTGCTATGAGCTTTGAATGAGCTTTGAATGAGCTTTGAATGAGCTTTTTCGAACATTGGTAAATGTCGAAGTCCGAAGGGGAATTATTCCATCTATCTGTCAGAATAGAAAGATCGAGATACAGGTTCTAAAGATTTCTATTGCTTTCGAGATTAGACCAGAACCAGATATTTCCCTATATAAGGTTGATGGCGCTACCGATTGGACACAGTTTATTTTTGAAAGTGAAAGAATAAAGTTCGTGTAAAGTGTTGTGCCAGTGATTAATAAAAGTGATTTCAATTAAGTAAAGTGTGTTTTATTTTAAATGTAATAAGAAGAAGTAAAGAAATAAAGTAAATAAGTTTTTATTGCGAACCCTTAGCAGAATATTACATTGGTGTTAGAAGTGGAATAAAAACTTATGTTGTCTGTGCATTCAGATAATTTGTGGTGATAAAAAAAAAAAAAATATACGTGTGTGTGTTTTGATAAAACAAAGACAAAAAATGACTGTGATTAAAGAAAAAAACAAAAGCAAAAATAAGTAAGACAGTAATTGAATTGAATTGTGTTGAACTTAAGGCAGAGCTAAATAAACGAGGCCTTCCTACTGCTGGAAGAAAAGCTGACCTCATAATTCGTCTGCAAGAGGATTTAAGTCAACGCGGAGAAGACCCAGACACATTCCTATTCGAAATAGAAATGCCTGAAGAACAAGTAAGTACTGGTGTCGACTTGTCGGCAATGATGGCACTTCTCATTGGCAAGCTCGAAGAACAACGTACAGAACAAAAGAATCTTCTCGAAGAACAACGTACAGAACAAAAGAACCAACTGGAACAAATGGAAAAACAACAAAAGAATCTTTTCGAAGAACAACAAAAGAATGTTTTCGAACAAATGGAAAAACAACAAAAGTGTGAACAAAAGAATCTTCTCGAACAAATAGAAAAACAACAAAAGTGTGAACAGGAGAACCTTCTCGAACGAATGGAAAAACAACAAAAGAACCTTCTAGAAGAACAGAAGACTCTCATCGAAGGTAAGCTTGATGCTTTTGAGAGCAAGTTCGTTACTATTGATGGACGCTTTGATTGCTTCGAAAAACAATTTTCAAAACTCGAGAGCGTTCAAGAAAAATTCGAAGGTAAAATACAGAGTATTGCCGACGAATTAGACAAAGTTCGAAAAATTAAGATTAGAGAAAGTGTTGGCGATTACCCAAGAAAGAAGGAAATACATCCACCGACTTTTGACGGGCAAACTTCTTGGTCGATCTACAAGAAACAGTTTGAGGCAGCCGCAGCGACGAACTGCTGGGACGAAGAAGACAAATTTATAGCTCTAACGGTTGCCCTCAAAGGATCTGCTGCTGAACTGCTGCAAACCATTCCAGCAGATAAGAATGGTAACTTCAGTGATCTTGTTCAGGCCATAGACAAACGCTTTGGAGATGGTCATATGCAAGAAGTCTTCCGCGTCCAACTGAATACTAGAGCCCAGAAGAGAGGAGAAACTCTGCAGCAACTTCAAGCAGACATTGAACGGTTGGCGCATCTCGCATATCCAGCTGCTGGGAATGAAATTGTCAGCCAACTTGCAACAGAAGCCTTCATCCGTGCTGTATCTGACATTAACTTACAGCGAGCAATTCGAACTGCTGGAAAACGTACGCTTCCTGAAGCTTTAGCGTTTGCTCTGACCATGGAAGCAGCAGAACAAGCTTCCCAAGGAGTTCATCGAGTCAGAGAAGTCGAAGTTGAAGAATGCTCTTGCCAGAAAATCGCATTCCAAAGAAGCCAGATGCTGGAATTGTAACAAAACCGGACATCTTCAGCGGCAGTGCAAATTACCACCGAGAAGAGCTGCATGCCAACATTGTGGAAGCAGAACCAACGCTCGAGAACAACCAAGCAATAGTACCAACAATCCTGCTCAACTTGTTTCCCAGACGGGAAACGAGTAAGAACCAACTTCGAGGGGCAGAAGCTGGTTTCTGGTATCGATGGTCCCAGAAACACTATCCAAGTCTCACAGACTAAACGAGACAACAAAAGTCTGACAGCGGAGGCAATAATAAACAATAAGAAACACGTGGCTACAATCGACACCGGTGCCACCGCCTCCATTGTACGAAGAGACTTGGTCAAGATGTCTTGGCTACACAACACCAATAGCTACCGGCTGAAGACCGCCACAGGAGAGGCAGCAAAAGTGTATGGTGAGGTTCGTCTTATGATCCGTTTGGCAGAACTAGAGTTTTCGCACCTATTCCTGGTAGCGGATATATGTGACGAGTGCATCGTTGGAATCGACTTCATGAAGGAGCATGGAATAATTTTGGATATCGGTAAACAAGTTCTTAAGTACTAAAATGTGGAGATTCCGATGGTCTATGGCAACGAAAACACAACAACTATCAGGACCGTCATCAAAGAAGACATTTGCTTGCCTGCTTTTTCGGAAGTATTCGTATGGACGAAACTAAAGGGTGACTTCGGAAGCCATCGATACCTCATGGTGGAACCAGATGCGGAACAAAGTTCCCAAAACATCATGGTAGGGAAGACTCTGGTGGCACCAAAGAACAACATGGTGCCTGTACGGATACTGAACATCAAACCGTACGAAATTAAGCTCAAGAAGGGAGAAGTAGTTGGGCAATGTGAACCTGTATCCGCGATTACTAAGATCACTGAAGCGGAAACAAAGAAGCCCCTGAGCTTTGACAGATTAAAAGACCAAATTCTGAAGTCATCAACTCTGAGTCGACATCAGCTTAATGTTGCTGGAGATCTTCTTCATGAGTATGCCGATATATTCTCTTCACCCAACGGACAATATGGTCGAACCCAACTAGTACGGCATCGAATTGATACAGGAGATGCAAGACCAATTCGCCAACCAGCAAGACGTCTCCCTCTAGCAAAACAAACTGAAGTTGAAGAAATGATATCGACAATGAAGAAAGATGGGGTAATCGAAAATTCCAAAAGCCCTTGGGCATCACCAGTCGTTCTTGTCAAAAAGAAGGATGGAAGCACTCGATTTTGTGTAGACTACCGAAGACTGAACGACGTGACAAAGAAAGATAGCTACCCTCTACCCAGAATCAGCGACACCTTAGACGCGATGGAAGGAGCCCAATGGTTTTCAACTTTGGATTTGAAGAGCGGTTATTGGCAAGTGGAAATTCACCCAGAAGATCGGGAAAAGACGGCGTTCTCCACAGGAAACGGTCTGTGGCAGTTTAATGTGATGCCATTCGGACTATGCAACGCTCCAGCAACTTTTGAGCGTTTGATGGAGTGCGTTCTACATGGACTAACCTGGAAATCTTGCCTGGTCTACCTGGACGATGTCATCGTGTACGGAAAAACATTTGACGAACATTGTAAAAACCTTAAAGCCGTATTCCAGAGGCTTCGAGAGGCACATTTAAAGTTAAATCCTAAGAAATGTTCGTTTTTCAAGACCGAAGTTAAATATTTGGGACATATCATCTCATCCCAAGGAGTAAAAACTGATCCTGAGAAAGTTGACACTGTAAAGAATTGGCCAACGCCTCAGGACAAACATCAACTCCGGAGCTTTCTTGGTCTGGCCACATATTATCGGCGTTTCGTAAAGGATTTTGCTAAGATCCCATGGAACACCGAACCAAGGAAGGAACTTCGAATCTAAAGTCTTTCAGGAAGTTTGCTCGCTCCTTGGCATTAAAAAGACAAGAACAACACCGCTCCATCCACAATCTGATGGGATGGTTGAACGATTCAACAGAACCCTTAAAGAACATCTGTCGAAGGTTGTCGGCGACTACCAACGAGACTGGGACCGACATATCCCATTGTTCCTTATGGCATATCGAAGTGCAACCCATAGCTCAACAGGAAAAACACCATCGGAAATCCTGTTCGGATCAACTATACGGCTGCCAAGTGAAGTGAAATTTGGTTGTCATCCAAATGAGTCACAGGGAACAGAGGAATATGTGGATGACCTCAAGAAAAGGCTTATTGACATTCATCAACAAACAAGGACAAATATATAATTGTCTAGTGATCGGATGAAAACAAGATACAACGCAAGAGCGACAGCAACGGGATTTCAAGAAGGAGACCTTGTGTGGTTTTACAATCCTCATCGACAAAAGGGGCTATCACCAAAACTCCAACAAAACTGGGAGGGCCCATATACTGTGGTGAAAAGAATCAATGATGTGGTTTACCGTATACAAAGAGGCGTAAGAGGCAAACTAAAAGTAGTTCACGCTGACCGGTTACATCGATATAACGGTGAAAGAGGTGATGAAATTGTTCGGGACGATCAATTCTAAGAGGGGGGCAATGTAACGAAAATTAGTTAACTACTTTTGAATCATAACATAACGACTTTTACATTCGAACTACATCGATTCTCGAATGCGATGACAGCGCCATCTAGTACCATTGCGATTTAAAACAACCTGCTATGAGCTTTGAATGAGCTTTGAATGAGCTTTTTCGAACATTGGTAAATGTCGAAGTCCGAAGGGGAATTATTCTATCTATCTGTCAGAATAGAAAGATCGAGATACAGGTTCTAAAGATTTCTATTGCTTTCGAGATTAGACCAGAACCAGATATTTCCCTATATAAGGTTGATGGTGCTACCGATTGGACACAGTTTATTTTTGAAAGTGAAAGAATAAAGTTCGTGTAAAGTGTTGTGCCAGTGATTAATAAAAGTGATTTCAATTGAAGTAAAGTGTGTTTTATTTTAAATGTAATAAGAAGAAGTTAAGAAATAAAGTAAATAAGTTTTTATTGCGAACCCTTAGCAGAATATTACAGTATCTTTGTTTATTCGAATTTGCAAAGTGTTTTTCTTATTTTTGATAGCTTATTTTAGCCATCTCCCATTGCTCAGGACAGAAAAATGATCGTACGTTCGTACACTCCATAGTACCTAATCATTCTCGTTTCTAGACGCAAGGTAGACCAAGGCACCATTGCACCAACAGCTTATCATTTATCACTTAGCAACTTATCATGAATTTTGATTTGTAGTCAACTTATCAGATAAGTGTTGCACCAAACATCAATTTCAATTATTAATGACTTTAATAATCAAATTTTCTTATTCATAGTTTGTATGACAATTCATTTTATAACATGGCTTTACGCCGGCCGTCTGCCAAAGCGGCAACTTAAGTTTTTTTTTTCAATTCAAATAATAAAATATGTACATATGTATGTACATATAATAATCTAATGTGATAAAGCGTATCCTAAAATATTACATCAATAATTCTTTTTCTATAACGTAACTTACTTACTTACTTAGGTCCTCAGTCCTTTTACGTCCGTGGGGTTCCCCTTGCGGTTCCTAGGGCCTCCACTACTCCTACGCGCGCCATCGTGTTCGGTTTCTGGAGATGTACCTCAGTTCTCTCCAACTCTTCCCCAGTTGTGCTGATTCCTCTTCGACCGTTCTTCGCCAAGTACCTACTTCTAGGTCAGCCCACTCCTCTGCCTTGCTGCGTGAGAGGGTTCCATTGCTTGACCCGCAATGCACTCGTAGCCTTTTCGAAGTGTATATCCAATCCACTGCCACTTACGTTTTCGTATTATAGAGTCAATGGGTTCCTGACCTGTCCTCGCATGAAGTTCATCATTGGAGATACGGTTAGGCAAGAAAATCCGCAAGATGTTTCGCAGACATCTATTCACGAACGTTTGCAGCTTTCTTGTGACACTGGGTGTTACTTTCCATGTGCTGCATCCATAAAGAAGAACGAATTCTACATTGGAGCGGAACAACCGTAGCTTGGTCTTTAAGCTTACAGAGTTGTTCCTCCATATTTTGAATAGCATTCCGAACGCAGCGTTTGCTTTCCCGATTCGGCTGGTTATATCTTGTTCGGTCCCGCCATCAGTAGAGACAATACTCCCAAGGTATTGAACACTCTCTACCATCTCTACTGGTTGTCCAGAAATATCTATTTGAGTAGATGAGGAAGTTCCAAAGCTGATCCTCTTTGTTTTTGCCGTATTGATCTTAAGCCCGACGCTTTCAGCTTCTCTCTCCACCCTTGTTGTCATTTGATGGAGATCCATGATCTTATGAGTCTAGATGTTTAATGTGTGATAGCAGATTCCATTGAATTCCTCCATTTACATTCGACAAAGCTGCATATATGTTATTGGTGACAGTATACAACCCTGTCTAACTATACTTTGGATTTCAAACTCCTCTCACAACCTCCCTTTATGCAGAACGTGACATTTGGATCCTTCATATGTAGCCTTGATTATAGCAATCAATTCAATCCGGGATGCCCCTCCTGCGCAAAGCAAGCTAAATAAATTCTCTATTGACACTGTCAAACGCCTTTTCGAAATCGATGAAAAGCAGTTGAAGTGGTGAACGATATTCGACGCACTGTTCCATGATGACCCGCAAGGTGTTGATGTGGTCCACACAGGAAGATCCAGTGCGGAAACACGCTTGTTCGAGGGTGTCTTCTAGGTGGTCTTTTATTCGCTCTAGGACGATTTTTGCTATAACCTTCGCTACGCAAATTCCTCTCCAGTTTTCGCACTGAGTTAGGTCTCCTATCCTTGGGAGCTTGACGATCACCCCCTTTTTCCACTCCTCAGGAAAATTTTCTGTTTCCCAGGCTCTTTCTATGAGTGGGTGCAGGAGCTCAGACGATGTTGTTGGCGCTGCTCGTAAGAGCTCTGCCGGAATGCCGTCAAGTCAAACCGCTTTGTTGTTTTTCAGTGCTCTGATTGCGGTTAAGATTTCTTCTCTACTGGGGGATACAGTGCGTATTCGGGAATTTGTTACTACGGACGGTTCATTGGGTGATAGGTCGCTTCACTGGAGAAAACGCGATTTAAAACCGCAGAAAAGTGCTCCTTGCACCTTTTGATCGGGTCATCATCTGAAACTAGCAGTGATCCGTCTATGTCCCTTACCAGGTGTTGTTTAGAGCTTTGGACACCTGTCAGCTCTTTGGTAATTCTGTAGACGGTCCTAGTGTCACACCTACTTGCGGCCTCTTCTGCTTCTGCTGCCAATGCGTTGATATAGTTACGCTTGTGACGTCGCACGCTACGGTGAACTTCATGCCGTACTCTGACTCTAGTTCGTTTCTGCCAGCTATTGGAGTTGCTGCGATGCGAACTTTGACCTGTTTTCTTTCTTCGATCCTAGCCCAAGTTTCTTCGGAAAGCCAGGCACTATTTCTTCCTTGCGACCGACCAACTATACTTTCAGCACCGGATATGAAAACATTTTTCACAGCATACCAATGGTTTTCGATGGAGGTGGGTTCCGTGCTGCTGATTGCTCTCAATCCTTGTGAAAGATGGTCCCTTAGTTGTTGACGGACTGCGGGATCCTTAAGTCTATCGGTATTGAACTTGGGCCTTCTGGTGTTTTCTTGGGATCTCCGAACTACTGAACTGGTCCCGGGCAATTCCCATGTCTGCACCTCTTCTGTTTCGAACATCCTGGAGACTGCTTCTAATCGGCGACTGATCGCAAAATGGTAAAAAAGGTTGTACTTTTCTAAATTAAAGATTTGTAGTTTTTAGGTTTTTAATTCTTCACTTCCTCCACTTCCCTTTCTTAGAAGCATCTTCACATTCCAGACCAATCTTTTTCCGGGTACAATAGCCAAAAGTCGTCAACGTGTTATCATTCCTTATCCGAGGCGTAGTGTCGGTTTCGTTAGCGGGAAATTATTTCAGTTTCGAAGAATGCTAACCTCCGAAACCTATCCTAGAAAGCTAGGCCCTTCGCACTTGTAATTCTTGCCTATTTACGTATATAGGGATACGCAAATAGTTGCCCGGGGACCACCACGAGGAGGTAAAACAAGCACTTCACCGTGACTGATTGTTGCGCTACTGGCCCAGACCAAGTTTTGAGCTGTCAGTAGTTTCCCGATCAGGCACGATGCAGGTCTCCAAATTAGAAAAAATTGGATAAAGTGATTCATTTACAGACATTCCCGAATCATTTTCCACAAATACTAGGTCAAGTGTTTTATCTGAAATATTTTTACAATGATTTATCTGAACTAGATAATATGCTGCAAAGGAATCTATTACTTCTGATACATATGTAGCTATTCATTGGAAACATTAAATATAAAATAAGTTGTAATTCATCCGAAAAAAATCCAATTTACATTTGGTAGATTAAAATCACCAAATATAATTTCATTTCAATTATCTGTAAGAGTTCATAAATAAAAATTGAACTTACTAATATGTTTTTTATACAAATCTATTAGACTTGGAATTTCGTACGCATACCCCCAACCATAGAGAAAAGACTTACCTAGAAAACCGACTCGGGGCTTCGTTCTCTTTTGCCCTTCAAGCTGTACTGAGAAGATTTAGGCACAAGAGGTGTGAATGTGTTAGTTGTCCAGTGCATTTCTTTTATGAGATGGAGCATCTATGGATGTATTAGTTGTTGCTTTAGCTTAAATAGACCGATCTGTCCAAATCAAACATTCATGTCGATTATGGAATCCGATGAATGGTCTGCGGATGGCTTCCGACAGTTTTTTTCAGTTTTTACTATTACAGAATCCGTCGCAAGAACCTTCATAAATGTCGGTAACGTAGTTTAAATTTTATTCGATTATGAAATACTCAGTCCATCCGAACTCCATATAAATGTTGGCATTTCAAATCCGCACCAAAGTTGTTGCGTATGCAACAAAATACAAAAATGGAAAGCTTGAAAAAGTAGGTTTAACATTTGAGTTTTTGATTATAGTTTTGATTTTTTTGCAGAAAAAGAACAACAAATAGATTCCAATTCGAGAAAATGGTAAAATTGTCATTAAATGATTAATTAATTAATTTTATTGGTGTTCAGTACAAATATCCATACCAAGCATTCTTGTGTTTCTGTCTCCATTATCCTTTGTATATGAAAACTATAGTACTATCATGGTGGAAGTCGAATGGGGCGACATCTAATTTACCTATGCAACCCTTACTCTTTTTTTTTTGCGGAGAGCTTATGGAGGTTTTAAATGATATTTATTGATATTTTTTGGATGCAATAATCCAAAAAATAGTCTACTCTTGCCCCTACCACCAATTTTCGACGCTTAAAGACTCCCCAAATCGAATTTTACACCTCACATTTTGCAGCGCCACCACCAGGACCTCTGCAACCCTAAAAAAAACTCGCCATGATAGTACTATATTTTTCATATACAAAGATTATCGTATAGCGATTTTTAGTACAGGCATGCACCCAAACAAGCGAGTCGTGACTCGAACCAGGAAATTTAGCGTTCACATACCAATTTAAGGTCAAAAACTGTCAGCATCGATAAGAAAGTTTGAAAATGATAAGGAAGTTTTAAGAAACGGTAATGTAGATCTTCCGCCGGATTTACTAATAGATGTTTACCGCGGACGTGAGTGATATGTGAATCGAGTGGACCCACGGGGAATAAAATTTTTCGGATTCCATAATCGACATGATTAAAATATTTGAGTAATAGATTTAAATGCTTCTTGTAACAACATTAAGTGCTGATTTGAAAAAGGTATCATTCATATCTGTACGATTACTGTTGGCCAGACACACTGCAAAACATTTTCCTACTTTCTCCTTTTTGCCATTTCTGACTAATTTTTTTCCGAAATTTTTTTTTCAACCATTTTTTTCTGAAGACAAATATTTTTTCGTCAAAATTGTTTTAACAATTTTTTTCTTCTGACCAAAATTTTTCTTTGAACCATTTTTTTTTTGAGGACAAATTTTTTTTTTTTGACAAAACTTTATTTTTAACATAAACTTCTTTTGACCAATTTTTTTTTCAAGCATATTTTTTTTTTTGAGGACGAAATTTTTTTTTTGACCAAATATTTTAGAACATTTTTTTTCTGAGCAAATTTTTATTCCGACCAATTTTTTTTCTGACCATTTTTTTAAATATTTTCCAATCTTTTTGAAGACGAATATTTTTTCAAAGAAACTTTTTTCCACAAAAATACTTTTTTCCACATATATGTATATTTTTTTCTGACCAAGCATTTTTTCAGCCATAAAATTTGGTACAAAATAAATTTTGAAAAAAAAGTTGTCTTCAAAAAAGTTTCAAAAAAATGTTCGCCTTCTAAAAAAATATGTGTCAAAAACACAACATTGTCAAAAACACTGCCAAAAAAAATGTCAAAAAAAATCGTCAAAAATTATTTGTCAATCATTTTTGTCAGAAAAAAATTGAACCGAGAGAATTAACGGGCAAAATTTAAATTGTGAAAAAAAAACAAATCCAAAAAAATTAATTGGTCAGAAAAAAAAACAGGAGGGATTTTCATCAATTTTGGACTTAAGGAGATGCTTAGCAATTCAAATAACAAATTTTATGCTTTTTCATATTTTTTTCTGATGAAATTATTGTGACTGAATGACTCGGTTCAATTTCCACTCTGTTGTACCGACAAAAAAAATTTACAAAAGAATTAAAAAGTACAATTTTTGTATATAAAGAATTACAAAGCCGTCTGCCGGATAAAATTCGAAAAATTTAATACATTGTAAGGAGAGAAAAGTATTAAAATAAACCATTAAATATAATTATAAAATATAATACATTCTAAAAAAAATATGCATATTCAACCAAGAAAAAAATTGAAAATATTTAAAGAGGTGACTTTTACTTTTGTTAAAACAAAATAAAAATTAGAAAACATCTTGAATACTTTAGAAATTGTAATTACCTACCAAACGTAAAAAAAAATCAAAATTACAATAAATTTTTATTTAAATTTTATACCTACAGCTATTTAAAAAAGGGACTTTTAGTTTAGTCAAAACAAAAAAAAACTTAGGAAAATATCTCTAATGTTTTAAATTATATTTTAGTTCCATAAAGTAAGACCATATTTTTGATGAAGCTGAAGATCGCTGCATTCGAAGTTGTTTTTTCATTCAAAGTTGCAGCTCTCGAAAAGTATTAATGATATTGGAAAATTTTAAACACCAAAATGTTGGGCACAAAATTTCCCAGGGGCGATGTCCGCTACTTTTTAAAAATTTTATCCCGTTATATTTCTTTTTAATGGGTTTTTAAACTTTTCAGATTATTTATTTGTTTAGACGTGCAGATAGACGAAACTAACGGTAAAAATAAAAAACAAAAAATTGTATCGTGAAGAGCGTCTTTTACTCTAGAGGCGATGTTCCTTATTTTTTTTTTTTTACTAAGCGTTTTTAACCATGAAACATAAAAACAAAACTCACAAAACTTTATACCTTTATAACTTCGGATCACCTAACGGTACCAAAAAAAAGTACATAGAAAAATTAGATTTTTTCAACTCTAGAGGCGATGTTTTTTATTTTTTTAAAATTCATTATCTAAAGCCATTAATTTGCATAACAACAAATTTGCAAACAAATTTGCATAACAACAAATAATTTTTTCTGAAATTTTGTGAGTGTGAGACATACCGTATAAGAGCTCTCCAACCTCGAACTCCGTTTAGAAAACCCAAACACTCCTCCAACGAAAGATCAAGGTTACAAAGTGAGCAAACAGAATTTAATTCTGTTCTATGCAGTTTATAATTCAAGTCAAGCATTTCTGTTTTAACCTTGAAAATCATACTCATTTTAGATACTGTGAACTCTTCTCTAAAATAATTATTTTCACCTAGTTTGTGGTTGAGTTGCCTGTATATACTCCTGGAAGTTGATTCTCTCGCTCGCACAAGATAGTTTTCATAGATTGTATAATCTATTTTGGAGATATATTCATATAATAAGCTTTTCAATCTCTCTACATTGTCCACTTCCAGTGATATTGGAAAGTGATGGATAACAGCAAGATCATACCAATTTTTAATAGGGCTATATACACATCTGAAACAAATGAGCAGGATCCCTTTTTGTAGATTTTGATTAGATCGTTTCAAAACTTTGATTATATAATCAGCATTAGCTTTTAAATTTTTCAAAAGTATTTGGGGCAGGCCTGACTCAAGGTGTATAGCATAATTGGGGGTGTTGAAAGGCAACCTAAAAATTCGTTTGAAAAAAATTCTTCTAACTGCTCGTACCCGTACACTTCATTTTCATAGCAAAGGCAGCTATGGTAGTAGCATTGAAAACTCTAAATTTTGAAACTGGGTCCACAAGCTTGTTGGCAAAACATTTCGACCACATAGTATTTATTGCTGCTTTTGCTGCATTAGTTTTAGCTTTGATATGAGCGTGAATATTCAGGTTATATGTCATTATATACCCAAGATATTTAAATTCATTTAATACTTCGATAATTTCACCATTTAGAGTCCAATTTCGCTCGTATTCAATAGATCTGTTAGTAGACCTAAATACCATTATCTTAGACTTTTCTGTATTTATTTTCAGATCCCATAAATCTGAAGTTGAAGAGTAAATGGATTATCTGTTAAAATTACTACATCGTCTGCATAGAGCAATACTTTAAGAGTTATATCTCCAAAGAGAACCCCACTTGTTTTTGAAATCGTTGATGAATAATGCAAATATAAGCGGACTTAAAAGCATTCTTGAGGTACGCCTGTTTCGCACTTACAATCTCGAGATTTCCTTGTACCGTTATGAACTGCTGCAGTCACATTTTCAAGCAGTTTTTCGTAAATTCTGATAAATTTTGTTGACAATCCAATTGCTGCCAGCTTATAAAACAAAGAATTTCTGTTAATTGTATCAAAGGCCGCCTTCAGATCAACGAAGACAGCATACAAACATTTAAAGTATTTGTGTAAACACTTTCCTCAAAGAATTTAACACCACAATACCCCTATAGTTTTCGGCTAGACTACGCTCACTTTTTTTAAAAAATGCTGAAATTTGAGACAGATGGAAGAATATTCTATTTAAAAGTTCAAGCAGATACTCTAAAAACTCAGGGGTTGCTTTCTTATAAAATTCAACGGGGATGCTATGGGGGCCTGATGCTTTGTTGTTTTTCATTTTCTTTAAAGCTGTTGAAAGCTCAAGCATAGTAAAGGTGGAGTCCAAATCTGGAATAATGACATTTCGAATAGCAAAACTCATCATCTTAAGGTTGGGGTCAGGCAGAAGAAGGGCTTCAAAATGGGACGCAAGTAAATTTTCTTCAATTGTGTACGATATTCTAGTATTCTGACCATTTAAAAAGCGCACAGTCTTCCAAAACAATTTTAAATCCCTACATTCAACGAGTTTAGAAGCAGACTTTATCTTAAAAAGTTCTTTCTTTAGCTTACATAGATTTTTATATTTTTGATTGGATTGAACGTATATTTATTTAAAGAATTCACGATTTGTTTGCCTGAAAAGTTTCAAATAGGCGAAGGACTTCTTCCTACTTCTTCTGCACTCCTTATCATATTATGCGGATTGAAAAGAAGCAGAACGATTTCGATAACAGAGAGCAGCAGATTGTCTCACTGCAGAAAAAACTGAATTTGTTACATTTTCAATACTATCATTTGTGACATTTGGCATTCTGACTAATTGTTGATTAATTTTTATCCTGTATCTGCTTGCGTTTTTAGTATTCTATTTGAGTTTAACATTTTTATCGGTGACTGGAGGGCTGATAATAGGGTGTTTTAAACTACATTCAGCTATTATGAGGTGTTGGCTGGGTAAACAGTGAAATCTTCAACTAAGCTTAGCCATTCACCTTTTACTAGACAGTAATCTATGACCGAGCAACCTTGACCAGAAACAAATGTATAATTACCATTTAAGTCATTATTAGATGTACCATTTAAAATAAAAAACCAAAATCTTGTATAAGTTCTACTAAAGATTTTCCATTTTGATTCAGAAAATCGTCTAATGTTCTTCTTTCGCAGGAAAAGCGATCATTGTTTAAGAAGATCAAATTTGGAAGTCACTTATACGGCCATTTAAGTCGCCAATAATCATCATGTTTTCATGGTTGTTGTTAATTAAAAAGTTATAAAGCTCATTATATTTGAAGTTCCATTCATTCTAATTTAAATAGTTAGGAAGAATTTGAAAATGTTTCGTGCCATGAGTAATATCTATAATAATGTAATTTTCAATATTTTTAAATTTAATATTCTGATTCAAACTAGAGTTCTTTATACCACACATTATCCCACCATTAGCTCCACCAATTCTGCTATTTCTTATTGCTGGGATACACTTTATGTCAAAATTTTTAAAATGTTTTAGATACTGCAGTTCTTTTCCATCTTCTAAGAAAGTTTCTAAAAGAATAAAAATATCACGTTTTGTAACAAGGTTAAAAAACTCAGGCATTATTAATTTGTTTTTTAAAACCTGTAATATTGTATCAAAAAATTTGTAATTTAAAGTTATTTATATAAAAAAAAGTTGAATTGGCAGACGGCAACGCTATCCTATTTATATCTGAAGCCCGTACCGCCTTCATTGTAAATGTGCTGGCCAGTAGGTGTCGCTACTGTTGCTTATCTGACAGCTCGAATTGACATTAATGTTGTTTATGTCATTTGCGTTGAAATAACACGTTGCTCCATCGCCAAAGTTTGTTTTAATATATTGAAGTTCACTGTTCGTTTTTAATTTCAAACCTCGGGTTCTTCGTAGTCAGCTTGCTCTTTATATCATATAGACTTCTCTCACGTTCACGGTGAATAAAAACGCCGCGCCGGTGTTCTTCAATTGTGGAGCGGCTTCCATAATTTTGTTTACCGTGTCGCAGTTGTCAAATTGAAGAACCATTGTTGTTCTTTTTGTTTGCTGGTTGCTAAATTCCTGTGATTTTTTTATTGATAAATCAGCACTTTCATTGAGACTGAGAAGGCCTAGACAAGTTTGTGTTGCAAAACTAAGCTTGTTTGCCATCTTTTTTTTAATTTCAATTTTGTTTCAATTTCAAGTTGTTTTTCCAGGAACTCGCAATAATTTTCAAGGACAGTTAATCGTTCGCTCAAGTAATGTCGTTTTCAATTGGCAATCCGGAATTGGCTTTAGATTCGGAATCCCAATTGAACAGTTTTTTTCGATTCTGAAAAATTTGAAGTTTGGTGTGACTGTATTAGTATTCCAACAATCACTTCACAGTTCCACAATTTGTAAATTTAAAAAAAATATGTCATTTATCAAGCGTGACATTTAAATCTTTGAATGTGTGAGTGATTCTGTTTTTGCTTCTGATTTCAAATCCAGAAGAGAAATTCTCTTTTTTTTAGAATCAGAACTGTCACTTTTGCCCAATTGAACGCATTCAGAATGCTTTTTTCTGCTTCCAGATTGCCAATTGAAAACGACATAAGTATTTTGTACCCGAAGTAGCTGTAAATCATTCGATATTGCTGAGACGTCTTCTTTTGTGGCTATGGTTCTTAGATGTTCTCTCAGACAATCGTCAACAATAGATTTAAGATCTTCACGATTTAAGTATGTATTTAAAAGCCATATTACACTTTGGCTGATTTGAAGTTTTTTTGATTTTTGTCGATTTCCGCTTAGGTTGCATATAATATGTAGTGCCAGTAAGCCAAACAAAATGTCGGTGTTCGTGGTGGGAATTTTAAAACTTAAAATTATCCTACCTTAGGGGCGAGTTATAGCGAACAGGAAAATGGATCAGGAAAATTTTTCTGATGGATTATTTAGTAAGTTCTCGATCGATTTGAAACACATAAGCTGAAGTAATCGATGACAAATGAAAATTTTAATGCACTATGTAAAAAAAAAACTTATTGAACGTAGGATTTTTGATAAAAAAGCATTTGTTTATTTTCCTGATGCAAGTTCATCAGGAAAACAAATAAATGCATTTTTATCAAAAAACCTTTGTTCAATCAGTTTTTTTTTTTACATAGTGCATTAAAATTGTCATTTGTCATCGATTACTTCAGCTTATGTGTTTCAAATCGATCGAGAACTTACTAAATAATCCATCAGAAAAATTTTCCTGATCCATTTTCCTGTTCGCTATAACTCGCCCCTTACTCTTTTTGTTTCGGTTTTTTTTACTTTGTTGGTATTTGATACTGACTTATAAATACAACCTAGTCGATTTTAGATTTTTAAATTAACTTTAAACACAAATTTAATTAAAAGAAAATAGAGCGCTATTGAATATGAATATAAGTGAACAACTTCTCTCTCTCTTATGTATATTAAAAGACTTTGTCGCATAACTCGGAATTTTCTCAAATTGTGGTGGTGTTACATATTATGTATTAAATGAAAGATTTGATGAAATAAAGTTAAGATTAGTTTTTGTTTCCAAATTTTTTTTTGGAGTTTAAGGATTGGTATTTTGTATTTGCTATACAGTTTTGTTGAATTTTAAGAATACCAGTTGCTTTTATGTTTATTCGAGAGTTAAGATTATGGCATTTAATCATAAGATTTTCTGGATTTGGGGAAACGAAAATCCAAGAATTGGAGTCTGCTAGTTGAAGAAAAATTGGGTGATAGCTATATTTGCATCAACTGAATATTGCAATTACTGATTTCACTTGGCAGAATGGAAAGTAAATTCAGTTCGCAGGCACTGCTTGAAGATGTGGAAAGAATTGGTGCGTTTCTTTCGCAAAGATAATTATTTTTTGTAGTTATTTGACATTTGTCTAAGTCATGTTTCTCATAGAGAAAGTTAGATTGTTTTCCTGAGTCTACGATAAGAAAAGGTTTTTCAGGGATAATAACTGCATAGGTTTTCTTTTCGATGAGATTTGGTTTACTTGTTATTTTATAAATGTTGTAGTTTTTGGAAGAAGTAATTAGAATTTTTAATACAAAATTAATCTGGTTGTCAATGTAGTAAACATGAGTTTCTAAGAGATTAAAAAGTGTGTCTATATATTGCTCTTGTAAAGGAAGTGGTAAGCGATTTTCTTCTGGAAAGAGTAATAGTGTCTTTTTAATTTCTTCGGTGAGCTAAGAAGGATCAATAAGATACTGATGAAGTTTTCCATGGGCGGTGGAGTAAAAAGCGTCAAGGAGGTGATCTTTGGTTGAATAATAGTACTCTGATAAAGAGTTGAACATCGTAAAAAGTTTGTTTAGTTGAAGAAAGGATTTATTTATTAAGTTGTTACTATTTGAGTTTTTGCTTACTTGATTAATGATTTTATTGGTTTCTTCAATCTTTTCTTCTATTTTAATAATTTGGTCGTTTGTAAGGTTTAATTGATGGATGATATTTTTTGATATTGAAATTTGTTTATCGTTTAATTGGGATTCATAATGTTGTTGTTGGTTAAGTTTATTTATATACATATATAGTTGCTTGGATATAGAACCAATAGCATTTATTAATCCTCTCTTTGGAATTCGAGGTAATATGGTAGTTCCTAAGTATTTGTTAATAATTTGATCCTGTGATTTAATTCGATCAAGGACCATCGTACAAAGGGTGGACAGGGATTCACATTGGGATAGGTTTTCGTTTGAAGAAAGAAGTTGTTTACAAGAACAAAGAATTTTTACGTAGGTCAGTAAGATTGAGTTATATTGAAAGTTGAGATCGGTAAGGTTAGTGTATATAAGTAAGTTACAATGGTTAGAGAAAAGCTTAAGGTTACCAATGTATTCGTAATATATTTTTGTCTTGTTTTTTAAGTCGAGGGTTTCATACAGTTGCTCGTTGTTGATCATCAATTGGTATTTCAAGATTATTTGAAAGATGAGATGATGATCACGATTATAGGTTTCTCCATTTCTGGAAAGAATATTGAGATTGAGGTTTTGTTTTTTAGTTAAGTTGAAAAAATTTTGAGTCTATTGTTGTGGACCTTAACTGTTTTATTTTTAATTCTTATTTCAGAGTTTACTCCTGACTTGGATAATATTTTGTAGGGTCCTGACCAAAGAGGAAGAAGCTTTTTATTTTTATTTTTAAGGATTATTTTCATTTTTGAGTAGAACAAGTGTTCCTATTTGAAAGTTTACAGGATTTTGTTTTTTGTTGTACTGTAGCTTAGAAGATGCCTTACTCTTCAGAAGTATTTCTCTAGCGATTTGATGACAATGTTAAAGCCCTGATATAAGTTTGTTGGCATACAAATCGTAATTGTAACAGATTTCTGTGTTTTGTTGTTACACTAGAAGGTAGTTCAATTTGTCTACCATACATAAGTTCAAAGGGAGTGTATGAAGTGCCGCAATAAACTTAACAACAAAAAAAATACCAGAAAAAAAGAACGTACCCACAGATTGCAGTGAGTATTCCTTCCTTTTCCTCCTCCACCTAGAGTTCTTTGGCTTAGCGGGTACATGAATTGTATTGAGCTTGTCTAAGCTCTTTCAATTAATGTATTTGCTGAGCGAACAACGACAGATGCATTGAGAAGTACTGTTTGATTTTTAGGGTTCGGATCAATTCACATCACTGCTAAGGCATAACACTAGTAGTGTTGTGTATTGAAAAGAATTTTATAATCATATTCAGTTTTTCTCATAGATTCCGTCTGTTTTAGTCTTTTTTAATTTCTTTTATATCACAATGATTGTAAATTTCAGAGTTGACTATTGTAATGTTCGTGGGCTTCCTTGCTTTGTACGCCCATTCTGTTACAAACAGGCCAGCTGTTTTGGCATTAAGTGAAACCCAAGTAGATGAAACCACTGATCCTGCTGAATTTCTAATTCATGGGTATAATTTAGTGCCATTATTCCTTTCCCACCATGGTCTCGCCGTCTACGTAAGAAATGATGTTGCTTACCAATTTCAACCACAACTTGTGGTTTAATTTCTCGGTTATCAGGCACATCATACATTATTGTTTTCTCTATCGAAGCCCCAATTTGGACAGAGTTTCAACTTCTCGTGAATTTGACGCTCTGTCTGACTCCATTCAAAAAATTATTTCCTTGCATCCTCACATTGAAATCGTTATTACGGGCGATTTCAATGTACACAATTCTTCTTGGCTTCAACATTCAGGCCAGACAACACCCGAAGGTGTGTGTGCTGAGATCTTCGCTGAGTTTAACCACCTTACTCAGCTTGTCAACGAGCCCACCCGAATATCGGACGTTAATGGCCGAGCCGAAAATACTCTTGACTTGTTTCTAACCTCTGACCCCGATAAATACACAATCAGTGTATTACTGCCTCTAGGCAAATCAGACCATAGTATCATTTCCGCAAATTTTTCGTGCCAAAAAAATCCAGTTAGAGAAAGGCTCCTGTGAGAACCGTTTGGCAATACGAGAAAGCCAACTGGGACGGTCTCAATAATTTTTTCAGGATCTTTAACTGGTCAATATGCTTCCTCGGTAGTGACGTAGACTCCAGTGCGGATATGATTACTAATATGATTTTTTTGGGAATGAGAACTTTTATCCCGAATAGGGCTAAAAGCATCAGACCCAAAGAGAAATCATGGTTTGATGGAAGCTGTAAAGAGGTTATTAGGGTCAAAAGAGGTTAGCTTCCGTTGTTTTAGAGCCAACCCAACTGAGGAAAACCGGAAAAAGGAAGGCCTGCAAAGCCCATATTCGAAGGACCAACTTTTTACATGACCAAAAATTAAGGCAAAAAATACAAAAATGTCCCACAGGTAGTAAAAATTTGGTCATTTGTAAAAAACATAACGAATAAAACATCTTCCTCGGTTCCAACACTCGTTGTCAATGACACTCCCTTCGTTAGCTCCCTTGAGAAAGCTCACTTATTTGTTAGGCAGTTCGCCGCTAACTCTAGGCAGGATAGTCTCATGACTCCCCCAGATCTTGAGCGCGTCAATGATTCTATGGGACAAATCTTCTTTCGTACTCGAGCTAAGGCGAATCTTCTTCACCCTCTAATTACCGACCAATTGCACTTACGTCCCTTCTTTCCAAGGTCATGGAAATGCTGATAAATTATCAGCTCAAGAAATATCTCGAAGATCGAAAGCTTCTTAATGACCGGCAATACGGCTTTCGCAGCAATAGGTCCACTGGTGACTTAATGGTTTATCTCACCGAATAGTGGAACAAATCGTTACATCGTTTTGGAGAAAGTAAGATTATTGCACTTGATATTTCAAAAGCATTTGATAAAGTTTGGCATTTTGCTCTTTTATCGAAAATGCATGTTTTTAGTATCGATGAAACCCTTCTTCGTTGGATTAGTAACTTTCTTTCGAATCGCTCTATACAAGTAGTATTAGACGGATTCAAGTGTGAAACCCATAACATAAATGCTGGTGTGCCACAGGGTTCCGTTTTGTCTCCGACCCTCTTTCTCATTTTCATTAATGATCTCCTGTTTGCAACTACTAATCCATTAAATTGTTTCGCTGACGATAGTGCCCTTAGCTTTTCATATTCGTTTTCAGACTCACATCCCTGCTCTTCGGACGTGGAACTGAAACGGCTAAATATGATAAGTTCATTAAATTCTCAATGCTGCCTTCTGTCGTTAAAGCGAGACATACCCCCCATTATCTATGAGTGGCACTTGCATCGAAGAAACTAATCAGCTTGCGACTTTAGGTATGTGTATCACAAACCATATTCTCTGGAATGATCACATACCTAACGTCGCCAAAAATGCCGCAAGATGTTTAGGTTTCCTTTGGAGATGCAAAAAATTCTTTCCCCCTTCTGATCTGGCTTTTATCTAAGTTATATACGTCCAAAGCTTGAGTATAACTACCATCTCTGGGCTGGTGCTCCACCAACTTACTTAAGCCTCTTGGACAGTATACAAAGACGAGCCTTCAAAATGATCGGAGATAGGAACATCATTGATACTTTTACGTCACTCGAACTTCGACGTAACGTTTCCTGTCTCTCACTCTTTTATCGTTACTTTTACGGTAAGTGCTCTATTGAAATAGCCAGTTGCATTCCTCCCCTTAAACGATTCAACCGAAAATACTCGAGCTTCCACTTCCGTAAGAAATGTATATAGCTGAGTGTTGTTCAAGGTTGTTTTGCCTACTGCTGCCTTTAATGCCGATTTAACAACACCCACCATCCGTTCCCAGAACCCACCCCACCAAGGGGCACGTTCAACTATGAATCTCCAGCGTATACGATGATTTGCCAAGAATCCTTTAAACTTTTCATCAGAGAAACTCAGCTTGAGCAACTCCTTGGAAGATTTCTTGAATGTAGCCGCATTGTCTGACCAAATCACCCTTGGAACTCCTCTGCGGGCAATGAAGCGTCGTATTCCCAATAAACAATCTTCGGTAGTTAGATCTGATGTGTGTTCGAGATGAACCGCTCTAATTGATGCACAAGTAAATAGCATAATGTACATCTTACTCCTTTGACCAGATTCGTATGTGTACAGAGGTCCAGCAAAATCGAGTCCAGTGACATCAAACGGCGCAGAAAATGTGATGCGATCTCTAGGTAATGGTGCGAATGGTTGAGTAGCCGGCATCGCTCGAAGAACCTTGCAAATTGTACATCACTTCACCTCAGATTTCACTATTTGTCGACCTTTAATTATCCAATAAGTTGATCGTAAATGCGTTAAGACTGAAGATACACCAGCATAGAATAGTTTTTTGTGTATACATCATTAATTATCAGCTTCGAGATGTGTGACGATTTTGGCAAAAGTATAGGATGAGCTTGGATCTCCGAGGATGCTAGATGCAACCTCCCACCCACTCGAACATGACCAATGTTTTGATCTAGAATAGGACCAAGCATTAATAATTTAGAATTTAAAGGTATACCTTTATTTTTCTTGAGTGCTGCAATTTCAGGACCAGAATGCAGCCTTTGTACTTCGCTAATCCAATAATTTTCAGCTCGATCCATTTCACTTGCTGATAGAAATGGAACATCTTCATAGATAGCATAGTTGTCATGGCGTTGTTTTTTCTTGAAACATTCAATTGCACGAAAACAATAGGCTGTTGTTCGTAAGAGACGTCTCCAGGTACTGAACCTTTGGCATGCAATAAGAGAAGGGTTGATTGTTGTCGATTCTTCTTCATCTTCCCCCGCAACAAACAATGAAAGCACTGAGGGTGCAGTAGATTTGTATTCGTTTACAGTGGGCCAAAAGGTTTAATGCTTACATAGCCAATCTGGTCCTGAGAGCCATTGAGAAGATTGGATAAGAGACAGCGCATTAACTCCTCTGGTCAATAAATCTGCGGAATTCTGGGAGCCAACAAGAAATTTTAGTAAGCGTTCGAATTTCTTGGACTCTGTTTTCAACGTACGGCTTCCAACTCTTCTCTTTACCCATTATCCAAAATAAGGCTATTCTGGAGTCTGTCCACAAGAACTCTTCATCAAATTTAATCTGCAATTTTGTTCGCAGGTACTCAAGCAATCTCGCAGCGACTAAAGCAGCAGTCAGCTCTAATTTCGAGACAGTTAATTCATCATCGATCGTTGTTCTTGATAGGTGCTATTCGGTTTGTAGTGCAAAGAAACCGGGTGGTTATGTTTCCATCATCATCTGTAGTTCGCAAGAAAGCTACTGCTCCGAAGGCATGTTGACTGGCATCGGCGAAAATGTGGACCTGTGTAGAACCTTTTTCCTTGAAAACGCAGCGTGGAATCATTAACTGCCCTAGTTGACTGACATCTGCGCAGCAATCAATCCAAATTTTATCGAGTTGTAATGATAATCGTTCATCCCAGTCTAGATTTTGTCGCCAAATCGACTGAAATAGAATTTTCAACCGAACTATCCAGGGGCCTATCAAACCAAAGGGATCATATATTTTTGACATTACCTTCAGTACGTTACGTTTCGTCCCATCTAATCCGTTTGCCTTCAGAAGAACTTCAACTCCATTTAAATCCACGGATAATTCATCAGCGTCAACGAACCAACAAACCCCTAGAACTTTCTGCATTGATGGTGGAGCTATTTTCGATGGATGGCTCTTTCGCACTGATAGGCTGTTGGAATTCCACTTACGAAGATGCATAGAACCTGCTTTCATGATTTGAACTGCCTCATGACGTAAATCTATCGCACCTTTCTCGTCATTCGCACTTGCAACTAAATCATCGACGTAAAAACATCTGCGTAGAATGTCAACGGCTCTGCGATATTGTTATTTTCCATCGTCTAAAATTTTGGAAATTACTTCTCCTAATATGTTTGGGCTGCTGGTAACACCAAATGTCACTCGAGTCATACAATAGGCTTGCACTGAGAAATCTGTACGCGTTTCATTGGGATGAAACAACTCCTTGAACCAAAAAAACCGATGGCTTTCTCGATCAGGTACAGCCAAAACAATTTGGAGAAACGCCTTCTCAATATCAGGAGTCAACCCTATTTTGCCACAGCGAAAATTAAGTAAAACCGTCAGAATCTAAGGCGATTGCCCACCTCCAAATGATCATTCAGCAAAATATGATTTGCTGCGTGTGCCGAAGCGTCAAAGACAATTCGCAACTTCGTAGTATCTTTGTCTTCGCGATATACAGCTCTATGCGGCAGGTAGTACACCCGACCTCCTCATTCGTCATCCTCCACTCGTTCAGCCAAACCACCTTTAATCATCTCCTGCATTGCTGCTTCATAATCTCTGAGTATTGACGATGCTCTTAACTTTCGCACTAGTGAATGCATTCGATAAAGTGCCCCCATACGATTATCATGCAGCAATTCCTTTATATCTTTCCAAGGCAGTGATGCCTCGTATCGATCTGCAACCTTGGGGATAAGTGGCTCTGTACTCCCAATAGTTTCAAGCCGCCAAAATTGTTGAAGATCCTCACAGGCACAAACATGCAAAGAAGTTACAGAAGAAAGATTCACCACAGCATCTGAATTATTTGAAATGACAGGAGACCTACCTTGCAAAGTCCACCCGATAACAGTGTTTATTGCTGTTAACTCGGGTGTAATCCGTTTATTTTGTCCAGTTGCAACTAACCAATAATTATCTGCTCCTATATTAATATGCTGATTCCATTTTCAGCATGCAAATTGTTTAGACGAACATCTGCCAGCTTTAATTCTCTAAAGGTTTCAAGACTTTCATCTGGCGCAGATAAAACATCTACACGAATTTCAGGTACCTCCATCAGATCCACCGCAACGATTCTATTGTCATATTGGTTGCGTAAGACAACTTGTACTTTATTACACTGCATACTAGGTCTAGGTTCTTTGCTCCCGAATGGAATAATGTTTATATTTTGCACTCCGATGATATCCAAATCGAGTTGACGTGCCACGCTAGATTTTATAAATGACATTTGGCTCCACCATGCAATACCATTCGACAGTACAATGATTTACAGGAATTTTTTTTGAGGCAAATGCGAATGCAGTTTGTAAGTATGTAACGGATTTAGGTGATCTTATTTTAATCGGAGCGATGATATGCCTGACCATGGTATCCCTAGGACCACAGGATTCCCTGAGTTTAACCATAACCCTTAAAATAAGTTGTTCAGACCACAAGGCACGGCTTGGCATGGCATATCCCATTGACCAGCTCGTCGGTGGGTTGGGTACTTGTACCTGGTTGCTGAACTACCGCACATTGAAATTCATGCCAATAAAATTATTATTAATAAGTCCTAATACTGCGAAGATAAACAAAAACAAATCGATTTAAATTTTCTTTAAGGAACCCCTAGCTGCAATCAGGAGATCCGGAGTGTATCCCTCCCCCGGTTTTATTTCCCTTCAAAAAAAAATAAAACTCCATTGCTATCGAGCCACTCTCAAAATTCTCTTAATAACCCCTAATTGATAAATAAGTAAATCTTTATGAAAAACTTATCTCCCTATCATCGTTGAATTGCAGCATCACTCTTACCCTCCCCTTCGCACAAAAAAATCACTCCATTATCCCAAAATCAATCACATAAATAAAAATGTAAATTTCAAAGTAAAAACATAAGGATATGTCATTTATTAAATTTTAACAACATTTAAAAATGTGACTTCATCTTATCAAAAATTCATAAAATACTTGTATGTAAATGAAAACAACATCTATTAAACTTCCAATGTAATAAAAGTTGAGTTAATAAAAATTAGCTCAAATAAAAAAAAATCATTAAAAAAAACCAAAAAAAAATAAAGCTTTAGCATAAGCTTGAGTGAGGATAATGCACTCAAATATCGTTTTGAGTTAAAGTATGTCCACCGGTATATTTCTAATGAGAGTACAACGAAATCAAATCCTCTCGACAAATTTCATTAAACTAATCTGATTAGTTATTCTCACTCAAACAACGCAAAAGTACTCAAATAAATAAACGAATTTAAATTTTAAATAAATTAAGGATTCATCTAATTAATTCTTCGTTCAATTTGTCAAAAAGATATTTAAACTGGGATGGAACTTACCGACTTTGTGAAGATGTTGTGCACAGCAGCTTTCAAGTTGTCGTTTGAGCACCGATTTTTTTTTATGGTGCAGCTAAATGATCATTAATTGGAGTAATATTCTTGTCAAGTTGAACGATATGATTGTTTTGATAAGATAATCAAATTTTTTTGTTTTCTTGTAAATGACAGTTATTATTGTAAGTAGGTTTGAGATTTTAATTTAATTTGTTTTTTTTTTTTCTTTGATAATGATGTTTGGTTATAATGTTTGATGATGATTATTGATTATGTTTGATGGTTGATGTAGGATATGGTATGGCTGTGATTGTCTGTGATTATACCCGGAACTGGTAATTAATGGTGAAGGTGATGTTACGTTTTCTTATCAGGATGGTGACGAAACTTATTTGGTCCAAGACCACTTTAAAGAAGTGGCACTTATCTTCCACAGATGCTGGATAGCTTCACGTGAGTGTCGGTCGTTCTTAAGGAGAAGGTGGTGATGGTTACTCAAACCGAGGTCACTTGAATGGAGGATCACAAGCCTTCTGGGAAGTGAGTGCCGAACGTTTAAGGTATACCTTTTTGGTGCCACAGATGAAATGAAGTGGTTATTATTGATAAGGTAGATATGCGCAGCTTATCGTAATGCACTGCTTTTCGATTGCAACCGACCGTGAAGCTTTGTATCGGGTGCGATCCATTTCTTATCTTGGTGGAAAGGCGTCAAACAATGAGAACAAAACGAGGTTATGTCACGTGTTAAGTTAATTTGTGGAGTTCGTACGACTCACTGTTGCTGGTTCTGGTTGTTTGCTGTAAGGTGACCTTTAAAGAGTTCCGTTGGCAAGTGTGAATGATGTTGCAGAAGGCTTGTGATTCAAGGTCTTGCTTTTGTGTAAACCTTTCGGACTCTCGGCGGATACTAAGGGAATTCAAGAAACCTATTGAACCATATGATCTTAATAAAAAAAAATGAAAAATACCTGATTGAGATCACTTTCAACTTGATAGGAAGGCTCTTGTGGACAAGAAAGCACCTTGTAATTTGGTATAACGTGGAACGATTATCCCACGCTCGATGCTGGAAAGATTCAATTTCTTTCTTGAGAAAAGACTTTCCTTTTTGCGTTTGGGTGATAGTTCAAAGATAATTGGATTGTTTTCTCCAAAGTGATTGGTTGTGTATGATATTGCTAGATACAATTTTATCGAAACTGCACAAAAAAGTAATTAGGTAAGTCAGTGTGATCACACATTGAATTTTTTTTTTTTTTTAATTAATTACCTATAAGTGTATCGCAGTCGAGAGTCGGGAATTGAAAGATGGATTTTCGGAAATGATGTGTGCTTGTTTGCACAAAAAAAAAATTTATTTCTAAAAACACAAAGAATTCAGTGCGTTTGCAGAATGTGGTTCAAAAGGAAATTCGAAAGTGTGATCGTTCAGATCACATGTAGGTACTAGATCATGGTCGAATTCAATGCAGCAATTCGCAATACTTGTTTGCATGGTTTGACTTTGGTTCCAAGTTGGACTACACAAGTATACGGTGCTAGCTTGCGGTAATATATCATGAGCCTGTGTGGTGTACAAGTTTATTGATTGCTGTGGTTGAATTGATGACGTCATAGTATTATTTTACGATGATATTGAAGGAGCTAAACTTTTCTTGTCTGTAGAGGTAGATTGAGTATGGTTTGGATCACACATTGACGTTGCATGTCGCCCGTTACAATTCTTGCACACAAGTTGAAATCGTTTTTTGCATGTCTTAGAATAGTGTCCCTTTCTACAACACCGTCCGTCTTCTTTTAGCATCTGTTTTATTTTGAGTAAAGGGAAAGAGCTTTTGCAATCAGATGAATAATGATCAGAAGCTTTACAAATGACTATCATTTATTCCTGCTGTGAATAATCCAACAGCTGTTTTTACCGGTTTTTGTGTGGATGGTTGCATTCGATTAGAGCTTTGTTTAGCTTCTTGGGCTTTCTCGAGAGATTCGACTTCTCTTTAGTCTTTAGTGAAAGAAACATCGGATTTCGATGGTGAAACGTCGTTATCGTCGTTTGTATCAGCCTCTGGAGAGAAGTTATCTGAAGAGTCATCGTGAAAATCAACTCTCAGCTCATTGGGTATGCAACGAAGTAGGACACCCTTAAGCATAACGTAATAATTTGATGATGGGATCCCGAGAGAAGCGAGTGAATGCTAGGACGGAATTGTAGAGACGTCTCAACCCTGTAACGTCAATTTTTGATTGAACTGGCTGAATGGATAACAAGCATTGCATATTATGATCGACAATTTTTTCTTTATTTCCATACTCTTCTCTTAGAATACTTATTGCCGTCTCATAATTAAGCTCGCTTGGTGTGAGACCTACCAAAGTATTCGCTGCCTTACCAGTCCAAGCAGCTTCTAGGTAGTTAAACTCGTCAACAGTAGAAAGGGACAAATTATCATGCACTAGTGTTCGGTATTGTTCCCAAAACGGTATCCATTCTTTGTAGTCGCCTGAGAACTTTTTAGGTTGCAGCTTTTGAAGTTTTACTGCTGGCATTTTACTTGGAGAGGAAATGATGACGTTATGCGATGATGGTGGGACCATCAAAAGGTTGAACTGAGGGCGATAATAACTGCTTCTGGTATTGTTTTACCTTATTCAAACGTATTTGCAGCCTTGTAATCGTGGATACAGCCTTGTCATCATATTCAGCTATAGATTCTGCTTCTCGTTCAAAATCATCCGTTTTTATTGAGGAACAAACATAGCCATTTGCTTTGAGCAAGCTTTCATGCGCCGCTGTCAAACGATCTAAGAAAACGCTTATTTCTTCCTCTATGCAATCTAAAGCATATGATTTCATGTCATCTTTTACTTCACTGGTATTTGATTTAAACGCCTTAAAAACACTGTCATTAGTACTGCCAACTCCATCTTAGGCAGCAGTCGTAGAAGTCGGAACGACTGGTTTGATGATGAATGCAAGCTAGCGACTGAACGTAAGAATGTTGCGTACCGAGCAATGCAACAATCTCATAGAACGCGGGCACGCGAAGATGAATGTAAAGAGCTCAGAAGAATAGAAAAACGGCTTCACAGACAGAAAAAATCAGCCTGGGAGAAGAACATCATCTGTGAATTAGAAAGAAGCCGAGAGCGAGGTCCGCACCAGGCGCGGAAGTTCTACCAATCCGTCCGAAACATGACGCAGTACACACCACGCTGCACTTACTGCAAGGACGGAGAGGGAAATCTGATCACCGATCCCCAAAGCATACTGGAGCGATGGGAAGTGTACTTTAATAAATTGCTAAATGGTCAGCTCACTGCAGAAGTAGAGGCTCCACTACTTCAAGAAGAATACCCTATGTTACCGTCACCAAGCATAGAAGAGGTTGAGAAGGCTATAGCCCGGCTTAAGAAAAACAAAGCCCCGGGAGCCGATGGCATACCAGCCGAACTATTCCACCACGGCGGGCCAGCCTTACGCCAAGCAATTCATGATATTGTAGTGCACGTATGGGAGCAGGAAGAAATGCCAGAAGACTGGCGAAAAGGTATAATTTGCCCCATACATAAGAA
Organism: Syrphus vitripennis; assembly: GCA_958431115.1. Classification (NCBI taxonomy): domain Eukaryota; kingdom Metazoa; phylum Arthropoda; class Insecta; order Diptera; family Syrphidae; genus Syrphus; species Syrphus vitripennis. Next base: position 66,397,622 of record OY288109.1, on the reverse strand, counting down.
AGGAGATGTCACAACGTGCAGCAATTATAGAGGTATCACGTTGTTGAGTACCGCCTATAAGATACTCTCCTCTATCCTACAAGAACGGATAGCCCCATATGCTAAAACCATAATCGGCCAATATCAGTGTGGTTTGATTCCAGGCAAATCAACAACTGATCAGATCTTTACCCTAAGGCAGGCGATGGAAAAATGTCTAGAACTTAACATCCCAACATACCATCTGTTTATAGACTTTAAGGCCGCCTATGATAGCATAGCCAGGGTAGAACTTTACAAAGCCATGAGAGAATTCGGCATCCCAAATAAATTGACACGACTTTGTAGGTTGACCATGACCAACGTAACAAGCCAAGTAAAAATAGCCGGATTGCTATCCAGACCAATCAACATCTTTAATGGACTCCGACAAGGGGATGGTCTGGCCTGCCTCCTCTTCAACCTGGCGTTGGAGAAAGCATTCCGTGACTCTGGCACGGCAACAAGAGGGACCATCGTCAACAGGTCCAGCCAGATACTGGCGTACGCAGACGACATTGACATCATCGGAAGGACCGAACAAGCTGTACACGATTCCTTCATCCAGATCGAGCAGGCGGCACAAAATCTGGGGCTGCACATTAGTGAAGGTAAAACAAAGTACATTGTGGCGTCAAATGCGAGAAGAACAGTTGGTCAAACAATCAAGGTATCGGAGCCCGAATTTGAAGTGGTGCAATCCTTTAAATACCTTGGGTCAATAGTAGCAGCCGATAATAATATAGAAGAAGAAATACGCGGGCGGCTGCTCAGTTCCAACAAAGCCTACTATAGTCTGTCAAAGCTCTTCAAATCCAGAAATCTCACCATAACTTCAAAGCTGCTGCTGTACAGGACCATGGTCCTGCCAGTACTCACGTATGGATCCGAGACTTGGGTGCTTAGCAAAAGACACTCCGACCTCTTAGCCGCGTTCGAGAGAAAAGTCTTAAGGAGAATTGTTGGCCCCATATGTGAGGAAGGACGATTCCGGAGACGGTACAATCATGAATTGTACGCAATCTACCTTGAAGCAGACATAGTGACAAAAATTAAGCTCGGTAGACTCCGGTGGGCAGGGCACCTAGCTCGCATGAGTGAAGAGGAACCGGCTCGGAAAGTCCTTTGTGGTACATTCTATGGTAGACGGCAGCGTGGTAGACCATACTTGCGCTGGAGAGATGGCGTAAACCAGGACGCCCGAAGCCTTGGGGTGCGCAACTGGATGGCGTTGGCTCAAGACCGGGATAGGTGGAGAGACTTGTTGAAGGAGGCCAGGACCGGACCCCGGTTGTCGAGCCGATGATGATGATGATGATTCGATTTAAGGTACTCGCCCGCACTATTAACGATCTTTGTTACTTGCCCGCGATATGTTAGCATGACTTGCCAAATCCATTATCGATTACGATAGAATAAATCACGTGTTATTTTGCCTATTCTTGTCTTTCCCGGATTTCGGCACCAATGTAAAATTTGTTTCCAAATTTACTTAAGATTCCCGATTAAAGAAACACAGTCTTACACTTAAGAAAAATAAAATGGATTTAAGCAATAAGATTTAAGGCAATAAAACAATATAACGTTAACGAAAGTTAAAAGTGAACTGAACTATCATGATTATTTATATGTAGCAAAATGATTGAAATTTAATAGAAATAGCAATATATAAATATAACTGTAATAAAAGCTTTTATTTTCAACATATCCTTCCACGCTCTGTCTTTCCCTCTCATTGTTATGAACTGAAATTCAAGACTAATTTTCACCGACATCTCCTTGCAAATCCCCTCCCACTTACCTAATGCTCGCACTGTATCTCTGGGGCACCTTTTAATCTATAAGGCATTCAAGTGAATTCACAATGGCCAAAAGGAGAAGAGAAAGCGGTATTTTCTCTATCTTTCGGGCGAACTTCGATTTGATGAAAGCCACTGGCTAGATCTAAAGTTGAGAAGAAAAGAATCCCTAACTGATCCAGAATATCAGTTATGTTAGGTAACGGGAATGCGTCTACGACCGTTTTGTCGTTGAGTTTGCGAAAATCGACGACGATTCTCCATTTCTTGTTAACATTTTTATCAGATTTTTTCGGAACGGCAATAAGTGGGAAATTCGACGGACTATTCGATGGTTGGATAATATTATCGTCCATCAGCTCATGTATTTGTCTATCCACTTCTTGTCGTTGTGCTTTCGGCAACCTGTATTGTTTTATATATGTAAATGTAGCATCTTGTGTTGTCCTCCTCTCGGGGTTCACGTTGTCGTGGTGAGGAGGCTTACATACGTTTGGATCCTCAGCTGGGCAGCTCTTTCAACTTTTTAAATCCTCAGCTGACCAGCTGTAGATTTTAGACAAACTAAGAAACCCCTCCAACATATGACAAATATGACAGATATAACGGAAATGAATAAAAATTTAGCGGCAGAAGTCACGACTGCTGGTGAGGGCTTGGCTTTGCAAGAAGCCAAGAAAGATGAATCTTTCTCTGACCATAAACTCATAGAATTCTTGAAACTCGACACCATAGAACCTTGTAAACCAACTGGGATACATTTAATAGAGTAGTAATGACCGAAATAAAGCAGCAAGTACTAATACGTTGCAATCGCCCGTGTTTATAGACAAAGCTACTGATAACTTCACTGAGATTCTGAGTAAAGCATTCGAAAAAGGGTGTCCGCTAAAACCATGCGGTGACGGTAAAAAGAAACCACCCTGGTGGACAATCGAACTTGGCAACATCAGGAGAGAAACTAGGAGACTTTTTAATGCTGCCAAGCGTACTAGAACAGATAGTGACTGGGAAACGTATAAATCCAGGCAAAAGAAATTCAAGATAGAAATGTAAAAATCTAAACGTAGCTCATGGAGGAACTCCTGCAGTCAAGTTGAGAGTACCAACGAATTAGCAAGACTCAGAAAAATACTCGCTAAGGGTCCTACTGTTTTGGGATCCCTTAAGGAAACCAATGGACATTGGACAGAATCGTGTAGCGAACCACTGGAACTCCTAGCAAACTCTCACTTTCCCAGTTGCACTGCAGTTGGGCTATTAACTCCTTTTCACCGTATAATGCCTAAAACAGCTTTCTCCGAGCAGCGATTTTTTTTACACAGCAGATTCAATCAAAAGCTGCATGCAGCCCAGCGCTGCATGTTGTCTCTATTTCTAAATTGGCTGCCTAGTTTCATTGCAGCCTCAACTGCAAAACGAAAATATCCAGATAATTACTATCTGGCATTACTGATATTGACAGTTTGTTGACAGTACCTGCCGTTTTTGAAAAAAAAAAAAATTGTTTTTGTTTATTGGACATAATAATATAAACATGGAAGAGAAACTGATTGAGTTTGTTAAAGAAAATAAATTCATTTATAAAAAAAAAATCCAGCCTATAAAAATATTTTCTTGCGAGACAAGAAGTTCGATGAATTTTCAACAAAATTGAATATTCACCGTGACATATAAATGAACAACAATTTAAAAGAATTTGTTTTGTCTCCAACTCATACCTATTCTTCTTTATTTTCAGGAAGACTATACATAATTTTCTTTCCTGTGGGATAATCCTGCTCACCAGCTCCTGTTTTCTAAACTTTCACAAAGCTGAATATATCGAAACAGCCAATCCAAACTCCTATGCTTTTTTATTTCAGGACGACTATAATCTGCTTCCCTGTGGATGTAATGATCCTGGGATCCTGCTCAACAGCTTCTATTTTGTCTTGGGTCAATTTAAACGACCTAGACTTTTGACAGACCGCATGCAAATTACCAACTCTGCATAATTTTAAATTGAATTTTTGAGATTATCTACAAAAGCAGGTGCTTATGGTAGGTATCTATCCCAGAAGAATGGTTTAGCATGCCCAGATTCTAATTCGTATCTTGCAAATACAACTGTTACCAACTTTTTATACTTACACTAAAGTAATAGCCAACCGACATTCTGGTGCAATTGATTTCCTTATAAAATCCTGCTTCTTCAACCTCTCGAAAAGTAAGCTGTTCAGTAAACTGAACTCTTTAATTCCCATGCGAGTTAATTTCCTGAACTCGTCATGGTCTTCACTTTTTATCATTAAATATAATTTTTGGAAAAATCCGTGGAGTTCTCTTTCATTTTCAGAATAAATAAATCTTGTGCACGGTCTTGAGGATTCTAGTTGTGACTCACGATATAATTTTAAAAACTTTTTATACTTTTTTTTTTTATAATTAGGATTATTATGTACCCTTTATATGTCAAAGACACAGTGTGAGCTTCAGGTAGGAAGAAGGGGATTTAAAAGGAGCTGTCGGTGCACATTAGCCTCGGATTTCTTCACATCACAATGAGGGGGAAAGACAGAGCGTGGAAGGGCATTCCACATTCGCGTAGTACGGCTAAAAAACGAATCCCTGTACTTAGCAGTACGACCGAAATTGGGCTCAAGAGTAAACTGATGAGCATTCCTGGAAGCGCGAGTATAACGGTTAAATCGTTTAAAGGGAGGAATGCAACTGGCTATTTCAATAGAGCACTTACCGTAAAAGTAACGATAAAAGAGTGAGAGACAGGAAACGTTACGCCGGTGTTCGAGTGACGTAAAAGTATCGTTGATGTTCCTGTCTCCGATCATTTTAAAGGCTCGTCTTTGTATACTGTCCAAGAGGATTAAGTTAGTTGCTGGAGCACCAGCCCAGAGATGGTAGTTATACTCAAGCTTTGGACGTATATGGCTTCTATAAATAATAGCCAGATCAGAAAAGGGAAAGAATTTTTTGCATCCCTAAGGGAAACCTAAACATCTTGCGGCATTTTTGGCAAAGTCAAGAATGTGATCATTCCACAAAAGATGGTTTGTGATACACATACCTAAAATCGCAAAAATCGCAAGCTGATTAGTTTCTTTGATGCAACTGCCAATCATAGATAATGGCAGCAGCATTGAGTTTTCGAAGCATTAAATTCTACTCGATTTTTTAATCCCCATTGTACAATGCTGTCTAAGTCAGAATTTAATGTACTTATCATATTTAGCCGTTTCAGTTCCACGTCCGAAGAGCAGGGATGTGAGTCTGAAGACGAATATAAAAAGCTAAGGGTGCTATCGTCAGCGAAACAATTTAATGGATTAGTAGTTGCAGACAGGAGATCATTAATAAAAATTAGAAAGAGGGTCGGAGGCAAAACAGAACTCTGTGGCACAAGCGGCATTTATGTTGTGGGTTTCAGACTTGAATCCGTCTAATACTACTTGTAGAGAACGATTCGAAAGAAAGTTACTAATCCAACGAAGAAGGGTTTCATCGATACCAAAAGCACGCATTTTCGATAACAGAGCAGGATGCCAAACTTTATCAAATGCTTTTGAAATATCAAGTGCAATAATCTTACTTTCTCCAAAACGATGTAAAGATTTGTTCCACTGTTCGGTGAGATAAACCATCAAGTCACCAGTGGATCTATTGCTGCGAAAGCCGTATTGCCGGTCATTAAGAAGCTTCCGATCTTCGAGATATTTCTTGAGCTGATAATTTATCAAGGTTTCCATGACCTTGGAAAGAAGGGACGTAAGTGCAATTGGTGGGTAATTAGAGGGTGAAGAAGATTCGCCTTTTTTTTGGGATGGGCTGGACAAATGCTGTTTTCCAACTACTCGGAACAAGCCCAGAAGAATAGGATAGATGGAAAAGCTTACGCAGGGGTTTTGCCAGCGTGGAAGAACACCTCTTCAGAACAATAGCGGGGATACCATCCGGACCAGCGGATTTATGTGTGTTAAGATCTTTTAGGACTCTCGCCACAGCACGAGTGCGGAAGAAGATTTGTCCCATAGAATCATTTACGCGCTCAAGAACTGGGGGAGTCATGACACTATCAGACAGCGTAGAGTTGGTGGCGAACTGCCTAACAAATAAGTTAGCTTTCACAAGAGAGCTAACGATGGGAGTGTCATTGACAACGAGTGTTGGAACCGAGGAAGATGTTTTATTCCTTATATTTTTTACGAATGACCAAAAATTTTTACCATCTGTGGGACATTGTAGTATTTTTTGCCTTAATTTTTGGTCATGCAAATATTTGGTCCTTCGAATATGGGCGTTGCAGGCCTTCCTGGCTTGTTTGAACTTTTTCCGGTTTTCTTCAGTTAGGTTGGCTCTAAAACAACGGAAGCTAACCTCTTTGACCCTAATAACTTCTTTACAGCTCGCATCGAACCCTGATTTCTCTTTGGGTCTGATGCTTTTAGCCCTATTCGGGATAAAAGTTCTCATTCCCAAAATAATCATATTAGTAATCATATCCGCACTGGAGTCTACGTCACAATCGAGGAAGCATAGTGACTAGTTAAAGATCCTGAAAAAATTACTAAGACCGTTCCAGTTGGCTTTTTCGTATTGCCAAACGGTTCTCACAGGAGCTCTTTTTCTAACTGGATTTTTTTGGTACGAAAATTTGCGGAAATGATACTATGGTCAGATGTACCTGGAGGCGTTAATACACTTATTGTGTATTTATCAGAGTCAGAGGTTAGAAACAAGTCAAGAGTATTTTCGGCTCGGCCATTAACGTCCGATATTCGGGTGGGCACGTTGACAAGCTGAGTAAGGTGATTTAACTCAGCAAAGATCTCGGCACACATACCTTCGGGTGTTGTCTGGCCCGAATGTTGAAGCCAAGATGAATTGTGAACATTGAAGTCGCCCGTAATAAGATGGAGTCGGACAGAGCATCAAATTCGCGAGAAGTTGAAACTCTGTCCAAATTAGGGCTTCGATAGAGAAAACAATAATGAATAATGTGCTTGTTTACCGAGAATTTAAACCACAGGAAGTTTTACAAGGGATTGGTACTAGGACCATATTGTGGTTGAAATTGGTAAGCAACAAGCAGAATACTTTTCAATACACAACACTACTTGTGTTATGCCTTAGCAGTGATGTGAATCGATCCGAGGAGAAGGAAGTAATGCTCTACTCACTGCGCTCTGTGGCCGTGGGTACATTTTTTTTGTTATTGATGTTGTTGTTTTTTTGCGGCACTAATTTTTTTTTTGAGTTGGTTTTTTTCTATGTTGAGTTGGTTTTGCTTTCTATTTTGCTGTATATATTAATTATAATTTTCTTTTTTATTTTTTTTACGACTATTATTTTTTTTTAGGGCTTTTATGTTGGAGACAATACGCGACAAGAACACGAGACAAACGAGATAAACTGTAGGGAGCGAGGGGGCGACAAAACGCACAAACAAGCCCAGCACACACAAAGATGACCTTTTGCACTTTTCATAAAATGCAAGAATTATAATAATTTTTTCTCTTATATTTTTGGCAACATCCATATTTAATTTTTGTTTAAATTTAAATTTTTAGGCAAATTAATTTTCCTTTCAAGCTATTTATTAAAACAAAAGGAATGAAAATGGCAGGTGTCATTTTCGTTTTGGCAGAACTAGGCATTATAAAAGCTAGAGAGTATGCACGTGTGTTTTAAGTGCAGAGCTGCATGCAGAGATGTGTGCAGAGTTGCTCCACATCTGTTTTAGCCATAAATCACCTGGTTTGGATGGCATTTTCCCCATGGTGCTGCAGAAATGTGAAGACCTTGTAATCCCACACTTAAAAAACATATTCCTAAGTAGCCTGAAATGGGGATATGTACCTAAGAGGCGGCGGAAGTCAAGGTGGTTTTTATCCCGAAAGCTGGAAAGCCCAGCCACACGAAAGCTAAAGACTTCAGCCCCACAAGTCTCACGTCTTTTCTCTTAAAAACTTTTGAAAGGCTAATAGACATACACATGCGCAGCACACTGAGTCCGGAAGTTTTATCTCCAGCCCAGCCTTTCTAGACATTGAAGGAGCTTTTAACAAAGTCCGAAATGAGGCGGTGGAGGAGGAGCTCGTAAACCTTAATGTAGATAAAGCCATCATCAGATGGATTATGTGCATGTTAAGTAACCAACAGATCAACTCGGAGCTAGGTGGTAAATTTACCTCCACAATTGGTGAACAAATAGAGAATGCCTTATCAATGGTAAATACATGGACTAAAAACTGCGGTCTAGCGGTTAACCTGCAAAAAACAGAACTGGTCCTTTTTGCCCAAAAGTTATCAAGTGGATGTACACGGCTATAGTACGACCTGTACTGACATACGGTAACGTAGTCTGGTGGAATGCACTGGACAAAATTACCAACCTTAAAACCATGACCAAGGTGCAAAGAATGGCTTGTATGTTATCACTGGGGTAATGAGGTCCACTCCTACAGCGGGTCTTAAGGCTATACTCAACCCCTAGATCTATTTATGCAGGAATCGGCAGCCAATAGTGGAGACAGAGTGCTACAGCGCATGCACAAATTTAACAGAAATTCACGGTGCATTGACTACATAACAAGCCGTTTAGACTTCCACAAGCCGTTCACGACCGCCTTTCCTAGTAAGGTTCCAAGATGGATACTGGCATTGGTGCAGGGTTCTTTTCAGAAACCCTGGGACTGGTCAGCGCATTCAGACTTCCTGATTACACGAGTGTCTTAATGATGGCAATACCACATATAGTTTTAATTCTTTCAAAAGAAGCAGGATAGTGTTGAATTTGCAAAATATTGTAATTAGAGACTTCGTCAAATACTATATAGTTTTAATTCTTTCAAAAGAAGCAGGATAGTGTTGAATTTGCAAAATATTGTATTTTGGTGCCATAATTTATTTGAGCTTTATAGTCCAAAAATTGTTACCTACTATTCCATCGGTAGGTACTGATGGGAAAGTTTCTATCTACAACATGGAAGGGGTACGAAATTGTAACGTTTTTAGGAAGATTAATAAGAAGCATTGAATAAGAAATAGAGGAAGAGGCTTTTCGCACATATACAGTGTACGTGAATAGTCAATAAAATTAAAAAAAAAAAAATGCAATCTCATCTGTCATGTTGCCTTGCTGAGAGTTAGTGTTGTGAAATTTTAAGATTTAAAAAAAAAAATAAAAACCAATTTGAGTTGAAAATCGAAGCATATTATTATTAAAATATAAATCAACATGAGGTGCTCCGTGAAAACTTGTAAAAACTTGTATAACAAGTAAGTCTTGGCTCATATTCCACAAAAAGTAACTTAAAGTGATGTTATTTAGGTAAATACGTTATCGTAGAACACTTTTTAATTGTTATTTCATGGTATTTTAAGATAAAAATAGCAATATTTTTCAAAATAAATATACTTTAATCATGTCATTTGTGCAATCTGTAATGTCAAATTAGAAAAGTATAGGGACGGATAAGTTTTTGTTGGTGATGGCAAGGCGCTAAGAAACGTTAGGCGCCCGTAGTGCAATTTTTCTCCACGTTTTAGTTTGTATGTTTGTATGTAGTATGTATTGAAATAAATTATGATTTCAAATTATGTATTTCACTGAGGAAAATATCTGATAGTGTTTTTTTTTCCATTAAAATTATACATAAAACTAAAAACTATATGTACTTTCATTTATCTATCTAAAATTCCTGTAAGAGCTAAGTTTAATTTTATTACTTCAAGTGTGCTTTGCACGATATTATAATCCAGCCAGCAACAAATCCAAAAAAACTCATTCAATTATTTATTTGATCGAATAACTTTAACCAAATTAAAAAAACCTTTTTTTCTTTTAAAGTTTACAGTAACTGATATCTAGCCCTAACCGCTATTTTATCGTAAGCGACATTTTTAACGAAATTGAGTTAATAATGCATTTCTATACATAATACTATTACACACCTATTCACATTACTAGTTTTTTAATAAAACATTTTAAAAAAAAGTTGGGGTTGGCCGTGGCGCGATGGTATGCATGGTCGCCTGTCAACCAAATGGTCACAGGTTCGATCCCAGCCGTAGTTCTATGTCTTGTTTTTTTTCCATTATCATTGATCATTGTTGGGCCGCTGGTTTACTCATTACATGTTGTTCAGGCATAACACTAGCAACATGTGATTGAGTAAATACTAGTATGCCCAACAAATATAACAATGAACAAAATAATGCGAATTATAAAGGGACATAGAAATAAGACACGGAAATTTCTCCGCTTTAGCCCAGCCGCCAACCCTGGAGATAAAATCTGAGACAACCACCACCTTCAGTCTCAGTACCTCGCGCCACACACACCTTCCCATCCTATCCTATCCTTCACGCCCGCGCTGTGTTGATGCATATAAAGGGTAAACCAAAAATCCCCTTGAGCGCGCGCATATTATAAAAAAAAAAAAGTTACAGATAAAACAAAATGTATCGTAAGCGACATTCATATTTTCTGTTAACAGCTAAATATCGCAAATGACACTAGTGTTTTTGCAATAATTATCAGCTTTACTCAGTTAGCAAAGTGATGCTGTTTTTTTATGTTTTCACATCGGGCAGCACTAGCTATAGTACAGTAGGAGAGTGAGTTATGCCATCATGTTTGATGTGTGCTCATCAAATGATTCCGGAAGAGCACCTTGCTCTCTTAATGTACTGACCAGCATGAATGGCCCACTTTGATTTCTAATGCGAGAACCAATCCATCATCGTATGACTGTATTTTAATGAATTATACTGGTTTTAACGATTGGAAAAAACTTTCAGCTAAACTTTTTCAAACCAAATGTAGTATAAATTTTAGATTACTTAGATCTGCGTTCTTTTAACAGAACAGTTCAATAATTCGTTTTAAATATGGATTCTCGGAGAGAGTACGATAACTTGGGCGCCGAAAACTGATAACGGTTTTTTGTAGAGGGGTCCAAAACAAGCATTTTTTACTATGGGAGGGGGGTCTATCTTGCCCCGTTTGGGCAGGAGGAGCAATTTTAAGAAAAGAGTACTAAAAGTAAAAAAATTACTAAAAAATAACGGTAATACTAACAGTAAAGTTAGTTTTTTACAGCCAGTATTTATTACTATAAGCCACTTTTAAATCAGGCAAAATTTATGCACATTTTTTGAAAATTGAGTTTCAAACACAAAATTCGGGAAAAAACACAAAAAAAGAAGTTTGAAGCGTAATTTTTCAAAACCATGGTATGGTATGGGGGGCATGCAGTCAAAAAGCTAAAATCTCATAAAAAAAGTAGTCAGTAATTTTCAATTTTCTCAAAAACTAAAAGTCATAAAATGATCTAGTTTTCAGTTTTTGATTAGGAATTAATAAGAGCACCGAATTCTATAAAAAAAATATATTAAATCTTATGGTTTTGAAAAATTACGCTTCAAACTTCTTTTTTTTGTGTTTTTTTCCCCGAATTTTGTGTTTGAAACTCAATTTTCAAAAAATGTGCATAAATTTTGCCTGATTAAAAGTGGCTTATAGTACTAAATACTGGCTGCAAAAAACTAACTTAACTGTTAGTATTACCGTTATTTTTTAGTGATTTTTTTTACTTTTAGTACTCTTTTCATAAAATTGCTCCTCCTGCCCAAACGGGGCAAGATAGACCCCCCTCCCATAGTAAAAAATGCTTGTTTTGGACCCCTCTTCAAAAAACCGTTATCAATTTTCGGCGCCCAAGTTATCGTACTCGTGCCGGATTCTCGGATGACTGTGAGGTGAAGGAGTTTGACACCACTCCTAGTGACCGCATTTCTGCGGCAACAAGTTATCAGCATCCCGAATTATGTTATGAAAGCAAGTTAAAAATATCCAGAGCAAAATATCTTGATTTGAAAGGACTTTGTGAAAAAAAAACTATTCCTGAACGGTATCATGACGAGTACTTATCTTTGAGGTTTGCAACAACGATCCAAGATAATTTGAATGAAACCGACGAAGAAGATAGTATGCAGAGTTAATTTGATTTTAACATGTACGTACATACTTTTCTTTATTTCGTATCTATTAAATGATTTTTTTATTTTTATTTGTTATTTTTTTTAAACCTTTAACTGTTATTTCCACTAAAAATAAATAAAAAATGTGATTTTTTCATTCTAATTCGATGTTCTGTTTTTTTAAATTTTATCGTAAACTCCAAAATTGGATCATGAGTTGGTAAGAAGTGAACACAAAAAATATCGTAAACGCCAAAAACGTCAAAAACAACGTTAATATGACAACAGCAGTGTCTTTTTTTATATGAATTAATAGTATGTACAAAGATATAACTAAATACAGAAAATAAGCTCGTTTCATTTTGCAGCTCAGGAAAAAAACAAAAAAATTTGTTTCCTGTAAAATTTACTTTTTGTCGCTTACGATAAAATAGCGGTTAGGGCTCGATATGTTCCTTTGTATGTGGATAAGTACTTCTGAGAAGATAGAAACCATATTCTAGTACTTCTAGCTACACATATTTTTACTAAACTACCCAGAAAAAAAATCAGCAAAATATTCCTTTCTGCGCCCCAGCAAATAGCCGTCCACATTCAGTCCAACCTTGTGTCAATGCATATGTGTTTGATTAACTCACACAATTATGAAAACTACTTCACTTATTTCTCGATATGCCTCTTCCTGTACCTTATTCAATGATAAGAAGTTGTATAACTCCTTGGGTACGGATAACAGAATCAGTTATACCAGATAGGGAATGGATTATATTAGAGTCGATGGGTAGTTCTGGTTTTATTTTATATATTTTAATCAAACAAATTTCACTACCCCCATCGATTAGAAATTCAGAAGGTTTAGGATTTAGTAGGGTTTCAGAAGAAAGTTTAATTGAATGTAGGAAGTGGCGAGAGGTGGTTAAGTTTGGGTCCGAAGTCTGCGACTGGTTTCGGCCTCTGAACGGTTTTTCGAATGTCTTTTTACAGGGTACGAAATCCCGAATCACAAAATCCCGATTCACAAAATCCCGATTCACAAAATCCAGAATCACGAAATCCCGACTATTTTACTACTAAACGACAACGCATTAAATTGAATTTAGCCAATTAAAATCATGACTCCTCCCCTTTTGTAATTTTTGAGGACAGCACTGTCAAGGTCACTCGATTATCTGAGAAGCAACGAGAATGGAGAAAAAATTCACGGGTTATTCACATCAACTAAAAAATAATTTGTTTAGGTCACTGGATTCGGTGAGAATCATGGAAAATAAAAAAGCTCTGATTGGCTGAAGCCTATTATGAGCATCCTACAAAAAGTATAAATAGGAGTGTCGTTCAGAAAATTATTTTAGTTCTTATTAGATTCCAAGCAAAATGTTGTAGAGGAATATTATTTGTTTTTCAATGGGTGGTCGCTGGTTGGACTATTTTGTTGGTTGGTTGGATTATTTCGTCGTTTTAAGATACAAATAGTTTTTTCATTTGATGCGATTGAAAGGTAGAATTCTCTAGATTACGAATACATAATTTTTATTTTTGTCGGATGCCTACTTTAGCCAAAAATCAAGTTTGAAAATGTCAAGTTTAGGGGGTCTACGACGCTTAGTTTAGCCGCAAAATACATTTAAAGATAAAATTTGGTTTTTCGTTAAAAAAAATATCTAAAAAAGAGGTAAGAAATAAGATTTTTTTTGATTGAAAGCTTGGGTGGCCAGCTTCGCGGGAGCTTAGGATTTAAACTCCCTCTATGGGGGGGACACCCGCTCACGCGACTCCGTCGCTCCGCTTAGGGTATGACAAGTCGCCAGGCAGGCGCAATGTCAAGTTTTTTTTGCTTAAAAGCACCTTGGGTGGCCGAATCCGCCATATTTCAGTTCGTTTAATAGTAAATTAGGTCACTTGAAATCATGAGAATCAACAAGTACCGACCTAAAAGCATACAAAAATTGATGGAAATTTTCTTGAAATAAAAATCGATATCTCTTCACAAAATTTTTTTAGCTCCCAAAAGAACTTTTTTCAAGAAAATGAATTTTGCCAAAATGTTGGCAAAACGTTGTAAAATCTTGCAAAAAAAAAATTTTTTTATAAAATTTTTCAAAAAAAAAAATTTGTCAGAGTCCACCCCCATAAGTCAATAAGTTGGCCAAATTGTCCAAAATGTTTGGCCAAATACAAGTTATATCCCTTTAAGGCAAGAGGCCTTAACTCCACGGAGTTCTAACAAGAAGTCAAGAACTAAATGTTTCCCGAACCAACACTCCGTTAAATACTTTCATTTCTACAAAAATAAAATAAAATATAATTCTTTTTAATAGTATGTACTAAAAATGGTATTAAAAATCCCGACAAATATTCCTAAAAATAATTGTTGGCGGAATTTTTATTTTTATTTTTGTCGGGATTTCGGGATTTTGTGATTCGGGATTTCGTGACCCCCCGGTTACAGTTGATGAGGAATTAGAATTAGAATTATTTTTTTTTATTATTATTATATTCCCTTTTTCGACATTCATTTATATGATGTCCGAGATTTTAGCAGTAACTACAAGCAATAGTTACTTTCTTAACCTCACTTTTAAATTTAGATCTTTATTTTTCTTTAGACAGCATTCTTCGATGCTATGGCCAGTTTTCTTTCAAAACTACAAGAGATAGGATTTCTAGGTTTGGGTTGTGATGGATTAAACGAAGTTTGGTTATTATTTGAAAAGGCACTTTTCTCTTCTAGTACGGTAGCTTCTATGGCTTCCGTCAGGGTAGTAAACCTAGAAGCTTTAATGATGAGGCTAGGATTAAGACCTCTCTCAAATGCTTTTAGAGCCGTTTTACCGTTAAGGTTGAGAATAACGCTTGAACCAAGGTATATAGAATAAAATGGTATGATATTCGACATTCTCTATTCCTATCTTGCTCACACAATTATACGTCATTTGTATCGTGTTTCATATCGTGGTGGTTTATTTGATAGATAGGCAAATAGATAGGTACAACTTTGTTTTTTTTTCTGATTGGAAAATAAATATTTCGGTAAAAAGTTTTAAAAAAATGGTAATTTGTGCTGTTTTCGGCTGCAATAAAAGCAACGATAAACGATTAAAGCGAAATCAATTAAAATATATCGAAAAAGTAAAATTTTTTCGCTTTCCAAAAGATGAAATCATCCAAAAAGGGTGGTTGGTTAAGTGAGGAAGGAAAGACAAATTCAACGTTCAAAATGCATTTATATGTTGAAAACATTTTACTCCTGAACAATATTTGCGGAATTTGATGCACGAAATGCTGAAGTACTCCCCAAAAAATAGTAAAAAACTAAAATCTGATGCTGTTCCAACAGAATTCTTGCCTTTTTCATCTGCCGATTCTGAAAGTACGCGCCAAGAAAGGAAAAACAAGCGTGACGCGAAAAAAACTGTGAAGGAAATTTTGTAAGATTTTATTTAAAATCTCTTCAACGCAAGTTCATATTAATAAATTCATAATCTGTTTCAGAACCTATTTGGCCGATGGTCCAGGACCAGAAATTCTTGATGAACCTTTAGCACTAGTCGTAGATGTTCAAGATGCGCCAGTTTCAAAAGTAGACAAATCGACTTACACTGACGATTTAAAAGAGACACCAACGAGGTAAACAAGAGTAAATATGTAATAAGTTAAGTTCGATTACCATAAAATTATTTGTTTTTACAGCATACATGAACTAATGGATGAACTAATTCAACAAAATGAGAGTTTAATTGAAGAAGTTCAAATGCTTCGACAAGAAAGTAGATGCATGGATAGCATATTTACACCTGGACAAAGAAAGAAACATCAAGCGAATGGCAATAGGATTAAATGGACTTTGGGCATCAAAAGTTACCATCAACCCGGGCTACCTCAGCTCTGTATTTGCTTTAATGAGAAATGTTAATCTGTCCGCTTTTCAAAAAGTCTGCGTTCTCATGGCAGATGAAATGAAAATACAGAAGTCGTATGAGTACGATACTAAAAGCGATACACTTTTGGCCCCCGCTAATTATGTACAAGTAGTAATGGCGAGAGGACTTTTTGAGAATTGGAAGCAACCTGTCTTCTACAACTATGATTTTGCCTTAACAAAAGAAATGTCCAAAACCACCATAAAAAAGCTTCAATCCATGGATTATCATGTTGTTGCTGTAGTTTCTGATTTGGGAGGAGGTAACCGAGGGCTATGGAGAAGGATGGGCATAAGCGAAACTCAGCACTTCTTTTTAAACCCTAGCGACAAAGCCAAAAAGGTGTACGTATTTAGTGACACACCACATCCATTTCTTGGATACAGGAGTAATTCTCGATGGTAAGCATCTCACCAAGGAGCCTGTTGGAGACTACGACGTCACCAAGTTCCCGATCACTGAACATGTCCAAAAGGCCGAGCTAAAAAAAATGTCAACAATGCCCAATCGACAAGAATGTCACACAAAACAAATTTTTAAAAGTCATTTATATACATACATACATACATTATGTACATATATCAAAGTAAAAGTTAAATTCAAGCATAACGTAAGAGAGTCAAAATCCAGTTGTCTATTTTAATTTGCCGTTTTTTCTAACTTAATAAAGCGAACAGTTAATCTTAAATTGTCTTTGTTTTCTCACTTGGATTTTCATCATATTTTGCTACATTTTTTTTGAGTTCCAAAGCGAACATTTATGGTCCTTCGAGCCTTTTAGCATTCAATTAAATTGAACAAGCGAAAGTTTTCCAATAAATTTTGTACACCAAGACTCCAAGCAGCAAGGAAATTGTGCAGTGCAGTGTGTGTGCAACAATTAATATTTTTAGACGCTCGAGGCGATTTGAAGACAACTTTGCGACATCAAGAAACACATAAATTTCATGTAAGTGATTTCCATTTTACTTACACTTTTATTGTGCTTAATAATACTAAATTATACGCCTACTATCATAAAATAAATAAAAATGGAACAAAAAGTATTAGAGAGAATCTACTCAAAAATAATAAAAGATCAGGTTAATTTTGGAAAAACTGGTTCCAGCCGTAGAACAAGTAATTATCTAGCGGGGCGCTTAGCATTGTTAGAGGACGACATGAACACTGCGAAAACGCATCACCAGAACCTTTTGTCGTCCATCGAAGAGAAAGATACCAAAACCTACGAACAAGTGGAAGATATTTATAGTAAAATAAGCGACTCCTATGTGGTTTATCGTGGTGATTTGCTTGATTTAGCGGAAAAATTAAACGATAGCAATATAAAAGGTCAAGCAAATGCAACATCCAGTCTTCCTGTTAGCTCAGCTAAGGTCGACGTTAAGCTACCGAAAATCAATTTGCCAGTTTTTTCAGGCTCATACGAAACATGGATGTCATTCCATGACCTATTTGTCTCTCTAATTCATAAAAATAGTTCACTATCTGAAATTCAAAAATTGCATTATTTAAAATCAAGTGTGTTAGGAGAAGCTCAAAAACTTTTAGCTCACCTGAGCATAGATAATGGCAATTATATAAAAGCATGGACAATTCTTACAGATAGATATGATCATGCGAGGTTTTTGGTTAACACTCAGCTAAAATTATTGTTCAATCAAGCTCAGATTATAAATGAAAAATCTGAATCAATCAAACAGTTGCTGGACACATCTACAGAAGTGCTACACAGCTTGACAAATCTAAAGGTGCCGGTGGATGAGTGGGACCCCATGGTCATCTTCATTTTGCTACAAAAACTCCCAAGCAAAACCCAACTACTTTGGGAGGAACGGTTAGGAGCTAGGGAAAAACCAAAGGAATTGCCAACATTCTTAGAATTTTCTCAAATTTTAGAAATGCGTTTCCGTACTTTGGAGGCAGTTAGTTCTCAACCAGCCAAGCCTTTAGCTGAGTCGTCCAAACAAACACTTCATAGAAGCAGTTTTCACTCGCAGACAAACAATTCAAAACTTTCTTGCCAAATCTGCAGCAAGGGGCAACATGCTATTCGCAAATGCAAACGATTTTTAAAAATGAGCATCGCCGATCGTCAGCAAAATGTTAACAAATTAGGTCTTTGTTCCAACTGTTTAGCCTACAACCACAAGTCAGATCAGTGCCAAAGCAATTATAGATGCTACCATTGCCAACAACGGCATCACTCCCTGTTGCATACATCAAGCGCTCCTAGAACAAGAATCCAGTCCCATCAGCCCTCTAATTCAGTCATTGAACAACAAGTACAGTCTACGTCAAGCACTTACTTACCAGCACGAGGTTCCCAACCACAACGTCAAACGTACCTTACCTCAACCATAAATCCAGATGCTCCGCATTTTGAACCCGCTACTAATGACCGCCAACTTAGTTCCAACGTTAATGCATTACTTGGACATGCAGTTTCGCGACAACCAACTCAGGTTTTATTGGCGACAGCAGTAATTAAAGTGATGTCATTTACAGGTGAATCGCTTACGTTGCGTGCCCTTTTGGATTCAGGTTCAGAGGCAACATTCATAACTGAATCAGCTGTTCAAATGTTACGTTTGAAGCCGAGCCGAACCCATGTCGAGGTTTCCGGGTTAGGGATGGTTAACAGTGGCACATGCGATAAGGCCGTTGACATTTTAGTCAGATCAAGGCATACAACGTTCGAAATCGCCGTCCAGGCTTTTATTTACAAGACACTGTCTGGCCATCTCCCGGCCCGCAGGCTTCCAGTTAGTGACTGGAGGCACCTCGACTATTTACCATTGGCTGATCCAGCATTTTATAAGCCTTCACAAATCGACATGCTATTAGGCAGCGATGTCTTAGCCGAAGTCTTACTATCTGACCTAATCCGACCACAGGACAAAATGTTACCTATCGCTCAGAAAACACGATTTGGGTGGATCGTTTTTGGTAAAGCACCACTTGAGCTAAGACCCATTCACAATTTTCACCAAACCACCAATATCGACGAACAAGTTCAAAAATTCTGGGAGTTGGAGGAAGCTCCATTCAAGGACGTTGACACTCCAGAAAATATTGAATGTGACGAACAGTATGTTAGGAGTGTGCAAAAGTTGGCAGATAGGCATTACGAAGTGGCTCTTCCATTTAAAGGAAATACTTATCCAGTCTTTGGAAGTTCCTATGAAGGAGCCATTCAGCGGTTCAGATTCCTCGAAAAACGCTCAACAGCAAATATTCAGCTACGCAATCAATATTCCCAATGTCTTGATGAATATGTGGAATTGGGTCACATGGTTGAAGTAGAGGAAGAATCTTTAACCAACATTAATCATTACTTTTTACCTCATCATGCCGTCTTGAAAGAAAGTAGCTCCACAACCAAACTAAGAGTGGTGTTCGATGCATCCTTTCGAACAGCAGATGGAAGCTCTCTTAACGATCATTTGGTCGTAGGTCCGTCATTACAGCAGAATGTCATCGATGTTATTTTACGCTGGAGATTTTATCGCTATACTTTCTCAGCCGACATTGAGAAAATGTACCGGCAAATCTGGGTAAGAGAACAAGATTCATATTATCAACTAATCTTCTGGCGTAAGAATCCCTCAGATAAGCTCAAGATATTTCGACTAAAGACGGTCACGTTCGGAACTGCTGCAGCTCCGTATCTCGCTATCCGAACTCTGATGGAAGTGGCAAAACAGGCCGAACAGATATATCCTAGATCCGCAATAATGATTCAAGATGAAATGTACGTGGACGATTTGTTTTCAGGAGCAGACTCCATTCAAGAAGCTAAAGAAAAGGCTACAGAGGTTAAACTTGTATTACAAGAAGCCGGGTTCAACTTACGCAAGTGGACTTCAAACAATAAAGACCTTATTACGGAAATACCAATCCAAGAACGTGAGTCCACATTTGCAATTCCATTTGAAGGTTCAAAACAAGTCAAAACCTTGGGTATTCAATGGCTACCAGTCGATGACCAGTTCTGCTTCCATTTCATTCCTCCTACTAGCCCACAGCCTACGAAAAGATTCATCTTGTCGACAATCGCTCGGTTATATGATCCAATGGGATGGATATCCCCATCTATCATTCAAGCAAAATGTTTCATGCAACAACTTTGGCTCCGAAAACTATCTTGGGACGAAAAAATCGACCCAACCATCCTGCAAGAATGGAATGCATTTTATAGCGATTTGCCGGCAATTAACAACATCAGACTTCCAAGATGGATCGAGGTGGTTAGTACTTCAAAAAAAATCGAGCTTCATGGGTTTAGTGATGCCTCGGAGAAGGCGTACGGAGCGGCGGTGTATCTAAGATCTGAAGATGAACAAGGAAAGATTCACGCACATATAATCATCTCCAAGTCCAAGGTGGCACCTGTGAATCCAGTGAGTCTTCCACGCCTAGAGCTTTGTGGTGCAGTTTTGCTTGCCAAACTTCTTAACTATACCGCCCAGGTTCTTAGACGCAACAATTTACCCATGTACGCCTGGACTGACTCGATGATCACCCTCAGTTGGATACTAGCACCAGCATCGAGGTGGGAAACCTTCGTTAGAAATAGAGTTGGTGAAATTCAAAGACTTACACAAATTAACATCTGGAAACACATACCATCACAACACAACCCCGCTGACTTGGCGTCTCGAGGTATGTCACCATCATCATTGGCAAATTCGACACTCTGGTGGAATGGCCCTTCGTTTTTGTTATCAAGTTGGACTTTCGAGATTCCTGAACAGCCTCCAAACCTTATTACAGAAGAAGGACAAAAAACTATTCACGTTCACCAGACTGAAATATCAGAAAGAACTATGATTTCACTAATAAAACAATTTTCCAATTTAGGCCGCCTTATTAGAACGATAGCATATTGCTTGCGATTCATCAATAATGCTCGAAAGCTATGCAATACTAGAGTCTCTGGTCCCTTATGTCCAACGGAAACGAATAAAGCGCACAACATCATTGTACGATGCGTCCAACCAAACATGTTTCCTGAGGGGATTTGCCGGGCCAGAGGCATGGGAGCACTTAATCCATTCACAGATGGCGAAGGAATATTTCGTGTCGGGGGAAGGCTCAAGCATGCAGATATTCCATATAATCAACAGCACCCAATGATTCTGGAATCTGGACATCATCTCACCGAGATGATCATCCGAGATGCACACCAGAAGACTTTACACGGTGGATTGCAATTAATGATCTGTTACCTTCGAAATAATTATTGGATAATCAACATGAAACGTGCTGTAAAAAAGTACCTGCACAGCTGTAACATTTGCTATAGGTTTCGAAACAAAGCAGCTCAACAACTGATGGGGGAACTACCAGCTCCGAGAGTAAGGATGTCCAGACCTTTCACTCACGTCGGAATCGATTATGCTGGGCCAATAACCATACGAGCATGAAAAGGACGAGGCTCCAAGTGCTACAAAGGCTACATTTGTATCTTTGTCTGCCTATCTACTAAGGCGATACATTTAGAAGCGGTCAGTGACTTGACCACGCAAGCTTTCCTAGCTGCTTTTCGTCGATTCGCAGCACGCAGAGGAGTTTCCAGTCATGTTTACAGTGACTGCGGTACAAATTTCGTGGGAGCAGAGTCCGAACTAGGCCGACTTTTGAAAGGTGCAATGTATGATTGGAAGGAGGTAGCTGAGGTGCTATCCACACAAGGAACGAAGTGGAACTTCATTCCTCCCGCTTCCCCCCACTTTGGAGGATTGTGGGAAGCCGGAGTTAAGAGTGTAAAGTACCACTTCAAAAGAATCGCCGGAAACGGGACACTTACATTTGAGGAACTCGCCACGCTTCTCACCCTAATCGAAGCGTGTTTGAATTCGAGGCCCTTATGTCCCTTAACAGAAAACCCGGAGGATTTTCGAGCATTGACGCCAGCACACTTTCTCATAGGTGATAATCTCTTCACGATTCCTGAGCCAGACCTAACCATCAAAAATCAATCCTACCAAGACCGATGGAAGACTCTACAATCGCACCTGCAAACCTTTTGGAATCAATGGCACGTTGAATATCTCGCTCGACTCCAACAACGACCTAAATGGTTGAAGCAATGTCCCCAGCTAAAAATTGGTGATCTGGTACTGACCAAGGACGAACGTCTGCCTCCAGCAAGATGGATACTTGGCCGAATCACGGAAACATATCCTGGCTCAGACAATTTGACCAGAGTAGTGCAAGTCAGAACAAAACATGGAGACTTTCGTCGACCAATCACTAAGCTATGCCCACTGCCGAGCAACGAATCATCACATGCTACAAATTAATTTTCATCAACATCAGCCGGACAATAATCGCAAAATCAATTAAACATTTCAAAATAACAATAATCTATTCATCACTTAATAAATCATTTATTTCAACGTAACGATTGGACACAAAAAAAAAAAAAAAAATCAACTTTCATTCATATTATATCTACAATCTACATATCCATATCTACCAGTCGCACACGCACACACACACACATGCACTAGCAAGTATCAGTTCCAGTTGCACCTGATAAATTCAAAATTTAGATCAGACGTCATCGTTATTCAGAATTGATTTCATCAGATCAAAAACATCAAATAAAATACCTTAAATATCATGAGTTACAATAGAAACTTTCAATTTAGTAAATCGCTTAAAAATTATTCTGCCAGGGAGTAACTTCAATCG
The DNA here is from genome assembly GCA_958431115.1 of Syrphus vitripennis. Classification (NCBI taxonomy): domain Eukaryota; kingdom Metazoa; phylum Arthropoda; class Insecta; order Diptera; family Syrphidae; genus Syrphus; species Syrphus vitripennis. The sequence continues at coordinate 66,375,199 of OY288109.1, read as the reverse complement.
ACATACTTGCTAAGGGATTAAATTCAGTCTTGATTAACAGTCGAACATCAAAAAATTAATGATAACCTCCAGATCAATATCACCTATACCTGTATTCAATGATAAAAATATCAATGTTAAATAAATAATCTCTAGTATCGAATTGTAATTGTTTATTTTATGGTATCCTTGCCGCACCTTGTACTTCATTCAATATCTATTCTATTTCTTAACTAATGATTGAATCTCTTTTCATGTTGTCAATGAGAGAATAAAAATAGCCACAAGCAAACCATAAGCGGCAGGTGACATAAAGTAATCCTTAATCAAATCACAATCAACCATAATACATATCCCAACGATGATGTAGTGCAGCTCCCGGGCGGGGGAGAATGTTGGAGACTACGACGTCACCAAGTTCCCGATCACTGAACATGTCCAAAAGGCCGAACTAAAAAAAATGTCAACAATGCCCAATCGACAAGAATGTCACACAAAACAAATTTTTAAAAGTCATTTATATACATACATACATACATTATGTACATATATCAAAGTAAAAGTTAAATTCAAGCATAACGTAAGAGAGTCAAGTCCAGTTGTTATATTCTTTCTTTTGCAAAATCCAGTTGTCTATTTTAATTTGCCGTTTTTTCTAACTTAATAAAGCGAACAGTTAATCTTAAATTGTCTTTGTTTTCTCACTTGGATTTTCATCATTTTTTGCTACATTTTTTTGAGTTCCAAAGCGAACAGAGCCACTTGAAGAGTTACTGGCAAAACAGGCAAACTTGGACTTAAAAATATCAAGTCGGTTAACCGCCACTCACCTTAATGTGAAAGCTGCAAAGAGGCAAAAAGTGAAATTTGCAACGCAGTTGTTTTCACATACAAATGCGTGCGCTCTTTCCAGACTGGAATGAATTGTCTGTTTTGTGCAAAGGATTGGTTAATTTTCTATTCTTAATTTTAATATACAATAATCTATGTAGGTTCACACTCAAATCACTTTTTTCGCAGGTAAATTATTGGTTTGACATATTTAACACAAGGATTCCAAAAATTGATTCGCGTCCAAGAATAGCAGCTTTTGGTCTAGACCATTATATTCTATATACCTTGCGCTTAAACTTTCTGCGCATTCACTAGCTATAAAATCTGTTCCAAGCTATTGGAATAAGAACGCACTGTCTCGTTTGTTATTTGCTTTATGTGTATTAGTTCCAATTGTAGTTGGGACAGAGATTTGGTTTCTAAGAATTGTTGGACTAATTTTTCCTTAAGGGTTTCCCTTACTATATTGTAAGCTGGGCCAGTAAGTTTAGTTTTAATAATTAGGAGTAGGATAGGAATTTCGGCAGCGGTAATATCTTCGGATATCAAATCGCACGCATTTAGGAATTTATGTAAGTTTGCTCTGTTCCCATCAAATTCTGGAATTAATTTTAGGGCGAAAGTCGGTCGAGTTTTGGAGCCATTTTTTTTTCAAAATTTTGACTTTGAAAGTTAATATTTCAAAAACTATTTCTTAGAATAGATTTATTTTAAAACAGAGTGAAAGAAAAAGTTCTTGGCTTTTCAAAAAGGTATCGCAAAGCATTTTTAATGAAGCCGTTGATTTTAAATAATTTTGTTTCCATTTCAAGTCAATTTTTTCGAAAATTGCCCCTCCCGGCTGAACGGGGGGGAAATAGAACCCCCCTCCCATACGATTTTTTCTTGTCTCAACGCAACCTATACGCCCTAGCATTTTGTTGCATTGCTCATGACTCACCCTGTATAGTATGCAATAAAATGTGTTGACTGTGATGGGGTTTACTATGGTCAAACCAAAAGAACCGTAGAAAAAAGATATAACGAACATAGTTCTTACATAAAACAAAACAAAACAAAACCAGAGTTCAGCCATCGCAGACCACGTCTTAAAGCTCAACCACGTCAGTATAAGTGCAAGCAGTGTGAGTCTTAAAAAACACGTAACAGATGAGAGAAAATTTGATGCGTATGAAAGCTATTTTATACAAAGAGATAGCAATTTAAATGATATTTATTGATATTTTTAGGATGCAATTATCCAAAAAATAGTCTCCTCTTGCTCCTACCACCAATTTTCGACGCTTAAAGACTCACCAAATCGAATTTTACACCTCACATTTTGCAGCGCCACCACCAGGATCCGGGCAACCCTAAAAAAACTCGCCATGAGAGTACTATAGTTTTCATATACAAAGAAACAACCCAAGAACCTGACACCGATTTGATCAATCGTGACTGCATGCAGTCCGAAATGCACACAGGTACGTGTTTTTAATCGTTCGTTTGTTTTGTTTCTGCTTTCATTCGTTTAATCGTCTTGATAGTTAAAAATTTATGCAAAGGTGCGGAAAAAACATAAAGTGTAAAAACAATAAGGTATTTAAACATTTGTTTATTATGAATAATATTGTCTTTTGGCAGTAGATTTTATACTATTTATTCACTTATTTTTTTTACTACTTACTTATAAGTACTTATTTAATATAAGTTTACAAAAGAAGCAGAGTTCAAGATTTAGAAAAAAAAGATGGTTTTTCTTTATTTATTATCTGTAAAAAGAGAAGATAATATACGACTTGACCGAACATTTCAAGTTTCCGAAACAGAGTGTGACATCGATGGCTCGTCACCCGACGACGCACGCGACGCGACGAAAAACAAAATATGCAACAACAGTAAAAGTGTGTAGTTGTCGAAATGGTGTTTGAGATCAATGCACGTTTAATGGGTTTGGTTTCAATGAAATTAGAGAATGGATTGGTTAAGTGAATGGTTATGAATGGGTTTAAGTGGAGCGATAGTTGACTTGGCGATCGTTTGACTTGGAGTTGGATGGAATTTGTAAGTAATATTATAATAATATTGGTCAATCAAATCAAAAGGAAATGATGACTGAGAATTTGAAGGGGCAGTGGATTGATTGGAATGGGATAAGGAAAGATGATAAGGGAATGTTGTGAAGTACGCACTTCACAACACTGTCGACAAGTTTGTTGAACTGATATTCTCAGTGGCTGCAGTTGATATAAATTAGAAACAAGTTTAGTTTACAATGAGAGATTTTGAGTGCATACGATATTTTTTAATGCTCGTTTAAATACCAATAGAACACCTTCACTCGCCCTTTCTTTAGAATTTTGTTTTATCTATTTATCTATTCTAGTATCTATTTTACTTTAAATTGGTTAAAATACGCTTCATACAATATACAATGTGTATAATTTACATGTGTTTCGACTAATAAAATAATATCATAACGTACATTTAAAAAAAATTCTTATAATCAAAATTATTTACTTTATTTTGTAATCCTGCAATATTATAACTTATAATTTTTAAGCTTATATTATTTAAAAACTGACAGACGGCAATTTCCTAATTTGTTTCAATGTTTTGGATCACCCTATCCGAGACACCTGCACCAGCTGTAAAATGCACTTCGTTGATTTTGAAATTTCTTGGCTGTCATGTTGATTACCTCGTTGTTTATTTTGTTTTGTTAATTTAGAATATGTTTCATGAAAAAAGTTTACAGGCAAATTAAATCTTTCGGATATTAACTTTAAACCATCTAGTTCATCTGAAATAAAACCAGTTTCATTACAACGGACCACAACCCCATCAACTAATAGTCTATCGTCACGAAAAGCGACTCCTATCCGCTGATTCTTTGTTCGGAGACGTTTTCACAGTTGCAACAGCATCCCTCGCCTGTGTCTGATTGCTAGTGGATAGTCCCTATTGACTGTGATACTTGTTTCCTTTTAACATTTTGTTCGCTTTATTACTTGAAACCCTTTGTTTATGGTACTAAACTTGGCTAAGATAGTGACAATTCCACTGCTGTTGCAGCTTAGTTCTTCTATTGGTTGGGGCAAGATAATTGTTTGTGACTTAGCCAGACTCTTCCTCCTCGCTGGGTTCACCTTGTTGTGGTGAGGAGGCTTACGTTCAGGTCTGCAGCTGACCAGCTGTAGACCTAATTCCCTAGGTCTGCAGCTGGTCAGCTGTAGATCTGGGCCCTATTGCACCAACAACTTATCACTTATAACTTAGCAACTTATAATGAATTTTGATAATTTTTTGTTGCACCAACAAGAGATTTGATAAATATTTTTTTGAGTTTTGATTAGTGAAAAGTACTCAACTTATCAGATAAGTGTTGCACCAAACATGAATTGAGTGGTTCTAAATTTTCGATTTGATAAGTGATAAGCTTATCAAAAATGACTAAAATTGTCAGTTTCTGTTGCACTAACATTCTGTCTGTTGGACTTATCGATGGAAATTATGATAAGTTAAGCACAATTTTGCTAAGAAAAAATTGACTTATCAATTCTTTTTCAGAATTGTATTTCGGTACGAATTCTTGCTAAGGATGGATTAATATATATTACAATGGATAAATAAAGTTCTTATTTATTTATATAACACATATACATAGTGTGTATATATAGATATTTACATATAATGCATATAAATAATAATACATAAGTAGATATAAACTGTTAAATTGCTTAGTGGAATAGAAAAAAATTAGGAAAAAGGGTAGATTATTTTTGTAAACTTAAATTTAAAAATAAATTTAATACAGTTTTTGATAGGTCAGGTAATTTTTTTTTTTGTAGTTCAATTTTTTTTTTAATTTTCAATAATAATGAAAAATACTTTAATAATGACCACTCTAAATTGTATAAGATCATGTAAATAATATTAAAAACTGCTTATATAAGGTTCAGTATATCAATAAGCTAAAAAGTAATATAAGCAAAGTCAATTTATACATACATAATATAGGTACCTACTATGTATATCTAATGTGCTCCCTTATCTTTTTAAAAGAAACAGAGGTAAAAGTAATTCTAAGTAAAATCTCTAGCTCGTTATCACCGTCATCAAGTACATTGAAAAATATAGAGGGTAGTAATGAATGGTCCAACTGTGTAGCCAATTTTGGGCAGTAATATTAATAATTTTGAAAATTTTCTTGCCTGTACGACTACCTTAAAAATACAAAAAAAAAATTCGATGATTTTTTTTATGAACATTTTAGTATGTTTTTAGGTCATGTACACCTATGTTATGAAAATAAGCGTTTTTTGTCTTTAAGCGAATGAAACACATTTTATCTAAATCCGTTAGTGTTGTCAAAAGTTATTAATAATAATCTGAACCGATCTTTGTATCAAAAAATTTAAGTCAAAAAAAAAAATTAAATTGGAAAATTAATTTTATCAAGTCCCCTGTTGAACTTACATCTTTAAAATATTTTATCAATATCACTCGTAAAATATTATATTTAATAATAATAAAAAAATATTTAGTTTTGTATATTTTGAAGTTTTTATACCAATTTAAATTAATTAGTTTATTAATTGAATGGATAGAAAACACTACTGCAATTTATTTTTAAGTTTTTTCAGTGTAGGCATTTATAATTTTGAAATTTTTTTTATGAGATATATGATTGTCTTAATGACAGTATTTTGCGACCTTAATATTGAAAATCCGGTGAGAATTTTGGAATTAAGAAATTAATTTATTAACCTATCTCTATGATTTTTTTTTCATTAAAATCCATTTTTTTGTATTATTTCAATTAAAGTGTTTCTGGCGTCTCTCCTGTTGAATTTATCGATACACTACTATTGACTTTTTTGTAGAAGAGGGCTGGGGAAATAAATTTGTAGAATATTGTTTTTTGATATTGTAAAATTTTTCATCATGTTTTGCAATTAAAAGAATAAAAATCAATTGAAAAATGACTTTATGTATATGTTTCTTATTGAAGGCGTGGCCCCACCCCCTTAATTTTTTTACACCAAGTAGCCGTATGTGTTCCGATCATTTAGACCTAAACCTTGAAGATTGGACTATTTTTAAAAAAGTTATGGATATTAGTTTTTAATTTATTCATTTTTTTTAACTTTCTTTGTTTACAAAATGTGCAAAACGGTAAATTCCTCACTGAGACACGATCGAAGCGAACGAACAAGCAGAGAAAAAAAAACTTATCAATTGTGTGATAAGTGCTTAGCGAAGAAGTGATTTTGATAAGTTGGGTTTTTAGTTGGTGAAACACTTATCATTTTCACTTAGCAAAGATATGATAAGTTGATAATTTTAATTGAGTGAAATGTAATATGGTTTTCTGCAACGCTTATCACTTACACTTATCAGAATTTCTTTAAATTGATAAATTGTTAAGTGATAAGTGATAAGTTGTTGGTGCAATGGGGCCCTGGACAAACTAAGAAACCCAAAACCTATGACAACCATGACAGATACAACGAATACGAATAAAAAGCTAGCGGGGATATACGCTAAAAAGTCGGCAGCAGTCGCGACTGCCGGCGATGGCTTGGTTCCGGAAGGAAACAAGTCGCCAGCGACATTACTAACAGGAAACACCGACAATAAGGACAAAACAAGGACTATGACAGACGAAGAAGAGGACTTACTCTTAAACCCTTTTGCCAATCTCGGGTTTGAAGATGGAACTAGCATCGGGACAGCCGACAGTGACGACATCATTGACTGCTGCTCCGTTGCCAGCTCCAATCTTTCCGGACTATCAACTTCCTCCAGAAGGAGCAAAATCTCCAACTGCAGAAGAACAGTCCAACGACTTGGTAAAAGGGTTTGGGATGAACTTACGGACGCAGAACGGAACAGACTGATGAGTGCGCATGCTTTCCTACAGTACCTTTCAAGGGTTCAAAATGCTGTCATGCGAGGACGACAAAACCCTTTCATGGCTGCAAGAATTTGTGGGGAAGGCTGATGCCCCCTGGCCTAATGCTGATCTTCGCCTCCTGGGGAAGGAAGAAATCGGCAAACTGTCCAGGCCCAGAGCCAAGCTCATAATGAGGGGACCGCTCATACCGAGAGATCGTGTCGAACGATATCTCAGGTCATTCAACACTTAGTCAAGACTGGGAAGTGGCTGAGATGGGCGAAAAAAACAAAAGATGGCACAGAAGTGGTAGTGATCCTAAATCACGTAGTAGAAGTGGTCTACGGAAAATTGATTTCAAGGTACGCGTCGGTACAAACCGATGTAAACTCCGGCTGGTAGCTACCAAGAAATAGGTAATTGAGGGGGAGAAAGTTTTCTAATAAATCATGAAAATAATACAAATAAATCTCCACCACAGTAAAGCCGCCAGTGCCAATCTAGTCTGCCTCATGGAGAGCAGACTAATAGACATTGCCCTAATTCAAGAACTCTGGACCGCAGGTGGCCGAATAAAGGGCCTACACTCAAAAGAACTCACGCTGTATAAAACCACAAATGTAGTTATTAACAGTAGTTGTAGAGCATGTATTGTAGCTAGAAAACCGATTGATCTCTTTCTTCTATCCAGATACAGTAATTCAGACCAGACGACCGTCAAATTAGAGCGAGCCGGACTCCCACCACTTATAATAGCATCGTGCTATATGCCAGGTGATGCAACGGTAGGACCACCGGCAGATATTACAAGGGAGCTAATCCAACGTGCCACACTGGCTAAATGGGATGTCGTTGTGGGCTGTGATGCCAACGCGCACCATTTACAGTGGGGAAGCACTGATATCAACGATAGGGGTGAGTTACTTTTTGAATTCTTTATAGAAAACAATATTTTAGTAGCTAATAGGGGTTACGAACCCACCTTTGTCACTAAAAATCGTAGAGAAGTACTCGATGTTACTTTTTCAAGCAACTCGGATACTGTATTAATAGACCAGTGGAGGGTATTAAAAGATGAGTCTTTTTCTGACCATAAACTCATAGAGTTCATAATACCCGACACCCCAGACACTAGTAAACCTTTTAGAAATATAAGAAGAACCAACTGGGATATTTTTAATAGGATATTAGAGACCAAAATAGCAAAGTTGAACACTAATGCGATGTTAGAACCTGAGTTCATAGACGAAGCTAATGATAGCCTCACTGGAATTCTCGGTAACGCATTAGAAAAAGGGTGCCCACTGAAACCCTGTGGGAAAAGTAAAAAGAAACCACCCTGGTGGACAAGTGAACTAGGCAATATTAGGAAGGAAACAAGGAGACTTTTCAATGTTGCCAAGCGCACTAGAACAGACAGTGATTGGGAAAATTATAAATCCAGTCAAAGAAACTTCAAAATTGAAACACAGAGAGCTAAACGCAGCTCCTGGAGAAACTTCTGCAGTCAAGTTGAATGCACAACTGAATCAGCAAGACTCAGAAAAATACTCGCCAAGGCACCAACTGTTCTAGGCTTCCTTAAGGAACCGAATGGACGCTGGACCGAATCGTGCAGTGAAACACTAGAACTCCTAGTAAAAGCTCACTTTCCGGATTGCACCTCAAATGGTAATAGGAACACACATGTAACGCTCACAACAGAAAACACAATACCTACTGATCTGATTACGGAAGAGAAAGTCAAATGGGCTATAAACTCATTTTCACCGTACAAATCACCAGGGGTAGACGGTGTTTTCCCTCTGATGTTACAAAAATGTGCAGATCATATAATCCCACACCTAATTAACATATTCATCAGCAGTCTAAAATGGGGATATGTGCCTAAGGCGTGGAGGGAAGTCAAAGTAGTCTTTATTCCAAAAGCTGGAAAGCCAAGTCACACAGGTGTTAAAGACTTCCGACCTATCAGTCTCACGTCTTTTCTCCTGAAATCTCTGGAAAGACTAATAGACATATTTATACGCAACACACTGAGCCCGGAAGTTTTATCTCCAGCTCAGCATGCATATACAAAAGGAAAAAGTGTGGAGACAGCACTACACAGCGTGGTCAGCACTATTGAGAAAACACTCAAAGACAAAGAATACACCCTGGCCGCTTTCTAGACATTGAAGGTGCCTTCAATAATGTTCAAAACGAAGCGGTGGAAGAAGCGCTTGTTAATCTTAATGCGGACAACGTCATTATCAGATGGATAATGCACATATTAAAGAATAGACATATCAATTCAGAGTTAAAAAGAGTTCAGATCAAAGTATCTACTTCGAGGGGTACCCCACAAGGGGGGGTCCTCTCCCCGCTTCTCTGGATACTCGTCATGAATACAGTCCTTATGAGACTAAAGAATAGTGGTGTTAAAGCTATTGCTTATGCAGATGACTTAGCATTACTAACGACAGGAAAATTCCCCTCTACTATAAGCGAGCAGATAGAAAATGCCCTATCAGTAGTGAGAAATTGGACCAGCAAATGCGGCTTAGCAGTAAACCCGCAAAAAACAGAATTGGTCCTTTTTACAAACAAAAGAAAATTACCACCTTTCAAGATTCCCTGTATTGAAGGGATCCAGCTTAAACTCTCCGATCATGCAAAATATCTTGGTGTGGTCTTGGACAAGAAATTGAACTGGGGTCTCAATATTAAAGAAAGAACTAACAAGGCCATGTTTGCATTCTACTCCTGCAATAGAATTTTTGGCAAAACCTGGCGCCTTAACCCAAGAATTATAAATTGGATGTACACGTCCATAGTCAGACCCGTACTGACATATGGTAACGTAGTCTGGTGAAATGCATTAGACAAAGTTACCAACCTTAAAATCATGACCAAAATACAAAGAATGGCATGTACTGGAATCACAGGGGCTATGAGGACCACACCCACTGCGGGCCTGGAAGCTATTCTCAATTGGCAAGAATAGGATCAACACTTGATCTTAGTCAAGCGGACCCAACTGTGCAGATCCCACCCTGCAACCTAATACAGGCAATCGAGAGTAAAATTCTATCTTTGACAAACAAAAGATGGAGCTCCCTTGATACCTGTGTCACAACGAGAAAACTCTGGCCTAACTTCAGTAAACAAAGGACTGATTGTATTAACCGACTAAGCATAAAATCTCTCTCTCTCTTCTCGTGAGCATTACCACAGGGCACAACCAACTGGGTTACCATAGGAAGAAGATGAAGCCCAGTATGGATGACTTATGCAGAGGATGCGGTGATTTCCTGTGCCACTGTCCTGCGCTTTGTCATCTGAGAAACAGGTTCCTCGGGAAACACTTTTTCAATGACTTGGAAGAACTCTCCGTTATTCCAAGTAAAAGCCTGCTAGATTTCACTAAAGCCACAAAATGGCTTGAAAACTAAACAATTACAACCCTATGAACATACACCAACCAACGGTCTACCTAATCCATCCACCAGACGTTGCATGGGGCCATAGCCCCTACGGGCCTGGAGGAGGACAGATCTACGCGGTGTGGAAGCCCAAGGTCAACACCCTGACGCTTCTGACTCTCCTCAACCAGGTGAACCTGTAAATCTTTGACTAAACCTCACACCAACCACCGGTCTTATCTATCCCTTCCACCAGACGTTGAATGAGGCCGCTGCCTCTGGCCTGGGGGAGGGATGATCTAACCTGGAAGGGGTAAGAAAGAGGAACAAACCCAAGAATAATCTTGACGTGTAAACCTCTCCTAACCATGGTGATCTTACGACGACAGAAACCTAAATTCAACTGATTTTTCGACCTTTCGAGCTATTGCGCGCTGGAACCTTATCTACATTACCAATTAATGTACTCTTTCATAGGATTTTGCCATAGGTTATTCAACTAAGGGTATCACAATGGATCTATATTGATCTAAGTGTGACGGAAATAAGACCATCTGTCAGCCCACCTACCTAACCTTACCTAACCTAGCCAGACACTTGCAAATGTCGTCGACTTCAAGTAGTTGGTTGGTACCTTTTTTTGCATTTTAAAAATAATGAGGTTAGATTCGTAGTTGGCTAATTTTATCTGCTTAATCTACTGTCGACTTCAGACTGTCATTTTCATTTTTCAACTTAGCCAGATAATCTCTAAGTTCGACTATATCCGCTTTCGTAGCTAGGTCCTTAAGCTTTGATTCAAAGAAGAATGTCTGTGATAGACATTTGACCGACGGAGTTTTTGCCAGGCATAATTTTTCCTTTTTTCGGTGTTGAATAGTTTTTCGTTTGTCTCTATGGTCCATACGATAATACTGTTTGTTGGGCTCTGTGTTTTGTAGATTACGGTTGATTTGTATATATCGGTTGTGATTTTTGTTTTCAATTTTAGTTGCTTATTCTAGTTGAAATAACGTAAAATCTTACAACTCACTTTGTGCATATGACGTTCTTAAGTAAAGTGTGTTCAATTTTGAATGTTTTGCGTTTGTTTTTGTTTAGAAATAATAGTTTTAAAATGAGCTATAACTTTTCACAACTTAACACAGCTCTGACAGTGTTCTAAATTTCATCAGTCTCTGTTGCACTAACACTTTTTTCTGAGCGAATTTTTGCTTTAACCTATTAGAATTTCCATCGATAAGACCAAGAAACAGAATACTTATCGATGGAAATTATGATAAGTTAAGCAAAAATTCGCTCAGAAAGAATTGACTTATCAATTCTTTTTTCAGAATTTTATTTCGGTACGAATTCTTTCTAAGGATGGATTAATATAATATATTACAATGAAAAAATTAAGTCCTTATTTATTTATTTATATAATACATATATACAAATGTTATGTACATATCTGCATGTAATGCATTTAAATAATAATGCATTTATGTAGATATAAACTGTTAAATTGCTTAATGGAATAGAAAAAAGTAAGAGAAGAGAGTTAATTATTTTTGTAAGATCAAATTTAAAAAAAAAATCGACACATTTTTTGCTCCAAGTAAATTTTTTTTTAGGCAATTTTTTTTTTTTTCAAGGCTTAATAATAATAAAAAATACTATTATAAGGACCACCTTAATGGTTTACAAATATTTAAAGATTATATTAAATAATAATATAAAAATATTAATTTTTATACATTGTTGACAATGTGCAAAACGGTAAATTCCTCATTGAGAGATGATCGAAGCGAACGAACAAGCAGAGAAAAAAAACTTATCAATTGTGTTATAAGTGCTTAGCAAAGAAGTGATTTTGATAAGTTGGGTTTTTAGTTGGAGAAACACTTATGCCGTTTTCAATTGACAATCCGGAATCCTGTTTTTGCTTCTGATTTTAAATCCAGAAGAAAAATCCTCTTCTTTTTCAGAATCAGAACTGTCATTTTTGCCCAATTTTCTTTATCCTTCTTCCAGATTGCCAATTGAAAACGGCATTATCATTCTCACTTAGCAAATATATGATAACTTGATATCGATAGTTGGGTGGAATATAAAATGGCTTCCTGCAACGCTTATCACTTACAATTATCAGAATTTCTTAAATTTATAAGTTGCTAAGTGATTAGTGATACATAAGTGGTTGGTGCAATGGGGCCCAGTTCCCATATATTTTTGAAATTCTCCTTTGATTGGAATTAGTGAATCATTTTCCCCTCACCACCCAAAAAACTTGGTTAATTGATAGTTTTAAACATTTTTTTTAAGTAAACCACATTTGTATTTTAATAGTTAGTTAATAAACGTTACATTAAGAACAAGAATAGTCGACTGGCTATAAGGACTTGCAAACCTACAAGACTGGACTTACGATCTTTTTTTTTTTATAATTTGCACCCACTCAAGGGATTTTTTATACCCTTTTTATGCCAGAGACACAGTAAGTGCATTAGGAAGAAGGGAAGGGGTTGGAAAGGAGGTGTCGGTGTACATTGGTCTTGAATTCTTAAACATTGTAATGATCGGGAAAGACAGAGTGTAGAAGAGAGTTCCACATTCGCGTAGTACGGCTAAAAAATGATTCTCTATACTTGAGGGTACGCCCGAAGTTGGGCTCAAGGGTAAACTGATGGGCATTCCTAGAAGCGCGAGTATTACGGGTGAATTGTTTGAGGGGAGTAATGCAACTGGCTATTTCACTAGAGCAATTACCGTAGAAGTAACGGTAGAACAAGGAGAGACACGCAACGTTACGACGGTGGACTAAAGGGGTGATCTCTCTATCACCAATCATTCTTACAGCTCTTTTTTGTATTCCATCCAAGAGGCTTATGTAAGTAACTGGAGCACCAGCCCAGAGATGGGAATTCTACTCAAGCTTTGGACGGATGTAGGTTTTATAGATAATAGCCACATCAGACGGGGAGATAACTTTCTTGCACCTTCCTAAGAAACCCAAACATCTTGCGGCATTTTTGGCGACATCGCATATGTGCTCGTTTCACAATAGGTGGTTAGTGATGCACATACCGAAAATCTCGAGATGTTCGGTCTCGTTGATGCAAGTGCCACTCGGTATATCTTGCTTCGACGACACAAGACAGCATTGAGTTTTCGAAGCATTAAACTCTACGCGGTTTTTAATTTCTCATTGTACAATACTGTTTAAGTCAGAGTTTAATGAGGTTATCATATTTTGCCGTTGCAGTTCCACATCCGAAGAGGAGGGATGTGAGTCTGGAAACGAGTAAGAAAAGCTGAGGGTGCTATCGTCAGCGAAACAATTTATTGGATTAGAGGTTACAGACAAAATATCATTAATGAAAATGAGGAAGACGGTTGGAGACAAAATGGAGCCCTGGGGCACACCAGCAACTTGTATTGAACCGTTCGAAAGAAAGTTTCTAATCCAACGAAGAAGGGATTCATCTATACCGAAAGCACGCATTTTTGATAAAAGAGCAAGATGCCAGACTTTATCAAATGTCTTTGAAATATCAAGTGCAACAATCTTACTTTCTCCAAAACGATGTAAAGATTTGTTCCACTGTTCGGTGAGATAAACCATCAGATCACCAGTGGATCTGTTGATGCGAAAGCCGTACTGTCGGTCATTAAGAAGCTTTCGGTCTTCGAGATATTTCTTGAGCTGATAGTTTATCAGCGTTTCCATGACCTTAGAAAGAAGGGACGTAAGTGCAATCGGACGATAATTGGAGGGAGAAGAAGATTCGCTTTTTTTTGGGATTGGCTGGACAAATGCTGTTTTCCAACTGCTCGGAACGAGCCCAGAAGAATAGGATAGATGGAAAAGCTTACGCAAGGGTTTTGCCAGCGTGGAAGAACACCTCTTCAGATTAATAGCGGGGATACCATCCGGACCAGCGGATTTATGTATGTTGAGATCCTTTAGGACTCTCGCCACAGCACGAGTGCGGAAGAAGATTTGTCCCATAGAATCATTGACGCGCTCAAGAGCTGGAGAAGTCATGACACTGTCCGACAGCGAAGAGTTGGAGGCGAACTGCCTAGCAAAAAGGTTAGCTTTGGCCATTGTATATAAATTTGCATAGTACTCTCATCAGCACGTTCCACAAAGCTAAGTTGTGTGGTCGTTTGAGGGCGCACTTGTTTATACACAGAAACAGCAACCAAAAAATTAGTTCGTTGTGTGATCGCCAGGGGGCCGACGGACGTGTGGAACGTGCTGATGATAGTACTATCCTTTGTATATGAAAACTATAGTACTCTCATGGTGGAAGTCGAATGGGGCGACATCTAATGTATGCCGGCAACCCTTACTCTTTTTTTTTTTGCGGAGAGCTTATGGAGGTTTTAAATGATATTTATTGATATTTTTTGGATGCAATTATCCAAAAAATAGTCTCCTCTTGCTCCTACCACCAATTTTCGACGCTTAAAGACTCACCAAATCGAATTTTAAACCTCACATTTTGCAGCGCCACCACCAGGATCCGGGCAACCCTAAAAAAAACTCGCCATGAGAGTACTATAGTTTTCATATACAAAGTACTATCTAAATTCATATACAATGCTCATGGTGAAAAACGAACATAACGACATCTAGTTATTTTGAATGTAATGTTCTCGTGGAGAGACTCTTTGAGGTTAGACCGTTAGAGTCTGAGAAATGTAGACATTTCTTGAGATTGGAGACTAAAAATGGAAGAATTCCTTCAGATTGGAGACTACGAAATGGACTATGAATATTGCCTTTATGCCTTTTTTTGTTAGCAAAAAATATACATCTATAGCTGAAGGTATATGTTTTGTGTGCTCGCATTGGCATTGATTTCGTTTTGTATTTATTTTATTTTGCAAGATTTGATTGATTTGGCGGGAAATTTAAATGCTTCATTTTTTTATTGCGTTATTTATGTAAAATTTGTTGGATATTTCAATTTTATTTTTTGAACAACAATATTATTAACTTCCTATACCTATGTACCTAGATACAATAAAAAAATGCAAGCTTTAATTTAATCACCTATCCAACACATAAAATCTTGAAAGAAATTTAACTCAAATACCTACGAATGGGAAGCCTCAAAATCTTACAAGAATATCTTCAATTAATAAATACCTACCTATTTTTCACACAATGAAATAGTTTCCTACTCAAGGTTGTAGGTGGGTACCTATGCTTTTTTGTAGTTAAAATTCGAAATTAAAAAAGAAAGATAAAAATTGTGCCTGCACAACTATTTATCTTGCAAGATTCTGAGAGTCGGTATTTATGTTCAATTTTTCTTGTAATATTTAAACATTGACAAGGAAACTGATCACTGTAGGTATAGCTTTATAGAGGTAGGATAAAATTATATTTACGAGGATCTAACTATGTCTGTGAATCGAAAATATAAATGACCGGCTTTAGGTCAATGAAAAAACAATTATTTATATTGTCACGACGTTTCGTTCATGTCTATATGAACATCATCAGGTGAATCGTATTATTATTTGTTATATTAAAAAAAATTGAATAAATTTTAAGTTTTGAACAACAAATATAATAAAATGCGATTCGATTTCAAATAGGTTTTCAATCTTAAATCAGGCAAAAATTATTACCAGTACTCCAAAATGCATTTAGAAATATCCAACTCAAGATCTTGTAACAAAAATGTGAACAGAAACATGAAAATGGTATGGGAGTACATATGTATGTACATTATACAATACATAAATCCATTTTTTTCTATTGGACAGGTTCATATGTCTGCCGATGCCGACCCAAGTTTAGAGTTGTATGGGTATAGGTAATCAACTTTTAAGTTTTGATGCTCAGAGAATTCGTATTAAAACATGGACAATTTTTGGCAATTTTGTTAGAATTATTATCTACTGCAGGAAAATTAGACTTTGGCTTCGAAAAAATGCTGGAGAGATTAAGCTTTATCGTAAAGTCTAAATCGTCAGTCCAGTCTTGTAAGCTGCTAGTTTGCAAGTATTAGTAGCCAGTCGACTATTCTTGTTCTTAATGTTAAGTTGTTTATTAACTATCTATTAAAAACAAATGTGGTTTAACGTTTAAAACTATCAATTATCTACATAATTATATAAAAAGCAAGTTTTTTTATGTGGTGTGAGGAAAAAATCCGACATCTTGAAAAGGATTGAAATTTTGATTTTTGTATAAAATGATCAAAGGAGAATGGCAAAAATATATATGTGCATCTGCACAAGTACCGATCGTACGATATCCTGTTAAACGAGTGCAATACCGAACGGTCACAGCTTTTTTTTAAATATACCTACTGCGTGAACCCCATGGTTTACAATCTTCACCCATATTCAAAAACGAAGCTCTTGAACTAAGCTTTCAAACGTACTATATGTAGTTTGTGGACTCTTGAACGCACAACTATTCAAATTCATTTAATCTGTTAAATCATTTCAATATTCTGCCTAAACCCCATGGCTCACAGCCTTATGCCCATACAAAAAAAAATATGTACTAGGGCCAAGCTTTTCAACGATATGTGTATGTGTATATCTCATTCGTGAACACTAGATAGACCAAAATGCCCATTCTCCTTTAATCTATACATTTTATTGTGTTTTTTTCCATTTTCCAGAAAAATTATGCTCAAAATCTTCATTTTTCATTTATTTTCAGAAGCATTGAATTTATATAAATAAATAATTAGGTACCTAAATAATTACGCACAGTTTTGAAAGAAATGCAAATAAATTTTTTTGTGTACAAATTGCTGAAATTAAATACAGCAAATAATATTAATAAAGTTTGCCTGTTTTGAATTTTATTCAGATTTTAATTTATTTTTTTTTTAACAATTTTTTCAGTGTATTCGTGTAGAAACGCATACATTTTTTTTGCAAAGTTTATGTTTATCTTAATTAAATAAATTTAAATTCAAAACCTTAATCTTGATTATCCGTTAAGGATTTTGGAAATTATAAATTAATTTCTGAACCTCTAATCAATTTCTTTTTATTAAAATCGATTTTTTTCGTTCTAAATCAATATTACCCATTTTGGCGCCTCAACTGTTATATTGATCAGCATTGTTGGGCACCATGAGGAGGCTTGGGGCAGTAAGTTGGTGGCAAAAATCGGCAGACTCTTTGGTCGGCGATAAACAAATCTGTTTTTTTCTCTTAGTATATTGTATTGTTTGTGGATTGTGGTTCTTAATTTTTTTTATTCTATTTGTGAAGCTTGTTTAGCATGTATGTACATTGTACAGTTAAGTATGATATATGAAAATAATTATTGAATAATAATCTTGCTAACTTAAAAAAAAAAAACAAAGTTTTGTATACAGTTAAAGGCATCAGAGCATTCATGTGTTTTCTAAACTAAATGTAAAATGCAAATATCTCGGGTGAGCGTATTTTGAAAAGTCAGAAACCTACCCAAAAATCCAATTTAACATTTTCTTTATGCCTTAGAAATTTGAGATTTTTAGACCAACCCGATAAAAAAATAAAAATGAAAGTGTCGAAAATTAACTAAAAAAAGGTAAGTATCTAAGTATAAAAAATTGCATTAAAATTTTCTGAAACATAGCCAATTTTTTTTTTGTTACTTTTCAAAAGACATAGTTTTTTCTTTTTAAAACGGTTAATATCCTGATCTTTGGTGAATTATTTAAAAAACATTTGTTTTCCAATTTTGACTTTTCTGATTGTGTTATATTAGCCTAAATCGAACTAACAAAAATTGTTCTTGTGATTTTCTGTAAGAGTGCATTAAAACAATGTTTTTATCCTTCAAAGTGGTCGGACGAGGGTTTATTTTCTGAATATCTTTAATTGACCAGTGGTTTTAAAAAGAGGGAAAATATACCTTTCGATTGATACCCATTTCAACCATTTTTATTATGAATGCATGCATAGGATTTTCACAATATAGGAAACAGAAGCCAAAAAACAATGTTTTTTTCCTTCAAAGTGGTCGGACAAGGGTTTATTTTCTGAAAATTTTTGATTGACCATTAGAATTGACACTTACCAAGTGTCAATTCTACGTTTTCATTAAGAGCCAAATGAGGTAATTTCGTTTGACATTGACAAATTTGAAATTTTTAAGGCTGATTGATATAATTTGGAGCAAATTTGGTTGAAATAAACTCATTTAAAAATGTGAACTTTTATGGGAATTGAGGTAACAAAGGATCTAATTTGAAAACTTTGAATGAAATTACATCATTTGGTGTAATGAAAACAGGCTGTTTACCAAATATATATTCTGGTTAATTTGCGCAGATAATCTTAATATTCTAATATTTTCTTGATTGCCTTGACTGCAGCCCAGCAATTGTTTATTGGGATATTCTAATTTTTTAAAATAAGCAAACTCGACTCACAAAATTATTTTTAAAGAAGTAAAGTTCTACATTTCCGAACCCTAAATACCCAATTATGGAAGCTACCTTTCACTTATAAAATATTTGATATTGGATAATTAAATTATATTAGTTTGTTAACATCTTGTTTATCACACTGCATTACATAGCAACGAGACGAAAAAAAAAATAATATTAGTGGCGTTTTTTTTGGGGGGATTTTATTATATAGGTTATAGGTAGTACAAAATTCCCAAAAAAATGGATGCCCAATATCGTATTTTCTTTTATTTGAACTATGGTACTCACTACTCATTACATTGTGTATTTATGTATATAGGAAAACATTGATGAAACTTACCTTCAATGTAACACCACCTACTTCATATTCTCTATTATATAAATCCTCCACAGTTGATCGGTATTTGTCTGTATACGTTTTAAATAGGAAACGCTTAAGAATGCTACTTTTTCCTACTCCCGCACCTCCTAGTATTACCAGTCTTATTCGTTCTAGATCTGACATTATATAATATCCTTTTTGCTTTTAAATTTGGGTTTTGGCTGTTAATAAGTTCATATTAATGCTCTTATAGAAAGTTACATTTAAGTATGAAAATGAAAATTATCTGTAGCCCGTTCAAGGTGTTCTTCTTCTATATCCTGAAAATAAAAAATAATCAAGTATTAACTATCTATTTGAAAAAATATATTTAAAGTTAAGTGAATTGTATGCTAGGAATTTTTAAAATTTCCGCACAGAGAAGTAAAATTGCATGAAAATGAATAGCTTCACCTAACAACGAAAAATCTCAGTCGAAGAAGTTTGTGCGGCGGGAAAAAACTCCAAAAAGGAAAATGCCATTGGGCCAAATGAGATATCCGTTGAGTTCTAGGAAAAAGATAAAAACATCGGGTATAAGTGGCTAATGATTCTTATCGCCAAACTTTTTTAAGGAGACCAAATGCCCATCAGTGGAGGGAAAGTTACCCTTTTCGAATCTACAAGGGAAAAGTCGTTGAGCTGATATTGATAGGCGTCTACGCAGTCCTGGTTTGTTTTGGGTAAATTAACCAGAACTGACAAATATTGGTTGATTTTGAAAAACAGCACTTGAGATCTGTTTAGGACAACGAGGAGCTCCGGAAGACTATATGCGGATGATAATAGACATGTACTAGCAAGTTAAAACAAAGGCAAGATGTCGCGTAGGAATAACAGAAGAGTTCCTAATTAGAGTATGTGTACACCAGGGAAGTGTCTTTTCTCCCTATTACAATCCTTGATTTTCTGCTTCAGGATAAGGTTACGAATCCCAAAGCGAATCAGTCATTAAATGGGTTATTGTTCTGCAGGTAAATGGATGCCGCATTAGCACAAAAAAGACCGAATGCTTCCCATTGTCTGATCCATACAGAAGGCCTATTCTGGTTATGTGAAAAAGTGAAACTCTAGAAACACCGAACTACCGAATCGCCTTACTATTTTCTCGAAATTCATGTGCAATTTACTCATTTGTTAAAGAGAACAGAAAAACATGAGACTGAAAAACTCTAACTTTATGGATTGGGTAGAATATAATTTAAGTTTTCATACATTTATTTTGGTATTAATATTGTAATATTTTGCCAAGGGTTCGCAATAAAAACTTATTCACTTTATTAACTTCTACTTATTACATTTAAAATAAAACACACTTTGCTTCGACTCAAATCACGTTTATTAATTACAAGCACAACAGTATGCAACACTTTCCACGAACTTTATTCTTTCTCTCTTTGTATATGAAAAACATAGTATGTACTATCATGGCGAGTATTTTTTATTGTTGCCTCGACCCATTGTGATGGCGCGTAGCAAAATTTTAGGTTTAGAATTTGATTTGGGGAGTCTTTAAGCATCGGAAATTGGGAGTAGGAGCAAGAGGAGAACATTATTTATATTGCCATAACCAAAAAATATCAATAAATATCGATTAAAGCCTCCACAAGCTCTCCGCAAAAAAGAAAGAGTAAGGGTTGCAGGCATACATTAGATGTCGCCCCATTCGACTTCCACCATGATAGTACTATAGTTTTCATAGTATGAAAAGATAGTCACGTGACCTAAATATACCTATTTTAACTAAAATTAAACTTAAAAATAAATTAAAACTAATGGAAACCAGAAGTCCAGCGAAGGCTCCTGTAATCAACATTATACCCATATTCATCAGCAGCAGTAGTTGCAGACAAGCAGTAAGTCGTGCTTTCATGTTGTAAACTTGTCTTTTATAATTTTCATTCGTCTGTTGGTTTAAGAGAAAAATATATAATAAAATGCCTGACTTAAGAAATTTTAAATATGGTGAGCTTCAGAAAGGTATCTTAAGTAAGATTATTAAAAAGGCTCCCAAAGAACGTCGAGGGCGATCCTATGCATCGGATCGTTTAAGTAAATTAGAGGAGGACCTTCAAACATCGAAATCCTACCATGAGGCCATCATTGGAGTAGGTATACTGGAAGACGATTTGAAAGTGGAAGAGTTGAAGGTGGTTTACGAGCAAACCAAAGACATTTACCTTGAATATCAGGTAGAACTGGTGGATGCCATCGAAAAAACGACAACAGTCATTGCGACTGTTCTAGTCACGGATACACCATCAACATCATCGCATTCGGGGATAAGGCTTCCAAGGATAAATTTGCCTAAATTTGATGGTTCGTATACCCTTTGTATATGAAAACTATAGTACTATCATGGCGAGTTTTTTTTAAGGTTGCAGAGGTCCTGGTGGTGGCGCTGCAAAATGTGAGGTGTAAAATTCGATTTGGGGAGTCTTTAAGCGTCGAAAATTGGTGGTAGGGGCAAGAGTAGACTATTTTTTGGATTATTGCATCCAAAAAATAATAATAAATATCATTTAAAACCTCCATAAGCTCTTCGCAAAAAAAAAGAGTAAGGGTTGCATAGGTAAATTAGGTGTCGCCCCATTCGACTTCCACCATGATAGTACTATAGTTTTCATATACAAAGGTATACCACCTGGCGAGCTTTTCACGATAGGTTTAAGGTTCTTGTCCACAGTAATAGTAACCTGAATGACATCGACAAGCTGCATTTTTTTCAATCATGTTTAGTGGGTGATGCAAGTAGGTTTTTGCAAAATCTATCAATAGAAGCCGCGAGTTATGTGAAGGCTTGGGACCTTTTGATTGAAGGGTACGACCATAACGCATCCTGGTCCATATTCAGATGCAAAGTCTTTTTGGACAGCCCTCTGTTCGCATGAAACTGCTTCTAGTCTCAGAGATCTTCATTATACCACCAGAGAATGTCTCCTTGCGTTGGAAAATATGAAAGTTCCGATTTCTGAGTGGGATGCAGTTCTGATGTGGTTCCTTTTTCAGAAGCTTCCTAGTGCGACTAAAAAATTGTGGGAAGAAAAGTTAGGTAATAGGAATATTTAAGGAATTTACTGATTTTTTGGAAACGAGGTTCCGAACTTTGGAGGTTGTCCGGTCAGCAGGAACTTGGAGCAGAGGTTCGGAACAATGAAGTGCTATTCGTCAACACAAAGGCACGTGTTCAAGCAGCCAAGTAGAAAGTTTTACACGCCACAAAGCAATCCAAGCAGGTCACCAAGCAGCCTTCCAAACCAGCAGTGAAGACAAATTCCGTGGAGCAATTAGTGTGTAAGTTGGTTACACAACACATACTAAGAAAATGCCAGAGTTTCCTAAATATGGCGATGCATGCCATAAGGAAACTGTTCGCAGATAAAAATTTGCGAAAACTGTCTTTAGTACGGAAATATCGTTCAGTACTGTTACAGTTACAGCAGTTGCTATTTTTGTCAGCAAAGACACCATTCTTTGATGCATTTAAACAACCAACAACAACAACACACACAACAACAACAAAATACACTAAAAAACAACAACCTGCAGCAAGTTCATTGACTCAGACAACGAACAACCGTTCAAAAGCATTTCAGGTGTCCGTGAACCCCAATGCACCTGAGTTTCAACCATTGAAACAACAGCTCCAGTAAAATGGACACACCTTTTCTTACAACACTTCGCATGGTGACCGTCAACTTGCACACTAGGTGCTTCTGGCGACAGCAGTTGTTAAGGTAAAAGCAGCAGATGGAAAATTACGACTCTTACGTGCTATCATCGACACAGGGTCAGAAATGTCATTTATAACCAACGCCGCCGCACAACTGTTGAAGCTAAAAAAGCGACGTACCATTACCGAGGTATCAGGGTTAAGGTTGGTCAACAGCGGCACCACGCAACACTCCATCGAAGTTCGTGTTGCATCCCGCCACTCGACGTTTGAGACAGCCATACAGGCTTTCGTTTTCGAGTCGCTGACTAGCCATCTCCCGACCCAACGAGTGGTACCCGGTAATTGACATCACCTCAAAGGACTTCACTAGCTGATCCACATCTCTATGAACCCGCATCCGTAGATTTACTTTTGGGAGTTGACGTTTGTGCCCAAATAATATTACCGGTAATTAAACGTCCTGCAGATGGTGTAGGCCCGATAGCACTTAAAACCGAGTTAGGGTGGATAGTTTTTGAAACAGCTCCTTCGGAAATTCCCCGGAAACTCGAAGCTTTGTCCAAAGTTCGGGAAGTGGAGGAGACCCCGTTCCAGATTCATGATACCGAAGAAAACATCGCTGGCGATGACCATTTTGTGAAAAACACGACACGCTTACCTGACGGGCGTTATCAAGCGAAGCTGCCGTTTAAAGGTGAAGGTCATCCAATGATGGGATCGAGTAGACAGAGTGCTTTTCGTCGATTTCTGCACCTGGAGAAGAGGTTTGCTGATCCTAAAATTCGTGCAGACTACAAAAAAAGTATGCGGGAGTATGAGAAACTCCATCACATGGAAGAAATAGACGCAAATGATGCGGTTTTACAAACCCCTTATCACTATTTCTTAACACATCATGCGGTTTTTAAAGAGTCCAGCTCCACAATGAAGTTGAGAGTGGTCTTTGACGCAGCGGCAAAGGCATCAGACGGGATATCCCTCAATGACTGCCTTCTTGTTGAACCAAAATTACACTCTAGCATAATTGATCTCGTGCTTAAATGGAGAACTCGCCGAATCACATTTACAGCCCATATCGAAAAAGTACCGGCAAATTTTGGTCGATTGTCCTGACCTGACAGTTATTATCAGCTAATTATGTGGAGGGATAACAAAATGTAGCCGATGAAAATTTTCAATACGAATACGGTAACATTTGCCATACCAATTTTGAAGAGGGTTGCTGTCGAAAACAACAACTTTTCGGAGGGGGCGAAGGTTGTCCGTGAGGACATGTACATGGATGACTTAATCAGTGGAGCAGACACTATTGAGGAGGCACGAAAGAAACGCGACGAAGCAAAACTTCTCTTAGCGTCTGCGGGCTTCAACCTGCGAAAATGGAGGAGCAACGAAAGAAAACTCATCGAAGATATTCCACCACCAATCACTTTCACTTTCACATTCCCCATGTTAAGACTTACGCGTGGATGGATTCTATGATTGCACTGGCCTGGATTCGAGCAATTCCCGCTAATGGACCACATTTGTCTCCAATTGTGTTTCAGAACACCAACGATTAGTGGGTATCGAATGTTGGGCACATGTTCCAACTTATCACAATCCAGCTGATTGGGCGTCCAGGGGTGTATTTCCTTCGGAACTGGAGACATTAAACGTCTGGTCGACTGGTCCTGATTTTTTGCGCCAAGGATGGGAATTCGTTGGTCCGCATCAACCCATTGACATTGACACCGATGAAGAAAAGCGAAAGGTTAACTTACTCACCGCGCATATTAGCAAAAATGGCAATATCGACTCCATCTTGCAAGCTATCTACAACTGTTCAAGTTTGATGAGAGTTGTTCGAATTATTGCCTACTGCTATCGCTTTACGATCAATTGTCGACCAAACTTTGGATCTATTATAGGTCCACTTACCTCAAAGGAATTGGATGCTGCATATCGGATCATCATCAAGGCAGTGCAAAAGGAAATGTTCTCAACTGAAATTCAACAAATCCAAGAAAACAATTCCATGTTTCCCAAAAATCTCCGTGCATTAAATGAATTTATCGATGCCAATGAAATCTCGTGAGTAGGAGGATCTTTGGAGAACTCTCTCCTTCCATATGATGCCCAACACATCCAATTTTGCTGCAAAACAACCACCACCTAACGAGTTTAGTTGTCAAAGAGGCCCATAAAAATACTCTACATGGCGGCATCCAACAAATGGTCACCTTTATTCGTCAAAAATATTGGATTGTACAAATAAGAAGAAGTGTTAAATACCAGCTGCATCGGTGCCCTTCTTGCTATAGGCAAAAGGCATCTGAAATGCAACAATTAATGGCAAATCTACCTACTGCTAGATTCAAAATGTCTCGACCATTCAGCAATACTGGCGTCGATTATGCCGGACCAATAGTCATTAAAGGATATTTTGCGGTGTTTATCTGTTTGGCAACAAAAGCCATACACCTCGAAGTTGTCTCAGACTTAACCACACAGGCGTTCTTGGCAGCTTTCAAACGATTCACTGCCAGAAAAGGAAGCTGCAAGAACATATACAGCGACAATGACAACGAACTTGCAAAGATGATGAAGGAAGCCCAACATGAATGGAAGATATCCGCGAAATACTTGGCAAATCAAGGAACCAATTGGCATTTTATTCCTCCTGCTTCTCCACACTTCGGTGGACTATGGGAAGCAGGTGTGAAATTGGTCAAGTACTATTTGAAGCGAGTTGTAGCAACCGAACGGCTCACATTTGAGGAGATCGCGACGCTTCTAGCACAAATAGAAGCGTGTCTGAACTCGAGACACTTATGCCCTCTGCCCGACAGCCTCGACGATTTGCACGCACTCAGCCCCGCGCACTTTCCTGTTGGTGAATCCCTCTATGCCATTCCTCAAGGTGAAGTTAACATCAACGTAACTCACATCGATCGGTGGAAACGCGTTCAAACATTAGAAGAAACATTTTGGCCGAAGTTGAACTCGGACTACCTTACAGCAGCGTTAAAAGTGGACAAAAATCCTAGCAGTGCCAAAAATTGGGGATTTGGTTCTACTAAAGGATGAACGACTTCCACCGACTAATTGGAATTTAGCACGAATTGATGGAACTCATGCCAGATCGGGTGGATTAGTGCGCGTTGTCACGATAAAAACCCAAAATGGAAGCAGTTGTCGTTTGGTGGGTTCGGTGAAAGGTTCACCTCGCGAGAGTGATCTGTTGTGCGTTTTGTCGCCTCCTCGTCCCCTATCGTCTTTCTCGTTTTCTTGTCGTTCAGTGTCCCGTCAAAAAACAATAACAAATATAAAAAAATTAAAAAAAATAAAAAAAATAAAAAACTAAAACATTAATAAACATAAAACAAAAAGTACAATAACTTAAATTAACACACAAATAAAAAGAAATATATCATAAAAAAATTCATCAAAATAATTAAATTCAGTGCCGCAACAAAATTAATAAAAATAGCAACAACAAACAAATAACAAAAAAAAGTACTCAGAGCACAGTGAGTATTCCTTTCTTTTTCCTTCCTCACCTACAGTTATTTGGCTTAGCAAGTGCATGAACTCTTTGTATATGAAAACTATAGTACTCTCATGGTGGAAGTCGAATGGGGCGACATCTAATGTATGCCGGCAACCCTTACTCTTTTTTTTTTGCGGAGAGCTTATAGAGGTTTTAAATGATATTTTTTGGATGCAATTATCCAAAAAATAGTCTCCTCTTGCTACTACCACCAATTTTCGACGCTTAAAGACTCACCAAATCGAATTTTACACCTCACATTTTGCAGCGCCACCACCAGGATCCGGGCAACCCTAAAAAAAACTCGCCATGAGAGTACTATAGTTTTCATATACAAAGATGAACTATATAGAGCTTATCTAAGCTCTCTTAATTTGATGCACTTGCTGAGCGAATAATTTCAGATGTATAGAAAAATACTGCTTGACTGTAAGGTTCGGATTAATTCACATTACAACTAGGGCATAACACTAGTAGTGTTGTGTGTTGTTAAGAACTTTATTTTCATATTCAGTTTTTCTCTTAGATTTTCGTCTGTTTTAGCCTTTTCTTTTCTTTTATATCGCAATAATTGGAAATTTTTTTGTTGACTATTGTAATATTCGTGGGCTTAGAGCAAATTTCCTTGCTTTGTACGCACATTCTGTTAATAACAGGCCAGCTGTTTTGACACTAAATGAAACCCAAGTAGGTGAAACCACTGATCCTGCTGAATTTCAAATTCATGGGTATAACTTAGTGCCATTATTCCTTCCCCACCATGGTCACGCCGTCTACGTAAGAAATGATATTGCTTACCAATTTCAACCACAATATGGTTCTAGTACCAACCCCTTGTTTAACTTATTTTGGTTCAAGTTCTCGGTAAACAGGCACATCATACATTATTGTTTTCTCTATCGAAGCCCCAATTTGGACAGAGTTTCAACTTTTCGTGAATTTGACGTTATTACGGGCTTCAACATTCAGGCCAGACAACACCCGAAGGTAAATATGTGTGCTGAGATCTTCGCTGAGTTTAACCACCTTACTCAGCTTGTCAACGAGCCCACTCGAATATCGGACGTCAATGGCCGAGCCGAAAACACTCTTGACTTGTTTCTAACCTCTGACCCCGATAAATACACAATCAGTGTATTACCACTATAGGCACATCAGACCATAGCTTCATTTCCGCAAATTTTTCGTGCCAAAAAAATCCAGTTAGAGAAAAAGCTCCTGTGAGAACCGTTTGGCAATATGAGAAAGCGAACTGGAACGGTCTCAATAATTTTTTCAGGATCTTTAACTGGCCACTATGCTTAGACTCCAGTGCGGATATGATTACTAATATGATTCTTTTGGGAATGAGAACTTTTAACCCGAATAGGGCTAAAAGCATCAGACCCAAAGAGAAATCATGGTTCGATGCGAGCTGTAAAAAGGTTATTAGGGTCAAAGAGGTTAGCTTCCGTTGTTTTAGGACCAACCCAACTGAGGAAAACCGGAAAAAGTTCAAACAAGCCAGGAAGGCCAGGAAGGCCTGCAACGCCCATATTCGAAGGACCAAATTTTTACATGACCAAAAATTAAGGCAAAAAATACTACAATGTCCCACAGGTAGTAAAAATTTGGTCATTTGTAAAAAATATAACGAATAAAACATCTTCCTCGGTTCCAACACTCGTTGTCAATGACACTCCCTTCGTTAGCTCTCTTGAGAAAGCTAACTTATTCGTTAGGCAGTTCGCCGCCAACTCTAGGCTGTCTGATAGTGTCATGACTCCCCCAGTTCTTAAGCGCGTAAATGATTCTATGGGACAAATCTTCAATCGTACTCGTACTATGGCGAGAGTCCTAAAAGATTTCAAAATTCACAAATCCGCTGGTCCGGATGGTATCCCCGCCATTGTTCTGAAGAGTTTCTTCCACGCTGGCAAAGCCCCTGCGTAAGCTTTTCCATCTATCCTATTTTTCTGGGCTTGTTCCGAGCAGTTGGAAAACAGCATTTGTCCAGCCTATCCCTAAAAAAGGCGAATCTCCTTCACCCTCTAATTACCGACCAATTGCACTTACGTCCCTTCTTTCCAAGGTCATCGAAACGCTGATAAATTATCAGTTCAAGAAATATCTCGAAGATCGAAAGCTTCTTAATGACCGGCAATACAGCTTTCGCAGCAAAAGGTCCACTGGTGACTTGATGGTTTATCTCATCGAACAGTGGACAAATCTTTACATCGTTTTGGAGAATATAAGATTATTGCACTTGATATTTTCAAAGCATTTGATAAAGTTTGGCATCCTGCTCTTTTATCGAAAACGCGTGCTTTTGGTATCGATGAAACCCTTCTTCGTTGGATTAGTAACTTTTTTTCGAATCGCTCTATACAAATAGTATTAGACGGATTCAAGTCTGAAACCCACAACATAAACGCTGGTGTGCTACAGGGATCTGCTTTGTCTCCGACCCTCTTTTTCATTTTTATTAATGATCTCCTGTCTGCAACTACTAATCCATTAAATTGTTTTGCTGACGATAGCACTCTTAGCTTTTCATATTCGTTTCCAGATTCACATCCCTGCTGTTCAGACGTGGAACTGAAACGGCTAAATATGATAAGTTCATTAAATTCTGACTTAAACAGCATTGTACAATAGGGATTAAGAAATCGCGTAGAATTTAATGCTTCGAAAACACAATGCTGCCTTCTGTCGTTAAAGCAAGACGTACCCGGTACCCCCCTGCCATTATTTATGAGTGGCACTTGCATCGAAGAAACCAATCAGCTTGCGATTTTAGGTATGTGTATCACAAACCATCTTTTGTGGAATGATCACATACTTAACGTCGCCAAAAATGCCGCAAGATGTTTAGGTTTCCTTTGGAGGTGCAAGAAATTCTTTTCCACTTCTGATCTGGCTATTATCTATAAAAGTTATATACGTCCAAAGCTTGAGTATAACTCCCATCTCTGAGCTGGTGCTCCAGCAACTTACTTAAGCCTTTTAAGATACTCTTACGTCACTCCAACACCGGCGTAACGTTTCCTATCTTTCACTCTTTTATCGTTACTTTTACGGAAAGTGCTCTAATGAAATAGCCAGTTGCATTCCTCCCCTTAAACGATTCAACCGTAGTACTCGCGCTTCCAGGAATGCTCATCAGTTTGCTCTTGAACCCAATTTCGGCCGTACCGTCAAGTGCAGGGATTCGTTCTTTAGCCGTACTACGCGAATGTGGAATTCCCTTCCACGCTCTGTCTTTCCCTCTCATTGTGATATACTGAAATTCAAGACTAATGTTCACCGACATCTCCTTTCACATCCCCTCCTACTTACCTAAAGCTCGCACTGTGTATCTGACATAAAAAGGGTACATAAAATCCCCTTTAGTGCGCGCTGAATATAAAAAAAAAATGAAACGCCCAATCACAAAAATTTTCCTTTTGCCATCGAACGAAAGCCTCGAACAAACTGCCATCGTTTAAAAAAATAATCGCAAATAATCAAAATTTTTCTCGCAAAATAAAGTATTCTCTTCAATCATTTCAAAATTCGTACGGACTAATCATATAATCCATCAAAATTCCACAAAGAACACAAAATTTAACCAACCATTTTTAATTTTATTAATATAACACCTAATCGAATGCCTAAATAAAAACGCAAAATTAATTTTCAATAATTTATTTTAATCTTCAAACTATTTAAAAAACAAAATTCAAAATATTATTTTATTTTTTTGCACAACAATAAATACCTTTAAAACACAAAAAAATCAGGAAACCGATCTAAAATAATATCCACAAAATTGTCAACAAGGAATTGTCAAAAAACTCACCATCTGTGTATATGAAAACTATAGTACTATCATGGCGAGTTTTTTTTCGGGTTGCACGGACCCTTGTGGTGGCGCTGCAAAATGTGAGGTGTAAAATTCGATTTTGGGAGTCTTTAAGCGTCGAAAATTGGTGGTAGGGGCAAAAGGAGACTATTTTTTGGATTATTGTATCCAAAAAATTTATTTAAAACCTCCATAAGCTCTCCGCAAAAAAAAAGAGTAAGGGTTGCAGACATACATTAGATGTCGCCCCATTCGACTTCCACCATGAGAGTACTATAGTTTTTATATACAAAGAACTTTATGAATGAAATCGAAAAGACAGACAAAAAATGTGTAATCTCTGTTGGTCTAGGACGCACAGTTTAGCCGCCAATCGCGTTTAAGGATAAAATTGGGTTTTCGTTTCATGCGATACGTCGATTGAAACAAAATATGTCATATCAAAAAGCAATTGGTCAGTTTATATTTCTAAGATCTCTGAGAATATTCTCAGTGAAAATGACAAAGATTGAGAATGAAATATATACGACAATTCTCAAAGAAATAAAAATTGTTGTTCTGACGCCTTTGAAAAATACAAAAACAAATAAAATTAAATTAATTTCAAAAGTCAAAGCTATCACTTTGTAAAATTGAGAAATCTAATCCAAAAATTTTCATTCTCAGAGTAGAGTAGAATTGATAAATTTGTATGAGAATTTTTGTTTATATTTCTGAGAATACGAAGATCTCTGAGATTGCATATTTTTAGTCAATTTGCAAATACAAACTTTGTAAAATAGCTTTAGTTTTCAAGTTTATTATATTGTTTCTGAGCCAACAATCGTCATATCTCTAGGTAGTCTAGTGTAAGAGTGTTGGGTTCGCAAAAATATATATATACATAACATCAAAATTGATCTGAAACCAAGTTTTTTGTGAATTTCTCTTGGTGAAAAATAAAAACCAGAGATCTCTAGTTATAAGTTAGTTCGTAGGCCGAAAGGCATCATAGAATCAAGAATAATGGATTGATTTAGAGTGCCCGCTTAGGGCCAGTTAGTTAGATTCAAGTTATATGATAATTAAACTAGTTTTTATGAATTTTTGTCTAGTTTAAACATAGTTTTAAGATGAATAGAAAATAAAAATGAATTGAAAAAAAAAAAAAAAAGTGTTGGGTTCGCAACCCTGATGTACTATGTTCGAACCCGCCGTGGTGCTTGTACTTTTTTTTTTTTTTTTTTACTAAGTTTATTTATATTATGTACTATGTAAGTATTTACTTTTATCTTTGAAATTGTAAGTCCAAAAAACTATCCAGTTTTCAGTGTTTGGTAAAAAATTGATAAAGCATTAAATATTGAAAATAAAAATGGCACTTAATCGCCTATAATTTTGAAAAAAATGGTTTTAACAAAATCAGTTTCTATTTTTCCAAAACTAACAACCTCGGTCATTGCAACCACCCTTGTTTTAATTTTTTAATTAGATGCGATAATCGAGAATGTACTGTAGTTTGAAAGTATAAGGTGTCAGTTATACCAATCATTGACAACTTTTATTGTTAATTTTGAGACATTGATAAAGTGAATAATTACTTTAATACAAAACTAAGGCTTCTTTTCATTTCAATTTTTAAAGAAATTTCATTTTATTCCACAATTTCTCATAAAACTATTTTTTTTTATATCAATGATTGAACTTATATTACCATTTTCATTTTTGTTGTTTTTTTCCTGTTATTTTTTC
Source organism: Syrphus vitripennis (assembly GCA_958431115.1). NCBI lineage: Eukaryota > Metazoa > Arthropoda > Insecta > Diptera > Syrphidae > Syrphus > Syrphus vitripennis. The sequence goes on along the minus strand of OY288109.1, from coordinate 66,343,588 downwards.
ATTTTTTTCTTATACTAATAAACTTAACTTAGATTTTTTTTCTTTGATTTAGATTTTTTTTTGTTTTTGAACTTTTTTAAGAAATTATTAAAAAAGAAGGGCAACATAAAAAATGTGATGTCATTGTTTTTTTTTAAGACAAAACCCCATTCTTTTATATATTTTTTAATTCAAGTTTCTTAAGCGCATAGTTTTGGAAAAATAAAAACTAAACAAAAATCATTTATTTTGTTCAAACCATTTTTTTTTTTTTCAAAATTATGGGTCATTAATTGCTATTTTTATTTTCAAATATTTAATGCTTTTATCAATTTTTTACCAAGCACTAAAGACTGGATAGTTTTTTGGACTTACACTTTCAAAGATAAAAGAAAATACATACATACATATTGTAACGAAGATTAGTTAACTACTTTTGAATCATTATATAACGACTTTTACCTTTGTATATGATAACTATAGTAGTCTCATGGCGAAACATTTTTAGGAGGACACGTTGTTGTTTGGTGGCGCTGTTGGCTGGAGTGGAGAATTGCATGTTTTCAGCAGAAGAGAAGAGATCTTATATTTTTCATAAGGTTCCAAAAGAGTAAGGGAGAAAATCCATTTTTGCTAGTTTCTTCATTGAAAGAATTTTTTGCTTGCTCTTTTTTTTTTCTTGCCTGAATACATTTTTTTCTTCGGTTTGTGCGAGAAAGAAAAGTGTGCTTTGTATATGAAAACTATAGTACTCTCATGGTGGAAGTCGAATGGGGCGACATCTAATGTATGCCGGCAACCCTTACTCTTTTTTTTTGCCGAGAGCTTATGGAGGTTTTAAATGATATATATTGATATTTTTTGGATGCAATTATCCAAAAAATAGTCTCCTCTTGCTCCTACCACCAATTTTCGACGCTTAAAGACTCACCAAATGGAATTTTAAACCTCACATTTTGCAGCGCCACCACCAGGATCCGGGCAACCCTAAAAAAAACTCGCCATGAGAGTACTATAGTTTTCATATACAAAGAAGTATGTGTATATGTTTATAAAATGAAGATATGTATATTTTAGTTTATTATTGGGGCAGGTAGGTAGGTATTCTTTATTTATTTGAGTTGAAATTTTCCGGCAAGATTTCGATTTGATTTTTGAATGTACTGATGTACATATGTATGCATGTGTGTCCGAACGAGTATGTAGGTTGGATTGAAATGTGTTTTGAGTAGTTAGGTAGGTATGTGTGTAGCTATATGAAGTTGTAAAAAACATCATCGGTTTGTTTATTTTTTTAAGTGTACTACTTGTACATAGAATGTCAGTTTATTAGACTTGACCATTCTTTATTCCGTCAATTTCATTGAATTTTTGTGAACAACAACAACAACTTAAAGGCACTACCACCAATTGTTTTTTATGAATTAATTTTCTTATTAATTCATTTATGTATATTTTTTTATTTGTTTGGAATTTTTTTGAAGTTGAGCACTAAGACCGAATTTTTTTGAAATTCGAATAGTAAGTTGGGCAAAATGGGGCAAATGTATGTAAGGGTTGAAAAACTATATTCTAAACGTAAAGGGCTAGGAGGTTTATTTTTTTATTCGATAGGTTTTTAATGTAAGTACATACTATGTATAGTATATCAGGATTTTAACCGCTTTAAAAAGGAAAAACTATGTCTTTTGAAAAGTAACAAAAAAAAATTAGAAAATTTTAATGCAATTTTTTATTGGTACAAGTACCTTTTTATCTTTTTTTTAGTCAATTTTCGACACTTTTTCATATTTTATTTATTTATTTATTTATTTATTTATAAATATTAACAATAAATTTAAATCTATTATTAACAAAAAAAAATTAAGAACGCTAGCATCATAGTACTTTCAGTTCTAAGAAAGAGAGAAGAAATAATAATTTATAAATTTTGTTACGATGAGTTATTTTTATTTTTTTGTTTTATAAGTATAATATTTTTATTTATTTGTATAAGTATAATATAGGTATATTTATATAATAATTATGTTTTTATTTTGTGTTTAAGCAAAAGTTGGTTTATTGTATCTATGTTATTTTTGTTTGGGTTTTGAAGGATTTCCAGGATGTTGTATTGGCCTGGGTTGCTGTCATCATGAAGCAGATTTTTCGAAAGAAAGCATGAGCCCAAGAGATGAGCAATAGTGATGTTATTGTTGCATTGTGTGTGTCCGAGGCGCAGACGAATAAAGTTTATTATTTTGAACTTTGATATATTGCACGGGTGAACTGGACAAATTCTGGTGGGGTTGATTGTTTGGTAATGATGTATATAATTAGACCACTCCTGTTGTCGGGCGTATTTGATTTTTCCCATTATGAAGGTATTGAGGTCTTTTCTAGTGTATGATTCAATCAGAAATGTTGGAGAATTGTGAGTCGAGTCAGCAGCTTGGTCCGCGAGCTCATTTCCCATAATAACAACATGACCAGGTGTCCACATTAGTTTGATTTTGGAGGGTGTTTTAATTAGAATATCTCTAATCTTAGCAATTGTACTAGATTCATGTCTTGTGTTTAGTACAGCTTTTAAAACAGAAAGACTGTCGGAACAGATTGTCCATTTGCCTCGAGTGTGCGAGAATTGTTTAACGGCTTCGTAGATGGCTTGCGCTTCAGCTGTGAAAACTGAGGTAAGGTTTGGAAGGATTCCTTGAACGATTAGTAATCCATCGTGTGATGTTACTGCAAAAGATGTAAAGATGTGCTATCAGCAGTTTTTGAACCATCGGTATAAACAAAAGACCATCCTTTTGTAGTAAGGTTGTGGAAAGTTTCATAAAAAAACTTTTTATAAGTAGAATTGCTGGTGTCTTCTTTGCGGAATTCATTTAGCTGTAGCAGGATGGAGGTTGTATTTATATTCCAAGGTGGTGAAGATGGAGTGTATTTTGTGAATCGTTTAAAAGGTATTTCCAGGCTTTTTGCCATTAGTAAGGTGTTGTGTATAGCTGAGGGTATTCTTCTCTGTCATTTGTGGTTCATCGCTAATGCTACATCTTTGTCAATTATCGAGTCAGTTTGAAAAGATAACTTGACTGTGAGCTTCAGTGCCATTTCAGAAAAACTATCTTCAATCGTAGGTAGGCCTGCTTCAGCGAGGATGTTTTTAATAGGGCTTGTAGTAAAAGCCCCTATGCTTTTCCTTGCGGCTTGATGATAGGTGGGTTTGAATATATTTTTATTAGATTTAGGGCAAGAACCATAAATAGCTAAGGCATAGTCAATCTTACTTAACATTAAAGTTTTGGTCATATAGCAAAGAGTATTGACATGTACACTACTTTTTCTTGAAGATAAACACTTAATAATACTTAGTCTTGATGCTAGCGACTTTTTAAGAGCTAAACAGTGGGATTTCCAATTATATCTATTGTTAAAAATAAGACCTAGAATACTTAAATCAGAAACATTTTCAATAATAATATTATTAAGACATAAACTTAAGTTTTGACAATTTTTTTTACGGCAAACATGAAGTGTTTTGCATTTGTTTAAAGATAGTTTTGAACCAGAGATGGTAGACCATTCTGTTATATCTTTAAGTACATTGGAAAAAAATATTTGTGTTTGATTAAGATCATTGTGTTTGCATAATATGTATGCATCATCAGCATACACACAATGATCTAGATCTTTGTATTTAGATATTAGAATGCTTAGCTCATCAAAGGCTGTGGCAAAAAGGATTACAGAGAGGGGAGATCCTTGTGGGATACCATTGTCGAGCGGTACGGTTTTTGAAAAGGTATTGCCGATTTTGACGCAAAATTTTCTGTTGGTGAGGAAAGACTTTATGTATTTGAAGATTCTGGGACCAACACCCCATTCGCTTATTTTTTTTTAAAACAAGGTGAATGCCTATGCGGTCAAAGGCTTTTTCAAAATCGAGAGCTAAGATGGAAACATGGTTTCGTGAAGATAACGCGTTGGATATCACATAACCTAGGTGGAGAAGTGCGTCCATGCAACCTCGCTTAGGTTTGAATGCTACCTGTTTTATACTTATTAGTTTTTTTGATTCAGTAAACCAAAGGATACGATTAGCTATAATTTTTTCTAAAATTTTCGATAAACACGGTAGCAAGGAAATCGGGCGATATCCATCTACTTTATCAATTTCTTTTTTTGGCTTAGGAATTGGTACAACACATGCTGTTTTCCAACTTTGAGGTATGATACCTTTATCCAATATGTTATTATACAGTGAGATTAGTCTAAGTTTGGCTGAATTTGGTAGGTTTTTGATTATGGGATAGGAAATCTTATCACGACCAGGTGTTTTACCACTTAACCTTGATAAGCAGCTTTCGAGTTCTAGCAAAGAAATATCTTTCTCAATATGTTTTGCAGGTAAATTTGTTGGGGGTTTTGGGAATAATTCCAAGGATTCACTTTTCTTATGTACGAAGCTAGGGAAAAAATTAGAGTCTTTTGAATTATCTGACCAAGTTTTAGCGAAAATATCACTGATTTCATCTATAGAACAAATAGGACCATTTGGGGTTGTAATAGAAACTATATTTTTTATTATTGCGTTTCCCGTTAAACACCTTATATGTTTTGCCAAACTTTGCTCGTGGAAGTATTCGGATTAATTTGAGGCATAGTCAATCTTATTTAACATTAAAGTTTTGGTCATATAGCAAAGAGTATTGACATGTACACTACTTTTTCTTGAAGATAAATACTTAATAATATTTAGTCTTGATGCTAGCGACTTTTTAAGAGCTAAACAGTGGGATTTCCAATTATATCTATTGTTAAAAATAAGACCTAGAATACTTAAATCAGAAACATTTTCAATAATAATATTATTAAGACATAAACTTAAGTTTTGAAATTTTTTTTTACGGCCAACATGAAGTGTTTTGCATTTGTCTAAAGATAGTTTTGAACCAGAGATGGTAGACCATTCTGTTATATCTTTAAGTACATTGGAAAAAAATATTTGTGTTTGATTAAGATCATTCATCATCATCATCATCGGCTCGACAACCGGGGTCCGGTCCTGGCCTCCTTCAACAAGTCTCTCCACCTATCCCGGTCTTGAGCCGACGCCATCCAGTTGCGCACCCCAAGGCTTCGGGCGTCCTGGTCTACGCCATCTCTCCAGCGCAAGCATGGTCTACCACGCTGCCGTCTACCATAGAATGTACCACAAAGGACTTTCCGAGCAGGTTCCTCTTCACTCATGCGAGCTAGGTGCCCTGCCCACCGGAGTCTACCGAGCTTAATTTTTGTCACTATGTCTGCTTCAAGGTAGATTGCGTACAATTCATGATTGTACCGTCTCCGGAATCGCCCTTCCTCACATATGGGGCCAACAATTCTCCTTAAGACTTTTCTCTCGAACGCGGCTAAGAGGTCGGAGTGTCTTTTGCTAAGCACCCAAGTCTCGGATCCATACGTGAGTACTGGCAGGACCATGGTCCTGTACAGCAGCAGCTTTGAAGTTATGGTGAGATTTCTGGATTTGAAGAGCTTTGACAGACTATAGTAGGCTTTGTTGGAACTGAGCAGCCGCCCGCGTATTTCTTCTTCTATATTATTATCGGCTGCTACTATTGACCCAAGGTATTTAAAGGATTGCACCACTTCAAATTCGGGCTCCGATACCTTGATTGTTTGACCAACTGTTCTTCTCGCATTTGACGCCACAATGTACTTTGTTTTACCTTCACTAATGTGCAGCCCCAGATTTTGTGCCGCCTGCTCGATCTGGATGAAGGAATCGTGTACAGCTTGTTCGGTCCTTCCGATGATGTCAATGTCGTCTGCGTACGCCAGTATCTGGCTGGACCTGTTGACGATGGTCCCTCTTGTTGCCGTGCCAGAGTCACGGAATGCTTTCTCCAACGCCAGGTTGAAGAGGAGGCAGGCCAGACCATCCCCTTGTCGGAGTCCATTAAAGATGTTGATTGGTCTGGATAGCAATCCGGCTATTTTTACTTGGCTTGTTACGTTGGTCATGGTCAACCTACAAAGTCGTGTCAATTTATTTGGGATGCCGAATTCTCTCATGGCTTTGTAAAGTTCTACCCTGGCTATGCTATCATAGGCGGCCTTAAAGTCTATAAACAGATGGTATGTTGGGATGTTAAGTTCTAGACATTTTTCCATCGCCTGCCTTAGGGTAAAGATCTGATCAGTTGTTGATTTGCCTGGAATCAAACCACACTGATATTGGCCGATTATGGTTTTAGCATATGGGGCTATCCGTTCTTGTAGGATAGAGGAGAGTATCTTATAGGCGGTACTCAACAACGTGATACCTCTATAATTGCTGCACGTTGTGACATCTCCCTTCTTATGTATGGGGCAAATTATACCTTTTCGCCAGTCTTCTGGCATTTCTTCCTGCTCCCATACGTGCACTATAATATCATGAATTGCTTGGCGTAAGGCTGGCCCGCCGTGGTGGAATAGTTCGGCTGGTATGCCATCGGCTCCTGGGGCTTTGTTTTTCTTAAGCCGGGCTATAGCCTTCTCAACCTCTTCTATGCTTGGTGGCGGTAACATAGGGTAATCTTCTTGAAGTAGTGGAGCCTCTACTTCTGCAGTGAGCTGACCATTTAGCAATTCATTAAAGTACCCTTCCCATCGCTCCAGTATGCTTTGGGGATCGGTGATCAGATTTCCCTCTCCGTCCTTGCAGTAAGTGCAGCGTGGTGTGTACTGCGTCATGTTTCGGACGGATTGGTAGAACTTCCGCGCCTGGTGCGGACCTCGCTCTCGGCTTCTTTCTAATTCACAGATGATGTTCTTCTCCCAGGCTGATTTTTTCTGTCTGTGAAGCCGTTTTTCTATTCTTCTGAGCTCTTTATATTCATCTTCGCGTGCCCGCGTTCTATGAGATTGTTGCATTGCTCGGTACGCAACATTCTTACGTTCAGTCGCTAGCTTGCATTCATCATCAAACCAGTCGTTCCGACTTCTACGACTGCTGCCTAAGATGGAGTTGGCAGTACTAATGACAGTGTTTTTAAGGCGTGTCCACTTCTCATCTACGCCCAGCATACTGGCTCCAGGACTTACTCTCCCTGGATCGAGTGGTTCCAGGGCGAGTCCTAACGCATGTCCAAAGGTGTTACTGGTATTTTCATTGCGTAGTGCAGCCGTGTTGATTCGAACCTGATCGGCGGATGCAATACGTCTTCGCAAGGCAATCCGCCCTCGGAAAACCATACCAACAAGATAGTGATCCGAGTCGATATTGGCACCTCGGTACATTCGTACCGTCATCAAGTTCGAATAGTGGCGACGGTCTATCAACACGTGGTCAATTTGGTTACGAGTGACTCCATCAGGTGATACCCAGGTGGCTTTGTAGATATCATTACGCGGGTACCTGGTACTCGCAACGACCATGTTTTTCGATGCTGCCAATTCTAGGACTCGAAGTCCGTTGTCATTAGTGTTCTCATGCAAACTATGGGTGCCTGCGTAATGCCTGAATACCGGCTCCCGACCTATTTTAGCGTTCAAATCCCCAAGGATGATTTTAACATCATACCTTGGGCAGGCATGGAGGGCCCTCTCGACTTGTTCATAATAAGTCTCTTTTTCTTCGTCTGAGGACTCCTCCGTAGGTCCGTGAACGTTAATGAGGCTGATGTTCTTGAATTTGCCTCGCACGCGAAGGGTGCATAGCCTTTCGCTTATAGCGTTAAAGCCGATGACGGTAGACTTCATTTTTTCGCTGACCAAGAAGCCTACCCCGAGCACATGGTGTTTTGTATGACAACTGTAATATAGGTCATATTCTCTTTTCTGTAAAACACCATTCCCTGTCCATCTAATTTCTTGTAATGCTGTTATGTCAGCTTTATATTCTGACAGGGTATCGGCTAGCTGCTGAGCAGCTCGAGCTCTATAGAGCGATCGTACGTTCCATAAGAAAATTCGTAAATCATTTTTCCTTTTTCGTTGCGTTGGTTGTCGTCGTGGGATCAGTCCGTTTCCGAGGCTTGTTGCAGGTCTCGTGATTCGTTTGTTTTACGGAACAGGGAATCAACCCGTTGCCAACCTGTGGAACTAGCCTGATCATATTAGCCAAACCTTTTAGAGGTTTGTTTCTATTAATTAAGATCATTGTGTTTACATAATATGTATGCATCATCAGCATACACACAATGATCTAGATCTTTGTATTTAGATATTAGAATGCTTACCTCATCAAAGGCTGTGGCAAAAAGGATTACAGAGAGGGGAGATCCTTGTGGGATTCCATTGTCGAGCGGTACGGTTTTTGAAAAGGTGTTGCCGATTTTGACGCAAAATTTTCTGTTGGTGAGGAAAGACTTTATGTATTTGAAGATTCTGGGACCAACACCCCATTCGCTTATTTTTTTTAAAACAAGGTGAATGCCTATGCGGTCAAAGGCTTTTTCAAAATCGAGAGCTAAGATGGAAACATGGTTTCGTGAAGATAACGCGTTGGATATCACATAATCTAGGTGGAGAAGTGCGTCCATGCAACCTCGCTTAGGTTTGAATGCTACCTGTTTTATACTTATTAGTTTTTTTGATTCAGTAAACCAAAGGATACGATTAGCTATAATTTTTTCTAAAATTTTCGATAAACACGGTAGCAAGGAAATCGGGCGATATCCATCTACTTTATCAATTTCTTTTTTTGGCTTAGGAATTGGTACAACACATGCTGTTTTCCAACTTTGAGGTATGATACCTTTATCCAATATGTTATTATACAGTGAGATTAGTCTAAGTTTGGCTGAATTTGGTAGGTTTTTGATTATGGGATAGAAAATCTTATCACGACCAGGTGTTTTACCACTTAACCTTGATAAGCAGCTTTCGAGTTCTAGCAAAGAAATATCTTTCTCAATATGTTTTGCAGGTAAATTTGTTGGGGGTTTTGGGACTAATTCGAAGGATTCACTTTTCTTATGTACGAAGCTAGGGAAAAAATTAGAGTGTTTTGAATTATCTGACCAAGTTTTAGCGAAAATATCACTGATTTCATCTATAGAACAAATAGGACCATTTGGGGTTGTAATAGAAACTATATTTTTTATTATTGCGTTTCCCGTTAAACACCTTATGTTTTGCCAAACTTTGCTCGTGGAAGTATTCGGATTAATTTGAGCTGTGAATTTTTCGAAGCTATTCAATTTGCTGAATTTAAGATGTTTTCTAAAAATTGCATTGGCTTTTTTATAAGCTATCTGATTAACTTGTGTAGGATTTTTTTTAAAAACCCTCCAAGTTAAAACTTTAGTTTCTCTTAGCTTAGCAAGCTCCGGATTCCACCATGGAACGTTACGTTTGGGTTTAAGAGGTGATGTTTGTGGTATCGAATCATTAGCAGCACTACGTATACATTTAAGTAATACCGCAGCTTCTTTATTTACGCAAGGATGTGGTTCTGCTGATAACCTAAGGTCAACTTTGTTTCTGAATCTATCCCAATTTGCTTGCTCAGTTTTATATTTTGCAATATGTTGATGACTGTTGTTTGATTTTAGTAATATTTTGGTAAAAATAGGGAAGTGATCGCTGTTATGCAGATCATCTAGAATTGTCCACGATGTTCTCGGTATGATTTCCGCTGAACAACATGTAAGATCTATGTGAGTAAAAGTGCCATGAGTAGAAAAGTGGGTTGGAGATCCATCGTTTAAAATGGCTAGGTCGGAGTTTGTGATAAATTCTTCTAAAATGGATCCTCGCTTATTAGTTTGTGGAGAGCCCCAAAGTACACACCAAGAATTCACGTCACCAGTAAAAATATACGGCGGATTAACATGCTGAAGAATGTTTTCGAGATCTTGTCTACTAAACGTTTGATCGGATGGAATGTAAACAGTTATAGTGAAAGTTATGTCTATTTGAACTTCTAAAGCTATAGCCATAATGTTAGAATTTATTGGAATATGCTTGTGGGGAATATTATTTTTAATAAGCAAACCAACACCATGCTTTGCAGTAACATTACAAGGAAGATTACTAAAATACCCAATGTATGGTTTAGGAACTATGGGAGAGGCTTGCGTCGGAAAATGTGTTTCTTGTATGGATATTATATTTGGATAGTGTTCTTTGAGCAAAATATTAAGCTCGTTGATGTTGTTAATAAAACCTTTTATGTTCCATTGCATAATGTTGAAATAAATGAAAGAAGTGGATTTAGTTTGGATGTTGTTATGGTGATTAAGTGAAAGTCGATGCCTACACCTGCTGTGGAGACGACAATTCCAACCACAAGTGGATGGATCTGTATCCCCCTCAGCAGATAAAGGCATCGACGTGTTATTTGATGATATTTGTTTAGAGTTAGGTAGATCCATTTTGATCTGATTGAGTTTTAGCAAAATCTTTAAGATTTTGGTTATTGATGAGTGAATTTGTGATCGTGCAGCGATTTGTTGGAGAAGTTGAAATTTGAGTAGAAGATAAGGCTGATTGTGTTGTTTGTGCAAGTGTTTCCGAGGGTATTGTATTGGTTGATGTGGTGAAATTTGGGAGAGTTAATTGAGGTGGTGAAGATTCTTGATTTTTTTTCGAGAGAGTAAATCTTATTTGTTTTAGATGGAGGTGTGGAGAGCATTGGCTCATCTGTTGTCATTGTGGAAGTAGAAGGATAGTAAGAGAGAGAATTTGAAATTATGGATGGCTGTTGTTGTTTATTAGTTTGGTCTGCACTTGCAGCGGGCTGCATGGCTGGAGAAAGAGAGGAAACCGGTTTATTGCGGGATGGGATTTGAGGGGGGGTTTCGGTTGCTTGTTTGGCTTTTTCAGAGAAAGTGATAGATGAAGAAATAGTTTGAGTTGATATATGCTGGTTGTAAAGCTTTTTCGCCTCGGCCATGGTCTTATTTTTTGTTTTTATTCTAATAAACTCTTTGTTTTGTACATATTTTGGACATTCTTTTGATGCGGCTGAGTGACTGTCAAGACAGTTTGCGCACATGATACGTGAACAGTTCAAGGGTAAATGAGGGGGGAGATTGCAATTTTCACAAATTGTGTTTTTGGTGCATCGCTTAGCTGTGTGACCAAGGAGCTGACAGTTGCGGCATCGCATTGGAGAGGGAACATATTCTTTGACTTTGGTTTTATACCATCCAATTTCAACTGTTTGCGGTGCATCGATTTTTTTTTGTAAATTTATATACATCAATTACGCCTTGACTTTTCATTTCAGAAATTATTTCTGAATTTTCGCTTAGCTGTGTGACCAAGGAGCTGACAGTTGCGGCATCGCATTGGAGAGGGAACATATTCTTTGACTTTGGTTTTATACCATCCAATTTCAACTGTTTGCGGTGCATCGATTTTTTTTTGTAAATTTATATACATCAATTACGCCTTGACTTTTCATTTCAGAAATTATTTCTGACTCTTGTATATTATTGAGGCAAGGCGCATGAATTATGCCCTTGGAAGAATTTAAAGTTTTATGAAGCGCGGCAATAACTGGACATTGGTTTGCAAGATTTGTTATTTTGAGGAACTTATCTGCAGACTTTTGGCACTCAGCTAGTATTAGCAAATTGCCATCTCTAAGTTGCGAGATGTTCTCATATTCCTTACTTACTGAGTCTATAAATTTACTTAATAGGAATATACTCACGGAAGTGATTGGGATTTTTGGATCTTTCGGGGAAATAACAACGAATTTAGGATTTTTAAAGTTTGAGTTGGTAGGTAGTGCGGGAAAACTCTCAAAGGTGGTAAATTTTTGTTTTTTATTTTTTGGCCGAAGCTCTGACGATGTGTCATCACAGAGCACATCGTAGTAGCCTTCGGCTTTCTTCCTCGACCCTGGCGGTGGGCCCATGCCGGAGATTAAAGAGACACTTAATATAAGCAAAATATAACCACGAGGTTATGAAAGAGTTAAACAACAGCTATTGAAAGAAAGAAAAGGACAAAACGAGTTGTCAAAAGGCACGTCACTAGATTTCTCAGAGCAAAATTAAACGAGATATTTACGCTACAAGAGCCAGAATGCGACTGTTTTTCATATTTTTTTTTATCGGGTTGGTTTAAAAATCTCAAATTTCTAAGGCATAAAGAAAATGTTAAATTGGATTTTTGGGTCGGTTTCTGACTTTTCAAAATACGCTCACCCGAGATATTTGCATTTTACATTTAGTTTAGAAAACACATGAATGCTCTGATGCCTTTAACTGTATACAAAACTTTTTTTTTTTTTTTTAAGTTAGCAAGATTATTATTCAATAATTATTTTCATATATCATACTTAACTGTACAATGTACATAAATGCTAAACAAGCTTCACAAATAGAATAAAAAAAAATTAAGAACCACAAACAATACAATATACTAAGAGAAAAAAACAGATTTTTTTATCGCCGACCAAAGAGTCTGCCGATTTTTGCCACCAACTTACTGCCCCAAGCCTCCTCATGGTGCCCAACAATGCTGATCAATCTAACAGTTGAGGCACCAAAATGGGTAATATTGATTTAGAACGAAAAAAATCGATTTTAATAAAAAGAAATTGATTAGAGGTTCAGAAATTAATTTATAATTTCCAAAATCCTTAACGAATAATCAAGATTAAGGTCTTGAATTTAAATTTATTTAATTAATATACATAAACATAAACTTTGCAAAAAAAATTATGCGTTTCTACACGAATACACTGAAAAAAATGTAAAAAAAAATAAATTAAAATCTGAATAAAATTCAAAACAGGCAAACTTTATTAATATTATTTGCTGTATTTAATTTCAGCAATTTGTACACAAAAAAATTTATTTGTATTTCTTTCAAAACTGTGCGTAATTATTTAGGTACCTAATTATTTATTTATATAAATTCAATGCTTCTGAAAATAAATGAAAAATGAAGATTTTGAGCATAATTTTTCTGGAAAATGGAAAAAAACACAATAAAATGTATAGATTAAAGGAGAATGGGCATTTTGGTCTATCTAGTGTTCACGAATGAGATATACACATACACATATCGTTGAAAAGCTTGGCCCTAGTACATCACTTTTTTTGTATGGACATAAGGCTGTAAGCCATTGGGTTTAGGCAGAATATTAAAATGATTTAACAGATTAAATGAATTTGAATAGTTGCGCGTCAAGAGTCCACAAACTACATAATATTACGTTTGAAAGCTTAGTTCAAGAGCTTCATTTTTGAATATAGACACAGAACTGTATACCATAGGGTCTCGCAATATATCAAAAAAAATCTGTGACCGTTCGGTATTGCACTTGTTAAACAGGACATCGTACGATCGGTACGTGTGCAGGGGCACAAGAATAGTCGACTGGCTATAAAGTCTTGCAAACTAGCAGCTTACAAGACTGGACTTACGATTTAAATCTACGATAAAGCTTAATTAGCATTAGCAGCATTATCTTATACCTATCAAAGATTAAGTTTAAAAAAAAAATTATATAAAAATGTATAACAGACTGAATGGTTTATCTACAAACAGAGTGTGTGCTGAATAAGAAACCAACTACTTAATGGGTGGAATAGGTGCAATTAGGTTTTAAAGTTATAGGACTTTCGATTATTATGATAGTATAGAAAATACGTTTCTTAACATAAACAATAAAAAAACGTTGGCCATATCGAAAAACGTTATTTTTGCTACACCCCATCTTTGGGACCATTTTTCTCACAACCTATTGATGGTCTCTCAATTTTTTTTGTATAGTATAAAATGAGGAACAATTGATGGCTTCAATTTTTTTCAAAAGAAATTATATTTTTGAAGTAAATTGCAATAAAGTGAATTTGCCCCTTAAAGTTAAGCTACAATCCAAAATTAGGGTACTTTTTAGGACTTGCTGGACGTCAAAATTAAGCACCAAACTGTGAGCGCTGACTTATGACAGTTTCAGAAGTTTAATGTGAAAGGTTTCGTTATAGCTTTCTTTGTATATGAAAACTATAGTACTCTCATGGTGGAAGTCGAATGGGGCGACATCTAATGTATGCCGGCAACCCTTACTCTTTTTTTTTGCGGAGCGCTTATGGAGGTTTTAAATGATATTTATTGATATTTTTTGGATGCAATTATCCAAAAAATAGTCTCCTCTTGCTCCTACCACCAATTTTCGACGCTTAAAGACTCACCAAATCGAATTTTACACCCCACATTTTGGAGCGCCACCACCAGTATCCGGGCAACCCTATCCTGGTGGTGGCGCTGCAAAATGTGAGGTGTAAAATTCGATTTGGTGAGTCTTTAAGCGTCGAAAATTGGTGGTAGGAGCAAGAGGAGGCTATTTTTTGGATAATTGCATCCAAAAAATATCAATAAATATCATTTAAAACCTCCATAAGCTCTCCGCAAAAAAAAAAGAGTAAGGGTTGCCGGCATACATTAGATGTCGCCCCATTCGACTTCCACCATGAGAGCACTATAGTTTTCATATACAAAGGATATAGGTATTAAAAGTACATACCTATGTATGTAGCATACTTTTGGTCTTAGCATGAAATTGTGTATAACCGTTGGCGAATCGGTACAGATTTGAAATTAAATGCCATTATTTTCTCTAGTTTGAAATTTATCGTATAACGAGAATTATAAATTCACAATGCGATTCGTTAGGATATGCAAGTGACAGACGATATTTTTTTTATTAGAAAATAAATAATTTAAAAAGAAAAAAAAAAGAAGAAATGAAAATAGTTAATAGAAAAAAAATAAAATAGGTATGTATACCTATTCTAAAAATAAAAAAAAAAATAATATAATATATTGAAGATCTGGGATTCGAACCAGGAGGAATAAAATTAATGGATGGAACTAGCAACTAGACCACTGGAGACTGGACCATGCTTGGACATATAAAATACTAGACAATCTAAGATGATGTGACGAACGAATTATGCAGAAATGGGTGGAACAATAAAAAAGGGGGAATTAAGGAGTTTATACATTCGTTAACTAACACTGACGAAATGTATTAGTATTGGTGTATTAATGTTTCCCGCCTTTTTCTGTTTTCCAGTATTTTAACCAAAAATATAAAATTTTGTCACACTAATATGTGAAAAATTTTAAAATTTAACTTTAAAATAAAATTAGATTTTTCTGGTTAAAATCCTAATTAAAAACTGGAAAAACTGAGGTCGGATTGACGTCCATCTTGAAAACCCCAGCTTTCGTCAACTTTTTTGCCACAGAAAAAAAAATCGAAGAGTGAAAGAAAAATCGTCAGTTGGTTTCTTGTGCGTAAAGGGTGTATTCACGGTGTGCGATAATCGATAATCTTGAACCACCAACGATCAAGACTATAAAAAGTTGGAACAAGACTTAATCGTCGGGGTCATTTTGGCCAAACAATACCCCAAGCCAAGCCAACAACACCAGGCCAAGCCAAGCCAAGTCATCTTTAACCGCTTCAGTTTAAACCCAACATACAGCATTCACAATAGTTAAGACAATCAACTATCCACACCATAAATCCGAAACACCAAGAACATCCAACCATTCGTCACACCATATTCATCCACAACAGCAGTTACGTACAACCATTCACACCATATTCATCCACAACAGCACAGCAAAATCCATTGAATAAGAAGTACAGGAAGAGGCATATCGAGAAAAAAGTGAAGTAGTTTTCATAATTGTGTGAGTTACACAAACACAAATGCATTGGCACAGGGTTGGAGTGAAGGTAGACGGCTATTTGCTGGGGCGCCGAAAGGAACATTTTGCTAAATTTTTTTTTGGGTGGTTTAATAAAAATATGTGTAGCTAGAAGTACTGGAATATGATTTCCATTTTCTCAGAAGTACTTATTCACATACAAAGGAGCATAGCTATTACTGTAAGCCTTAAAAGAAAAAAAACTTTTTAATTTGGTTAAATTTATTCGATCAAATAAATAATTGAATGAGTTTTTTTTGATTTATTTCTGGCTGGATTATAATATCGAATAAAGTACACTTGAAGTAATTAAATTAAACTTACCTCTTACAGGAACCTGAAAACTTTAAATGGATAAATGAAAATATAGTTTTTAGTTTTATGTATAATTTTAATGAAAAAAAAATATTATCACAGATATTTTCCTTAGTCAAATACATAATTTTAAATCACAATTTATTTAATACATACATAGTTACATTCCCCTGAAGTGAACTGTTTTTGTCAATTTAGTTCTAATTGATAACTTTTCGTTACTTCGTGATGCAATATAAAAATATCTTGTCTTTAGAAATATTATTAAAAATATGTTCAGATAAAATTGGCATTGCAGAAGGCAAAAGTAATTTTTTTTTCCTGGAGCAGATTTTATGAAGTCACATTCACGGAAGTGACTTGAACAGACAAGGTATGAATACTTGATTTCATCCAACTCAAGAATTTCCATCCACTTTAGTGCTTTCCATTCATCTTTCGGAAATCTTGAAAATTATTAGTAGTAGAGCTTTTTTTACTTAATTAAAATCATCACAACTGGACACAAATACTTCTTGACGAAGATACAAAACCGACACGATAGACATGGACAATCGCAGCAATATTGAAAATACGTAGTATATTTCCAAAACTAAACCGCGGAAAAATAACTGCACTACGGGCGCTTAACGTTTCTTAGCGCCTTGCCATCACCAACAAAAACCTATTCGTCCCTGTACTAAAATTTCTAATTTGACATTACAAGCTCATTTGTGCAACATGATTAAAGTATATTTTTATTTTGAACAATATTACTATTTTTATCTTAAAATACCATGAAATAACAATATAAAAGTATTCTAAGATAACGTATTTACCAAAATAACATCACTTTAAGTTACTATTTGTGGAATATGAGCCAAGACTTACTTGTGAAATGAAAACTTTTTGTTTTTCCGGTTATACAAGTTTTTACAACTTTTCACACAGCACCTCATTTTGATTTATATTTTAATAATAATATGATTTAATTTTCAACACAAATTGGTTTTTATTTCACTTTTTTATTAGTTTTGTAGTACGTTTTTCACTTTTTTAAAATCTTTCTACTTCACAACACTAACTCTCAGCAAGGCAAAATGACAGATAGGGTTCACTTTTTTTTTTTTTTTTTTAATTTTAATACTTCACTCACGTACACTGTATATGTGCTAAAAGCCTCTTCCTCTATTTCTTATTCAATGGCAAAATCACACAACCATCACGCACCAATAGCAGCAAAAAAACGCCGGAACATCCACGCCACACATCCATAACAGCAATAGTATTCAACACCATATCTACAACAGCAACAACATTCACTCATCCATTTTCCACAACAGCAACATCATACAACCATCCATAGCAGCACAAACATACGACTATTCACAGCATGCATACAACAGCAACAACATTCAATCATCCATTTTCCACAACAGCAACATCATATACAACCATCCATACAGAACATCCACAACCAACAACATTCACAATAGCAAGATCATACAACATCCACACAGCACATACCCAACCATATCCATTGTATATAAAACTTATAGTACTATCATCACGATGGTTTTTGTGTTGTGGGGTGTGGTCGTCTGAGGGCGCACTTGTATATACACAGAAACAGCAACCAGAAAATTAGTTAGTTGTGTGATCGCCAGGGGGACGACGTGTGGAACGTGTTCATGAGAGTACTATGCAAATTCATATACAATGACCATATCCATTGTATATAAATTTGCATAGTACTCTCATGAACACGTTCCACACGTCGGCCACCTAGCGATCACACCCCTAACTAATTTTCTGGTTGCTGTTTCTGTGTATATACAAGTGCGCCCTCAGACGACCACACCCCACAACACAAAAACCATCGTGATGATAGTACTATAAGTTTTATATTTAATGACCATATCAGCAAAAACATACAACCAGTGGCGGATTTACCAGCAGGCTGAGTAGGCTCGAGCCTAGGGCGGCAGATTTGTAAGGAGCGGCAAATTTGGTGAATTTTTTTGAACAACAAGGGGAAAAATGAAAAGAATTCTTTGGGCTGTGGATTTATTCAAAGGTTTTTTTTACATAGGTAGATATTTTGATATATGTAGAAGTGTAGATATACGTACATATAGCTATATTATTTTCTATTTTCAAATAATTTCGTATATCTGATTTTCAATTTGTGCGAAATTGTGCAAATTTTAATGTTTTACAGATACAATTATACTTTTATGTCTTGCAAGTACGATACTTTTGTATTTTTGTATTTTTTGTCATATTTCTAAGATATCTTTTTTTATTTCTTATTTATAGGAAGGTACATGATATTCTTTTAATTTTTCAAATCTCAAGAAATGACCATTTGAAAAATTAAAAGTATAAAAATAGATGTAAAATCTCTGAAAATAGGTAGTTTATGCAAAAAATTTGTTTGTTTTTAACCTTACTGCTAAAAAATTTTCCGTACGAATTTTCATCGGTAAAATAAAAAAAAGTTTAAAAAAAAAACATTTGCTTGAAAGAATCAACCGTTTTTTGAAAAAAAAAATATGCAAAACGAAAAAAGTTGATTTTTTTTATTCGCATTTCTTTCAAATTCTACCCAATACAGTACTAATTTTTTGATGCAGTTTTTAGTTCAAGACTTTGAAAAATTGCCAAAATATATTTTTCCTAATTAAAATCGAACTTTCACATAAACTTTCAAATCAATTTAATATATCACATGAATTTTTAACAAAATTAAATATTTTTTGAAATAAAAATTTTTTAATTCATGCTTCAGTAAATTTAAAATGTCGCGTGAATTTTCAAAATTTTTAATTAAATTTAAACTGCCACGTGAATTTTAGCAATTTAAGCAATTAGAGAAATTTCACCAGAATTTTCAAAAGTTATATATGTAATTATGATGATTTTCACGGGAATTTTTGTATCCTAAGTGAAGTTAAAGTTTTCACGTGGATTTTCATAGTTCATAGTAGACCGAGTACATTACCCCGCCCATACCACGATTGAGCTTCGTTTAGCTCAAAAATATAGCGAAAAATTATTTCACGTGCAATTTCAACCCAATTGTTGCATTGTAAAAATAATGTATGATATTACAATTGTAGAGGAAAGGGCGGCAAAAACTATATAGCCTATATCTTGAAAATTTGTAAATCCGCCACTGCATACAACCATCAATACTTGCAACACATCCAGCAAGAACTAACAACCATATCATCAACATAAATTATCGTCAGCATTACAACAGCTTAGAACACACAATTTATATTCACCTCGATTACAGAATCCGATGAATGGTCTGCGGATGGCTTCCGACAGTTTTTTTCAGTTTTTACCTTTGTATATGAAAACTATAGTACTCTCATGGCGAGTTTTTTTTAGGGTTGCCCGGATCCTGGTGGTGGCGCTGCAAAATGTGAGGTGTAAAATTCGATTTGGTGAGTCTTTAATCGTCGAAAATTGGTGGTAGGAGCAAGAGGAGAGTATTTTTTGGATAATTCTTTGTATATGAAAACTATAGTACTATCATGGCGAGTTATTTTTAGGGTTGCAGAGGTCCTGGTGGTGGCGCTGCAAAATGTGAGGTGTAAAATTCGATTTGGGGAGTCTTTAAGCGTCGAAAATTGGTGGTAGGGGCAAGAGTAGACTATTTTTTGGATTATTGCATCCAAAAAATATCAATAAATATCATTTAAAACCTCCATAAGCTCTCCGCAAAAAAAAAAGAGTAAGGGTTGCATAGGTAAATTAGATGTCGCCCCATTCGACTTCCACCATGATAGTACTATAGTTTTCATATACAAAGGATAATTGCATCCAAAAAATATCAATAAATATCATTTAAAACCTCCATAAGCTCTCCGCAAAAAAAAAGAGTAAGGGTTGCCCGCATACATTAGATGTCGCCCCATTCGACTTCCACCACAAGAGTACTATAGTTTTTATATACAAAGGTTTATTAGACTTGACCATTCTTTATTCCGTCAATTTCATTGAATTTTTGTGAACAACAACAACAATTTAAAGGCACTACCACCTTTGTATATGAAAACTATAGTACTATCATGGCGAGTTTTTTTTAGGGTTGCAGAGGTCCTGGTGGTGGCGCTGCAAAATGTGAGGTGTAAAATTCGATTTTGGGAGTCTTTAAGCGTCGGAAATTGTTGGTAGGGGCAAGAGTAGACTATTTTTTGGATTATTGCATCCAAAATATATCAATAAATATCATTTTAAACCTCCATAAGCTCTCCGCAAAAAAAAAAGAGTAAGGGTTGCATAGGTAAATTAGATGTCGCCCCATTCGACTTCCACCATGATAGTACTATAGTTTTCATATACAAAGCTACCACCAATTGTTTTGAATTAATTTTCTATTAATTCATTTATATTGTATTTTTGGCCGGAGTTAAAGCTATTTCATGCTTGCCAGGCAACTTTGTATATGAAAACTATAGTACTATCATGGCGAGTTTTTTTTAGGGTTGCAGAGGTCCTGGTGGTGGCGCTGCAAAATGTGAGGTGTAAAATTCGATTTGGGGAGTCTTTAAGCGTCAAAAATTGGTGGTAGGGGCAAGAGTAGACTATTTTTTGGATAATTGCATCCAAAAAATATCAATAAATATCATTTAAAACCTCCATAAGCTCTCCGCAAAAAAAAAAGAGTAAGGGTTGCATAGGTAAATTAGATGTCGCCCCATTCGACTTCCACCATGATAGTACTATAGTTTTCATATACAAAGCAGGCAATCATCAGACTCAACTTTAACTAATTTATTTTAAATACATTAGTTTCTAAACTTCTACTAGGTTTAATCAGAATAGCAAATATTTCGATTTTAAATCCTTTCAAATTTAATCTACTTTAAATAGGTACAAAACAGCTAAATAAACAACAACAATCATCATAAAAAAAAAATAAAATCATAATTGCCAACCTCGGAGCGGTGCACCACCTCGACGGCTGAGTCAAGAGTCAACTATAAACTAAGGCCCTTATTATGACTTGCGAGTCGCCCGAAAAATGTGTCGAATGTGACTTTTTGGCATTACCGTTTGCGACTCGCCTAATAACATTCGCCTCAAATGTCAATAAAATTTGGCGAATTGAAAAGTCATTCTATTATCTTTAGCGAATGTTCGCCTTTATCTGTCAAAATCAGTCGAACTGCAATTCTATGTGACTTTGAAAGGCGAATGTTGAAGCTCACTTTTAGCAATACCTCTACTAGAGTAATTCGCTAAATCGTTCGACTTAAGACGTCGCGGTCATAATAGGGGCCTTCAAAAAGAAAATATACAAACAGTAAGTACAATAAAAGAAAAAAAAAACTCGGTAAGTGATTTTGAATTTATTATAATTTGAGTGTGAATTTACAATCGAAATTGCACATAGTTTTTCGGAGATTTTGTTTTTTAAATTAATACCTAAGAGTATGCAACAAAAATATAACTTTTGACCAATAAAACAAAAATTAAAGCATACACACAGATATCGGAGACGAAATAATTCTCACCGGAAATTTTAATTTATAGTTTTAAGTTTGAATCTGGAAGAGAAGTTTTGTCTAAAAGTAGACTACGAAAAATTTTTGATAGATGAAACAATCATTTCAATTCTTTTAAATTAGAAACGATTTTCTTTCTCTTGATTTCAAGAATAAAGAATATTACCTATTGAATTGCATAACCAAAATATAAACTAAAAAGTGTCTAGAAAATTAAAAGAAAGATAAAAGCAAAACATAACCAAGACGTTTATAAAGCAAATACAAAAATTATAATTAACAAAAAAAAAAATTAGTAACAGTACCTATAGTTTAAAATTTACATTGCTACTGATTGAATTAAATAAAAAAAAAAAAACCATCAGATTTAAATTTTGATAAATGATTACTTCTGGCTGTTAAAAATCTTTTGAAAGATAGTTAAATTTATTTTCACATTTTATATTCTTTTAATATTATATTTTTATAACTTTATTCCGAACATTATTCTTTAATAAAAATTGAAATTTTATAACGTTTGATGAAATGAAGGTGTTATGATTTATAGATTTTTAAAAAAGATGAAGTTTTAGGCATTATCTCCATGGATTGACAAGTGAATATTTTTAGGGTGGGTGTGATCATTTCGTAAAGAAATTTTTTTGATCAGTATGGTGAATTCTTAAATTCACCGAACGGAGTCAAGTTAGGGGGATATTGCTATGAGACTACGAGGGTGCAGTATCCAAGGACGTACCACAATAGTGATGCGTGGGTGGGATTACCTCTAAAGGACACAACATCTAGTCCTTAAAACGCTCCAGGGTTGCCATATCTTATTTCTTCTCGCGTAATTCTTTATTATTATCGAAATTCGAATAGTGATCTTCTTTTTTTACAATTTGGATGAATTTTGGGTCTCGATTTATTTCGAACCAAATTTTTTTAATTTAATACTCAATAATTTGGCATGATTAAATACGTAACAAACGTACTGTTTTACATCGGCAAGAACCCATCCAATTTCGACGTGCTGAACCTTGGCTAATGCAAGCATGCCAGCCGAAGTGAAACAGGACACCCTTCACTCCTGCCATCATTACTGGGCTATGAAATCCTGTAGGCCATGGTTCATAATGTGGGCATAAGGGGTGGAGGTGTGCAAGGACACATACATAGTATAAAGATATAACAGAGTTTAATCGTACTTTTGACTGGGAATTTCGAGGGTTATAGTACCTCCCCTGAGGGAGACTTGAACTTATATTTTTTTTTATTTTTGAGTCCTTGCCAGAGAACACATAGGTTCCGTTACAAAACTAAAATTCACCTTTGTCGGAATTTTTTCGAAGTCAAAGTCTAATTTTCCTGGAGTAGATAATAATTCTAACAAAATTGCCAAAAATTGTCCATGTTTTGTGCCTTCAGTAGCCATACATAACAATTCCAAGATTCTAAATCTATGCTTTGTAACGGAATCTGAACTGCATGTAATTGTAAGAAGGTATTGAACCATTCCTGGATATGTAAACAAAATAAGTTATCGATAAACTATAGTTTGGAGAGTCTTTAAGCGTCGGAAATTGGTGGTAGGGGCAAGAGGAGACTATTTTTTGGACTATTGCATCCAAAAAATGTCAATAAACATCGATCAAAACCTCCATAAGCTCTCCGCAAAAAGAAAAGCGTAAGGGTTGCCCGCATACATTAGATGTCGCCCCATTCGACTTCCACCATGAGAGTACTATAGTTTTTATATACAAAGCAGCAACCAAAAAATTAGTAAGCGATGTGATCGCTAGGTGGCTGACGTGTGGAACGTGTTCATGAGAGTACTATGCAAATTTATATACAATGAACTTGCCCATTGTATATAGAACCCTTGTACATTGTATATGAATTTAGATCAGCACGTTCCACACATCGGCCTCCTGGTGATCACAGCACATACTAACTTTCTGGTTGCCGACTTAATTCTACTAATTATCTGGGGTTTTTACAAAATAATCTAACAGACCTATTGGAGGATGTTCCACTGCTTCAACTAGCCTCCTCATATTTTCAACAAGATGGTGCTCCGGCCTATTATGGTCGTGAAGTTAAGGATTGGCTGGATGAAGAATACGGAGATCGATAGATAGGCAGAAATGGACCGTATTGTTTGTTTTTCGTTTACTCATCTCAAATAACAACTTTAACTGAATAAGAACAACGTATTTCCGAAGAATAACTAAAAATAAGGCAAGAATTACTGAGAATAAGCACTAAAAATGAAATCCTAAAACGGGTCTAACATACATTCAAAACGTAAGAAGGCACTTTGAGCACTAATTATGACTGTATTTGTGTATACATAATGAAAATATTACTTAAAACTGCACAAATTATTGTTTTATTCATATAGATATCTGTTTTGGATTTTCAAGTATCACAAAATGTATGGGTTTTTGAGAAGACTTATTAATGAGTTCTTTTTTTATTATTGCTTTGTTCATCAGGTAAAAATAAGAAAATTTTATGTTTGTTTAAATGTCTAGCAACCCTAAGAATATATCAGCACAATTTAAACGTAGTTTTAAAGGATAGTATTTCTACTAAACAAAATTTGTAAAATGAGGTCATTACCATTAGTACTTACAAGTACTAACAGAGAAATTGAACTTTACATGAGTCAGGGTACACCAAAATTTGCGTCTCTTTTTAAATCGTCAAAAAGTGATGTCAAAGTTGAATATCAGACTTTACTTTGAAACAATTTTTCTTAGATATGCTCAAGAATCACATCCTTGTCATCCTTGTATCGCTTACGAATTACCGGGCACCTTGTATATATTATACATATGTAGAAACTATCTTACCTATACATATGTATGTGATTTTAATTTTTTTTCATTTTTATTATTTTGTTAATGGTTGGATGTATGCATTTATTTATTTATTTTTTTCTTCTAATTGTTTTGTAATATCATATTTATTTATGCATAGTGCTTAAGTGCATTAAGGACGAATAAATGTTGAATTGGATAAGGAATGAACGAAATTTAAATAACTACATGTTTTGAAAGAAATGATTTGTTTAATTTAAGTTTTCTAAGAACTGCTTTAAGAATTTCTAAAATGGTTTTGAGTTAGGGTAAGTATAATTGAATTATTAATTTATTAAAATATTTACATACTTTTCAATGTTGTATAGGAAAAAGTTTTCCTAGAACTGATTTTTCAAAAATATTGAAAGTTGAAAAACAAATGATCTTAATTTAATGATTTTTTTTAATTAAAAGTAGTCTGACAAGTGATTTAGCTACCATAAAACTTTTCCCGACCTTATAAATTTATAAAGAAGATAGTCTAAACTTTCATTTGGTACCATTTTTTATAATATTAACATCAATAAAATATAAAATTTTAAAGATTTTACAATTTAAAAAAAATATTTTTATTGATTTTTTAATGATTTTTGTTGCTTCTTCGTTTAAAACCTTCCAAAGTATAAATATTGTTTCAAGTCTTAATTGAGAAAAATCCAGAACTCAAAAACAAAAAAGTCTTGGAAAACGTTACAATTTTATTTTCTGTTAAAAACACAATATTATTAAAACTGGTAAAATTAACTGAATAAAACTTACAAATTGGTATTGGTATTAACAAAACACGAATTAGCAACGAGGTAAGAATAAAACTTGAAAATTGAAACTAATTAACAATTTGTATTGCAATCAAGTAATAAAGTGGAAATGATGAAAAAATTAGAAAATATTTAAGAAATGAAATTCAAAGCTACTTAAACATTTTCAAAAAATTTAAAGTGTTTTGAGTTAAAGTGGAAAAAATGGTTAAAAAGTAGTAAAACATAATAATTTGAAGGCTTGATGACATCCCAGGGCCCGTCTGAACTTCTAGGGTGAAGACTCTAAATCTAAGACAGCGAGCCTTCCCACTGATCTTTTAAACTTAATTGTTCCGCTTGAAATTTGAACATCTGCAGTTCGAATCACTCCATCGGGACCAGGGTAAACTTTGACAATTCGTCCAAGCTGCCATGCATTACGTATTCCATTAGGGTCAATGAGAACGCATACGTTACCAACTTCTACTGCCTTTGTATCATGATGCCATTTTGAACGCCTTGAAATAATCGGGAGATACCATCGTTTTGTTATTTCGCTCATTAAATGTTGAGAACGACAGCTATACAATTTACTGTACAAATCTCTGTTTGAAAAAACTCCTGGAGCGGTGACATCTCTGTCGTCGTCCCCGAAAAGCATTGAATTAGGAGTAAGAGGCCTTGGGTCGTCTGCATTTACTGGAATATGGGTCAATGGGCGGCTGTTTATCTGCCCTTGGGCTTCCATAAGAGCCTTACGCAAAACATCTTCGTGAGGTATCATTCCCTTAAGAACAAACTCGACGTTCTTCTTGATCGATTGAATTATTAGACGTTTCCAGGCTCCTCCCATCCAGGGCGAATATGTAGGAATGATACGCCCGGAGCAACCCTAGCTTTTGCCATCACCTGAACAACTTCAACTAAGCCATACTTTTCAAACCTCAGGTAAGCAACTGCTGCAAAAGCTTTTTCAGACGCATCGACAAAAACGATCAAACTCACATTTGAATTATCAGTTTTCGAAGACATGTATCTTCTAGGTATAATGATGTTCTCAATGTTTTTTAACTCTTTCAGAAACTCCAACCAAGAATACCTTAAAATTTCTGAAACTTCTTCATCCCAATCAAAAACTTAGCGCCAAACTTCCTGCAAAATGATTCGTCCACGGATGATGAAGAAGGAAATTAAACCGAGAGGATCGAAAATTCTCATAATCGTTCTTAACATAATCCGCTTGGTTATTTTAGTCTTCAAAAGCAACATACTTTCAATGCAATCGTCTGGTGAAAGTTTGTAAGTAAAGTAATCAGAAGAGGGATGCCAGTACATACCCAAAACCTTAGCAACAATACACTCACACTCAATTGGGTCTATGCTGACCAATTTAGCATTCACATGGGTTTCTGGAATCTGTTGGAGTAATTCTAGGCTGTTAGATTGGACGTTAACCAAATCGAAATTCATTGATTTGCAAATTTTGATGGCATCCTGTGTCACAGTTATCGCTTTTCTAACAGAATCATGACTGTTGAAATAATCGTCCACGTATGTTCGCTTTGTCAAGCCATCGACTGCTTCGGGGTGACATTTCTTAAATAGTTCAGCAAGGTGATTCTTGACAAACTGGGAACACGTCGGAGAACATCTAGGGCCAACATCATGACTTGCATTATGTAAATTGTGGGAGGTTTCGAATCATCAGCGTCTCTCCATAAAATTCTTAAAAAGGCCTGCATGAAGAGGAACGAGATTGTCTGGTCCTTTAAGCAAAAAGGTATTTAATGATACCCCATTAACCTTAGCTGCCACAACTGCTACATCTCTTGGTTTTGGAGGAAATTTATTTGGGTTAACTACAATGAATGTTGGGGCATACCAAATTCTGGGCCATTCTTTTCTTAATTCTTCATCAGTAGCTTTTCTTGCATAACCTTTCGACAGTAACTCATTCATGTGTTTGTTTTTCCAATCAAGTAGTTCAGGGTTCTTTTTCAAAGTCTTTCCCAAGCATATCAAACGCTTCAAAGCCATCGGATAACTATCAGGAAGTTTTACCCATCAGAGGTCCAAAGCAAACCAATTTCATAGTGATTATTAACCAACTTTAATGTATTTTGCATAATACTAATCGCACGAATAACATCTTTTCCTATCAAGTCCCCTTTGGTGCCATGGCACCGAAATCTTCTGTGGTAAAATGATTTCGAACTAATTCATGCAACTATTCTTCAGGTCTGATAGCATCATGAAACATTAATTGCATTGACGGTCTTGCTGATTCATGGAGACACGTAATCTTAAGCGATGGAGCTGCTTTACCATAAACTGTCCAACCCAATAACGTCTCTATCGCACATGGTTCATCACCTTTGCGTGACGCTGACCGCGACCCATAAAAACTTCGCTTGGTCCAAACCAACAAGTAGCTTTGGCTTAACGTTGACCAAATCCATGAATGGAAGTCCTCTTAAATGGGATTTCTGCAATTCGGAAACGTTAACAGACTGGTTGGGTAAATTCAATTTTTGACAGTGTAGACATTCTTCAGCAAAAAACGTTTACGATTGCTAATCGCAGATACAGGCAAAGTAGTACGCATGGATTCTTCTTGGCGTGAGACTCCTTTTGTCCATTTAAGAGTGAGCTGTTCGGCCTTACCTTCAAGACCAAGTTCATCAAAAATATCTCTTTCAATCATTGACAAAGATGAACCATCATCGAGGAAAGCAAATGTGTCCAAAAACTTTCATCTTTTCCGTAAATTCACACTGGAACAATCTTAAATAAAATTGAAGGATTTGAACTCACGTGAGATGAATGCACATGCGGTGATGAAGGTGAGAACGGGGGAGCAGCTGAGTTAAGCTCTGAATTTCTTCCAACTAGAGTAGAATGTAAAAGTGGATGATGACGCCGACCACAACCATCGATACCACAAACTGATCTCTTCTTACATAACCTCCAATCGTGCTTAGAAGGCTCAAGACAAGAAAAACAAACCTGCTTATCTTTAGCAAACGCAAGTTTTTCTTCAACTGACAAAGCTTTAAACTGTGCACATTGATCTAATGCGTGTTGTTTGCGACCCCTTGCGTAACTGGTTGGTGAGTCAACACTCGGCCTGGAACTTTAGGGGATCTTAACGTCTTCCTAGTGTCCACCGTTTGCATTTGATTGGAGAGAACAGGAGGCAATTCAATTACTTTTGCAGTTAAAAACTCTGCGAAATCCTTAATGCTCGCTCTTGGATTACCAATTTTAGTTTTTGTCCACTCTTGATATAAACCAGAACCTAGTTTGCATGCTAAAGAAGTTAAAACGAAACCATTACTTAAATCATCGTCCCTTTTCATAGATTTGATGTCCGCCACAAATCCATTTAGTTTTACAGCCCATAAGCGAAGCCTAGGATCACATTTCGATGTAAGTGTAGAAAGGTTTAATAAGTCTGCAGTTAAATCATGGACAAGAACATCGCATCTTCCAAAAATTACTCGAAGCGAGTCCATTATAGCGTCAGCATCAGAAGAATATTTTAAGCGATCACTTACCAACTGATATGCCTCACCTTTTAAAGCCTTTCGGAGACGTGCAACGTTTTTTTTCCATCATAGTTGCCTTTTTTGGTAGTTGACTTGAAAACTTCTTCGAAATAAGGCCACTCGCGTAAATCCTCACCAGAAAAACTCGGTAACTCTTGAATATTGTTTCTGTTGAGAATGGTAAGTAAACTAGCCATATCTGTATTTCGGAACGATGAATCTTCAAAATATTGACTTCTTTGCGGCAACTCAGGATACGGAGTGGACTGACGATTTTGAGCAATGTTATTCAAAAAAAACTTGTGGTTATCTTGAATCTTCATGAACACTTGAAGCCTTTCTAATTAGTTTAGCAGGCTTTTTTGGTCAGTTTGTTTTTGAATGCAAATAAAACATATTTATTTCATCTTTTCCCAACGTTTCGTCGCTATCCACGACTTCTTCAGGGGTTTATCTAGATTATTTTATTTGTATTTATTTAATAATTTTACATTTGGATAATTTTATTTGTTTTTATAAAGGAAGACTTACTGATTTTTTTTTTTTTTTTTTTGAATTTGAATGAAAATGGAAACAGAACAAAATAAATTAACACTAAAATAATTTAACATTGTCTCTATCCTCTTGTGTATTCATTGTTTTGGTAATTTTTTGTTGAATTCGTAGACTCTCAAGAGTAAAGGTAGAACTATAATCGTCGAACGTGGTAGGAAGCTAATGTCAAAACCGGACGAAAATTAGCTTTCCGAACACTCAAATGAAGAAGTCAGCCATATTATATGCTTCCACCATTTTGATTTTTGTATCTATCTCTCAATTCACTTTCGCAGGAGCGGTTGATGAGCGCTCTTGCTATCGATAGTGAAAGTTAACGAAGCCTAACGAAAGCCACCCAATCGCAATAATGGGCACGTTATATAAATTCCTCGTATTCGCTTCGTTTCTTACGACCACTTCAGCTGACGTTCGACGATTATAGTTCTACCTTAAATCTCGCGTTCAATTTCTTTTCCTTGTCCAGTACTCTTACATCGTCAAAGTTGGCTCTGTGTCCGCTGTCAAGTATATGTTGTGAGAGACCCGTTGATTCTTTTCCTTTTTTAATGTCTGCTTTATGCTCTGTCATTCTTCTACCTAGCAGTTCAGATTCAGATTCAGATTTTTATTGAACAGAATATTATATACAATTTGGTTACAGATAAATAAGTTGCTATATGTTAAATTTACAAATGTTCCCAGAGGGGGCTTAACGCTATAAAATGTTGAGTTTAAAATAATTAAAGATAAAAAATACATGTCAAGAAATAAAATTTAAAAAGTTGGATTATTTGGTGATCCTCAGGGCGTTCAATCCCGGTTGTCAATGATTCTACCTAGCAGTCTTTTCGTTGTTCCAATATATACCAAAAACCAAACTGCACGCTTCCCCCTCTTTTCCATCGCAGCTGATTTCATAGACGACATTGTATTGTTGTTCTTTGTCTACTGGAGCTTTGGTGTTGGTGAACATTGATCTTAGTGTTATGTTGGATTTATGTGCATATGTATACGATGCACTCTTTTGTTTGATGGTATGGTGTAAGCTCCTGTTAAGTTTGGTACAAATCTCATGCTGAAGTATTTAGTGTTGCCGTCGTTTTTGTTTTTGATTGTTTTATTATTTGTTAAGTTAGATTTTTGAGTTTTCTTATTAAGTAAATTATTGATCAGGAAATTTGGAAAATTGTTCATGTCGAGTATAGTTTTGATTGTTTTTATGTTATTTATTTTAAATTGTTCATCGCTGATGTCTAGGACTTTGTTAATGAAATTAGTAGCTGTATTGATTTTCTGTTGAAAAGGTTGTGTTGAAAGGTAATTAGTCATTCTTCCGGAAGCTGTGGGTTTCGAATACCAATTGAAAGCAATTTTTCCGTCTATCCGATGAAGTCTTACATCTAAATATGGTATGCTGTTATTTTGTTCCATTTCTATTGTGAATTGTATTTTATTGTGGTAATGTTAAGTGTGTTCAATATTGTTTCTTTATCTCGATCTTTGATTTGATATGTGTTTGATATTTATGTTTTTATCTTTTAAGATATTATTTGAATTATCAAGAAGGTCATCAAGAATGATATCTGCTATTGTAGGAGATAGAGGATTCCCCATGGGCATTCCAAATGTTTGATTATAAAATTTGTCATCATATTTGAAGTAGTTATTTTCTTTAAGACAAAATTCTAACATTCGTAAAAACTGCTTTTTTGTTATTCTTGTGAATTTTTCTATTGTTGGCCAATGTTTCATAATAATCTTTATAGCGAGGTATGTGGGTATGTTCGTGAAAAGCGATATCACATCAAATGAGACAAGTTTGTCGTCTTCTTCTAATTTAGTGTCTTTTAGTTTTTCTTTTAGTATGTAACAGTTTTTTACGTTATATTTGTCTGAAATGATGTTTTTAAGAATATGACCAATATGTTTCGACATTTGGTAGCAAGGTACATTTGTACATGAAGAAATTGGTCGGAGTGGAGTATTTGTTTTGTGAATTTTAGGCAACCCATAAAGTCTTGGTGCTGTTGCTGCGGAACAGTAAAGTTTTTCTTTTTGCCATTGGTCTATTTGTTCATTTTTGAATAATTCTTTTACTATTTCATTATTAGTTGTTTGCAATTTTTGGGTGGGGTCTGTTAGTATAGTTTTGTATGTATTTTTATCTTCTTAAAGTTTTTCCATTTTTGTACTGTATTCTTCTCTGTACATAACTACAACTGTTTGTTTTTTCAACTGTTGTGTTTCTAATTTTTCTTTTGTAATCAATTATTTTGTGCGATATTGCTGATCTGGCAACATCCCTTTCTCTCTCGTCTTCTATTGTTCTAATGTTTTGTTCGACATCGGTAATAATGTGAATAGGTGAGAAGTTTTTGCTGTTTACTGGAATTGCAAATTTTTCTCCTAGTGAGAGCAGCCATTTGCACTCTAGTGGAAATTCTATGTCAGTTGTGTTGATAAACCAGTCTTCATTAAAAACTATTCCCATGTTATGAATATGTGTTTCTTTAAGCTTTGAGACCTTACATGTGTGAGTTTGTTGAATAAATGTTGCTATTTCATTGTACATAATGTTCTGTTTTGTGGTGAATGTTGTATATTCTATTTCATTTAGCATAGATCGCATTTTGTTGGCTGTGTGAAATATATTCTTACCTGTTGTATTTATTGATATGTTTGTTTGTCTGATTTCAAGATTTAAGATTTTTGTGTGAAATTTATATTCGACTTTTTTCAGTTGTGTTTGTATTTGTTTGGTTGTGAAGTTGTTGCCTTTCGTCAACTGCGTTTGGTGTGAAACAATTCGGCATCTCTTCACGAATTATTTCTTGATTAGCTGTAGGTTTGGTAAGCTTAAGTCGCATTTCGTTGATTTCCTTGCGAAGTGTAGCAAGTTCAATATCTCGATCAGCGACTGCTGCTTGTGTTACAACCGCAGCTTCAATATGGACATCTACAGACAATCCTGCATCCAATTTTCCGGGCAGATTTTGTATTTGAGTACTCCCATGATTTTTATCAAATTGCCCAGTCTGACAGGCATTCTCACTACAGTTACTGCAGAACCATGGAGTTGCAGTGTCATACTTACTGGAATCAAAATTGGCACAAGAATAGTGCCACCATCTATTGCACTTTTCGCATGCTACCATAAATTCGTCATCTGGCTTTTTACAACCAACCAAATTGCAGCTAAACTTATCACCTTCAATATTTCAAACGAATGAATTGAAAATAAAATTCAATTTAAAATAAAATAATGTCTTCGTTTAAAACCTTCCAAAGTATAAATATATATCTTCTGGAAAACGTTACAATTTTATTTTCTGTTAAGAACACAATATTATTAAAACTGGTAAAATTAACTGAATAAAACTTACAAATTGGTATTGGTATTAACAAAACACGAATTAGCAACGAGGTAAGAATAAAACTTGAAAATTGAAACTAACTAACAATTTGTATTGCAATCAAGTAATAAAGAGGAAATGATGAAAAAATCAGAAAATATTCGAAATTTAGAAATGAAATTCAAAGCTACTTAAACATTTTCAAAAAATTTAAAGTGTTTTGAGTTAAAGTGGAAAAATGGTTAAAAAGTAGTTAAAAATAATAATTTGAAGGCTTGATGACATTTTTTTTTATTAAAAATGGTCGGATTGGATAAATGGTCCAAGTAAAGTCTGTCCGACCACTGGATTCTTAATGTAGACAATCTCACCTTTCATTTGATACCTCATTTGTCCATTGACTCGATGACTTAGGTTGACACCAAAAATAACGGTTTTTAATATGGTCGGACAAGCAGAACGGCTCCAATTTTTTTTGTCCGACCGGTGGTTTTGAAATCAGCTACAAAAACTCTGGCCACTACTATTGAAATTATCCATTGATCCTATAACTTAACCTGACACCAAAAAACGGTACCGGAAGTAACCCTTTTCTTACCGAACGGTCCAGAAAAAGTCCGCCCGACCATCAGCTCGGTAAATGTCTCGTCATTTACTATAAGGTAGTGGGTCAAATTTTCATTGACTCGATGACTTAGGTATTCTTACGGTCTCCTCCCAGACTATATGATTTATATATTTCTTTTTTAAACTGTTATTCTAAACAACATGATTATTCTATTATTCTTGTTAGCTCGAAACTGAATAAAAAAGACGAAACTCGAATATTTTAGTTTATATTATATTCAGAAATCGTGTTGTTCGTTTTATGTCTCGATACATACTACTCAATAGTGAGAGAACAATGTGGACTGTATTTTAAACAAAATATGTAGCAAATTGAAATGTAGTTTATAAAAAAGTACTAAGTAATTTAATATTCAAATTAAGTATTAAAAAGTGATTAAAAGGTATCAAATATATCAAATTGTATTAGAAGCGATTGAACATGCCGCCCCCTCTGAAAGGATTGCAAATTCTTTAAGTACTGCATTCGAATGGAAGTGGTGCCACCTTGTGAACAGCTCTTGTTATAAGACCCATTTTCGTTTTAATTGTTATCACTCGAACATGGCCATCCTTTCCTCGAACTATGTCAGCAATGCGTCCCAATAACCATTTAAGTGGTGGCAAATTATCATCGGAGACAAGAACCATTGTCCCAGGTTTAAGGTCAGCTGAAGTTGAATTCCATTTATAGCGATATTGAAGTTGGGAAATATACTCGCGAGACCAGCGCTTCCAGAAGTGTTGACGAATGGAGTTCAATTGTTGCCATCTATCGAGCCGAGATAAATTGGCAATGTCAGGCTCTTGAAATGATGTAAGTGGGCCACCAATGATAAAGTGTCCAGGCGTCAGAACTTGCTCGTCACTTGGATCTGAAGTCAATGGTGTCAATGGCCGTGAATTTAATATAGCCTCAATCTCAGCTGCAAAGGTTGTTAATTCTTCAAAGGTTAACGAAGATGGGTTGCAGGATCTAAGTAATAGGCTTTTCGCTGATTTTACTGCCGATTCCCATAAACCGCCGAAATGTGGCGATCGGGGCGGAATATGGTGGAAGTCGATGTTATCTTCCGCACATATCTTCAAAATTGACGACTTAGTATTTTGGTTCAAAAATTGTTTTTTCAACTCTGCCAGCTCATTTCTTGCTCCCACAAAATTTGTGCCATTATCACAATAAAGATGGCGACAGATTCCACGACGAGCGATGAATCTTCTTAGAGCTGCAATGAATCCACTTGTTGTCAGGTCCGAAACAATCTCTAAATGCACTGCCTTCGTAGAGAAGCAAACGAATACAGCCAGATACGATTTTGTTGTTCTAAATCCTCGAGCTTTAAATGTAGTCAAAAACGGGCCACAAAAGTCGACGCCTGAAACAAGAAAAGGTCTGGTACTACTTAATCTTGAAGAAGGAAGGTCGCCCATAATTTGTTCTCGCAACCTTGGCCGCATTCGAAAACACCGTATGCACCTGTGAACTATTTTTGTTGCCAAACTTCGTGCATCAATGATCCAGAACCTTTGCCTC
This sequence comes from Syrphus vitripennis, assembly GCA_958431115.1. Lineage (NCBI taxonomy): Eukaryota > Metazoa > Arthropoda > Insecta > Diptera > Syrphidae > Syrphus > Syrphus vitripennis. Next base: position 66,308,966 of record OY288109.1, on the reverse strand, counting down.
GACATAGAAACCAATGCTTGAGCACCTGCTTGATGATGTTTGAAATGAAGGTAGTCGACGAAAGATTCAACAAATGGATGACACTTCGGTAGCAAGATGGGATGCTTAGTATCATATGGCAGTTCCGAAAGCTCCAGTCGTCCACCCACACGAATTAGAGGCTGGTGCCTCTAATTCGTGTGGGTGGACGAATCAAGTTGTAGATATGGATTTAACTTTCTTATACGACTCTTTGGACTTACACACATGTCTCCTGATTGCACGTTTGCAAGGTCATCTTTGAATGTACTTTGTTGAACCACGAATACTATTCTCAGCAAAGCAGCGTCATACTCCTCAGCCTTGATTTCGTCCAACACAAGTTCCTTCCCTTTAAATTCTCTTTTGATATTTTCGATGAACCGATTACAGTAGGCAAATATTCTGATGAGTTTCTTATAATCATTAACGAATTTATGATTGCGAACTATATCTTCGAATCCGAATTTACTTCCAACAGTCTGTTTATTCACCACTCCAACCAAAACCGATTTTAATTTTCCTTTCCTTTCCACAATATTTTTTGTTGCACGCTTTGTCTTTGCAGGCCATTCACTTGGAGGATGACACAGAAAATCAGGACCAGTAAACCAAATGGAGTTCATCAAATCGGCAACTAGTGACCCACGAGAAACGATATCGGCTGGATTTGATTTCGTGTTGACATGTTCCAATTATCCTTTGCCGTCAGATTCTGAATGATGGCCACTCGATTGGCGATGAATGTGTTCCAAGAAGAGGGATGATCAGCAATCCAGTCCAGAACAATTTCGGAATCTGCCCACAAGTATATTTTATCGAAAGCTTTGAGAGAGGCATCCGAGAACCCATGCAACTCGCAGCGAACAAGATCTCGACCAAACACATATCTTGGAATTCGTACCTGTGAAAGCTCCCAAAGTTGTGAACGATATTCAACCCATTCGTCTCTCAGATCGTCGTTTATTTCTTCGTCCCATTCAACCTTTAGGATCCAAAGTCGTTGCAAAAATATCTTACCCAAAACGATGACTGGATTTATTAGACCTAGTGGGTCGAATAACCTGGCCACATCTGCTAAAATGTTTCTTTTTGTGATGAGGCTGGAACTCTGCACGGTTTTCAATGGATTGACGAATTGAAGCTCATCAGTTGAAGGCTCCCACACTATACCTAGAGCCTTTATAACGTCGTTATCGTTTATTCTCAATGGAGTTTCATGGTCTGTCACGGGAATCCGATCCATCAGCTTTGCGTCGTTGGAATACCATTTCTTTAACTGAAATCCAGCGCTACTCAAAATTGATTCAACTTCACGACGAATTTGTTCAGCTTCCTCCAGAGTGTTGGCTCCAGAAATTAGGTCATCAATATAGAAATCATTTTTGATAACCGCTGCACCAAGTGGAAACTCTTCCTGATGTTTTTCAGCCAAATATAAAAGGCAACGAGTGGCATGGTATGGTGCGGACGAAGTGCCATAAGTGACAGTTTTCAATCGGTAAGCTTGGATTTCCTGAGTCGGGTTTTCTCGCCACAAAATCCCTTGATAGTTTGCATCTAAAGGCCGAACGAATATTTGCCTGTATATTTTTGGAATGTCTGCAGTCAGGGCTATTCTGTGTGAGCGAAAACGAAGTGAGATGGAAAACAAATCTTTTTGCACAGTCGGACCCACCATAAGAATTTCGTTCAATGAAATGTTGGATGACGTGCGACAGGATGCATCGAAAACCACCCTTGGTTTTGTCGACGAACTGTCAGGGCGCAAAATGAAATGATGGGGCATATAATATCGAACATTCGAAACTTCATTAGCCGGGACGACTTCCATATGTCCTAACGATTCGTACTCTTGCAGGAAAGTCAAATACTGCTTTTTAATCTCTGGAGATTTTTCAAGTTGTTTTTCGAGACTTAAAAAACGTTTCCCTGCTGGGACGTATTAAAATTAGGATCAGCAAGTGAGATGTCCGAAGGTATGTTCCAATCCTTGATGTCAACGCTCACTTCAGGTTGGGCCGATGTGATTGATGACAAAATCCAAAAGTCTAAGTTTATTTCAAAATTATTCAGCCTCGATCTCAGGGACGTCGACGTCTTGTGGCGAGCTGGTATGTTGATGTTGCCAACAGCACTTAATTCCCCGTTGAAATTCGTACACTTCAAACACAGCCTTTGAGCTAGTCGCTCCGATATCAAATTAAGCTGCGAGCCAGAATCCAGAGTACAGAGTAGTAGATGTTATTAGTGCATATGGGTTAGCATTGTTGTCTTGTTGATGACTTATTGATGTTGGTTTTAGGTTAAGGGTTGTAGTCTGAAAGCGGTGAAGTAATGAATGATGTGGTTCTTTACATACCTTGCATTTTGACGACGAGCAATCCTTAACTGAATGTCCAAAATTAAGACAATTTATGCATAATCCAATACGCTTGATATTGCGAAAACGATGATACACTGGAAGCTCGGCGAACTTGCTGCAATTTGCTATCTTGTGCTCGGTAACATTACAAAAAGCACAACGCGACTCGGCAACCGCTAAAGTCGTGGCAGAACGGTGTTTGTATTTCACATCATTGCCTTTCGATGACGATGTCGCTATTTTACTTTGGGGTTCTCTTATATCGAGATGTTGACTTCGTTTGTTGAGGAAAATTGAGCATTTCTTCCAAGTAGGCAATGTTTCTAGCTCGAATGATTCATCCAACTTGGCATAGGTTTCAGTATCCAGTTTGACGGAGGCTATGTGAATTAACAGAGCATTCACAATGTCGGTATCGGAACCTAAAGATCTTAAGGCTCCAAGATGCCCATCGACATCATCAACGAAGCGACGAAGATGATTACCTGAGTTTTTTGACACTGCTGGAATGTTGTATAGACCTCGAATGTGTGATTGAAAAACGATACACTTGTTGTCATACCGATCACTTAGAATATCCAGGGCTTTCGAGTAATTTTCTTCAGTTACATCTAAGGACTGGAGAGAAAGTTTTGCATTGCCTTTCAGACACTCATCTACCAACAACTGGAACTTCCTTATTGTTGGAATAGGTTTTGCATCTATCGTAGCTCGAAACTGTTGAATAAATGTATTGTACTCTGTGTACTCGCCTGAGAATGTTGGAGGCTTTATTCTAGGGAGATCATCACGACAGTGTACAGATGAGTGAGCTGGAAGAGATTGAGTTAATTTAGACGGATTGGAGATATTAAGTTCATCTGTGAGTGTAGCTATTTTAGATTTTATGGTGCAATACAAATCCTCTATGGTTTCCCTATAGTCTTCTTGTTCCTTTTCATTACGTTTTAGATTGTCGATTGCGTCCTGGATATCCAAATAGTCGGCAAAATATTTTTCCAGCATTTTTAAACGGCGAGATCGTTGGCCGTTTGTGATTTTTCATTTATTTTGGTGTTGATTCTCGTGATGCTGGATTTTTTAACCGCACGCGATTGTTTTAAATCATTCAACGTTGCGTCCGTCATTTTATATTTTGTATATTTTCTTTTCACAAATATTTAGACGACAGAAATTATAAAAGAAACACAAATGACAGACGTTAAAACAAGGGACAACGATACAACTTTATTTCATTTTTAGTTTGCCAACAAAGGACGAAAATATCACGAACGAGTAAACGATTGGAACGAAGAAAGGCGAAACTGATAAATGTTTATTGAGCAGAGTACACGATAGTCTCTTGCGAATTGATGAGGGTGCTGTCAGATAAAGATCAAATTTTTTGACAGATAGAGAACGCGATAGTCTCTTTATAAACGACGAATGATTGGAGTTTGTCTTGGTGCACTTTCGTGTCTATTTTCACGTAAGGTCGAGTGTACACTTTTATGTCTATTTTCACTTCGAATCGAGATTTTTGATTATTATCAATTATTTTCGACGATTAATTACAATGATATAATATATATAATATAACATATTAACACGATTGCGGTTCGATGGACCAAATGTTAGCTCGAAACTGAATAAAAAAGACGAAACTCGAATATTTTAGTTTATATGACTTTTATTAAATTCCGAACTTCGAGGGTTCAGAAATCGTGTTGTTCGTTTTATGTCTCGATACATACTACTCAATAGTGAGAGAACAATGTGGACTGTATTTTAAACAAAATATGTAGCAAATTGAAATGTAGTTTATAAAAAAGTACTAAGTAATTTAATATTCAAATTAAGTATTAAAAAGTGATTAAAAGGTATCAAATATATCAAATTGTATTAGAAGCGATTGAACATGCCGCCCCCTCTGAAAGGATTGCAAATTCTTTAAGTACTGCATTCGAATGGAAGTGGTGCCACCTTGTGAACAGCTCTTGTTATAAGACCCATTTTCGTTTTAATTGTTATCACTCGAACATGTGGTGGCAAATTATCATCGGAGACAAGAACCATTGTCCCAGGTTTAAGGTCAGCTGAAGTTGAATTCCATTTATAGCGATATTGAAGTTGGGAAATATACTCGCGAGACCAGCGCTTCCAGAAGTGTTGACGAATGGAGTTCAATTGTTGCCATCTATCGAGCCGAGATAAATTGGCAATGTCAGGCTCTTGAAATGATGTAAGTGGGCCACCAATGATAAAGTGTCCAGGCGTCAGAACTTGCTCGTCACTTGGATCTGAAGTCAATGGTGTCAATGGCCGTGAATTTAATATAGCCTCAATCTCAGCTGCAAAGGTTGTTAATTCTTCAAAGGTTAACGAAGATGGGTTGCAGGATCTAAGTAATAGGCTTTTCGCTGATTTTACTGCCGATTCCCATAAACCGCCGAAATGTGGCGATCGGGGCGGAATATGGTGGAAGTCGATGTTATCTTCCGCACCTATCTTCAAAATTGACGACTTAGTATTTTGGTTCAAAAATTGTTTTTTCAACTCTGCCAGCTCATTTCTTGCTCCCACAAAATTTGTGCCATTATCACAATAGAGATGGCGACAGATTCCACGACGAGCGATGAATCTTCTTAGAGCTGCAATGAATCCACTTGTTGTCAGGTCCGAAACAATCTCTAAATGCACTGCCTTCGTAGAGAAGCAAACGAATACAGCCAGATACGATTTTGTTGTTCTACATCCTCGAGCTTTAAATGTAGTCAAAAACGGGCCACAAAAGTCGACGCCTGAAACAAGAAAAGGTCTGGTACTACTTAATCTTGAAGAAGGAAGGTCGCCCATAATTTGTTCTCGCAACCTTGGCCGCATTCGAAAACACCGTATGCACCTGTGAACTATTTTTGTTGCCAAACTTCGTGCATCAATGATCCAGAACCTTTGCCTCGACATAGAAACCAATGCTTGAGCACCTGCGTGATGATGTTTGAAATGAAGGTAGTCGACGAAAGATTCAACAAATGGATGACACTTCGGTAGCAAGATGGGATGCTTAGTATCATATGGCAGTTCCGAAAGCTCCAGTCGTCCACCCACACGAATTAGAGGCACCAACGAATCAAGTTGTAGATATGGATTTAACTTTCTTATACGACTCTTTGGACTTACACACATGTCTCCTGATTGCACGTTTGCAAGGTCATCTTTGAATGTACTTTGTTGAACCACGAATACTATTCTCAGCAAAGCAGCGTCATACTCCTCAGCCTTGATTTCGTCCAACACAAGTTCCTTCCCTTTAAATTCTCTTTTGATATTTTCGATGAACCGATTACAGTAGGCAAATATTCTGATGAGTTTCTTATAATCATTAACGAATTTATGATTGCGAACTATATCTTCGAATCCGAATTTACTTCCAACAGTCTGTTTATTCACCACTCCAACCAAAACCGATTTTAATTTTCGCCTTTCCACAATATTTTTTGTTGCACGCTTTGTCTTTGCAGGCCATTTACTTGGAGGATGACACAGAAAATCAGGACCAGTAAACCAAATGGAGTTCATCAAATCGGCAACTAGTGACCCACGAGAAACGATATCGGCTGGATTTGATTTCGTGTTGACATGTTCCAATTATCCTTTGCCGTCAGATTCTGAATGATGGCCACTCGATTGGCGATGAATGTGTTCCAAGAAGAGGGATGATCAGCAATCCAGTCCAGAACAATTTCGGAATCTGCCCACAAGTATATTTTATCGAAAGCTTTGAGAGAGGCATCCGAGAACCCATGCAACAAGAACAAGATCTCGACCAAACACATATCTTGGAATTCGTACCTGTGAAAGCTCCCAAAGTTGTGAACGATATTCAACCCATTCGTCTCTCAGATCGTCGTTTATTTCTTCGTCCCATTCAACCTTTAGGATCCAAAGTCGTTGCAAAAATATCTTACCCAAAACGATGAGTGGATTTATTAGACCTAGTGGGTCGAATAACCTGGCCACATCTGCTAAAATGTTTCTTTTTGTGATGAGGCTGGAACTCTGCACGGTTTTCAATGGATTGACGAATTGAAGCTCATCAGTTGAAGGCTCCCACACTATACCTAGAGCCTTTATAACGTCGTTATCGTTTATTCTCAATGGAGTTTCATGGTCTGTCACGGGAATCCGATCCATCAGCTTTGCGTCGTTGGAATACCATTTCTTTAACTGAAATCCAGCGCTACTCAAAATTGATTCAACTTCACGACGAATTTGTTCAGCTTCCTCCAGAGTGTTGGCTCCAGAAATTAGGTCATCAATATGGAAATCATTTTTGATAACCGCTGCACCAAGTGGAAACTCTTCCTGATGTTTTTCAGCCAAATATAAAAGGCAACGAGTGGCATGGTATGGTGCGGACGAAGTGCCATAAGTGACAGTTTTCAATCGGTAAGCTTGGATTTCCTGAGTCGGGTTTTCTCGCCACAAAATCCCTTGATAGTTTGCATCTAAAGGCCGAACGAATATTTGCCTGTATATTTTTGGAATGTCTGCAGTCAGGGCTATTCTGTGTGAGCGAAAACGATTGCGGCTATGTTTGATGCTGTTGTACTCAAATGTGCATGCGAGTTTAATTCTTGGCTAGGCAAACATTCGGCATTGAATTTTCCAACGACAATCCAACCAAACAAAGTATTTTTGAAAAGAGGCAATTCCTCTCTTAATTTAAATTGCCCATCTGCTAACAAATCGAAGAAGGTATCTGCTCCGATGAGCATATCAATACGCTGGGACGTATTAAAATTAGGATCAGCAAGTGAGATGTCCGAAGGTATGTTCCAATCCTTGATGTCAACGCTCACTTCAGGTTGGGCCGATGTGATTGATGACAAAATCCAAAAGTCTAAGTTTATTTCAAAATTATTCAGCCTCGATCTCAGGGACGTCGACGTCTTGTGGTGAGCTGGTATGTTGATGTTGCCAACAGCACTTAATTCCCCGTTGAAATTCGTACGCTTCAAACACAGCCTTTGAGCTAGTCGCTCCGATATCAAAATAAGCTGCGAGCCAGAATCCAAAAGAATACGAGTTGGAATGAACACACCATCGACCCCTTTCACATTGACAATTTCACATTTCACATATGTATGTAGCTGTTTGAGGAACCTCGAGCATTTCCAGAGTACAGAGTAGTAGATGTTATTAGTGCATATGGGTTAGCATTGTTGTCTTGTTGATGACTTATTGATGTTGGTTTTAGGTTAAGGGTTGTAGTCTGAAAGCGGTGAAGTAATGAATGATGTGGTTCTTTACATACCTTGCATTTTGACGACGAGCAATCCTTAACTGAATGTCCAAAATTAAGACAATTTATGCATAATCCAATACGCTTGATATTGCGAAAACGATGGTACACTGGAAGCTCGGTGAACTTGCTGCAATTTGCTATCTTGTGCTCGGTAACATTAAGTCATCGTCTGTATTCGCTGTGACACAGTTCATTATCATATAGACAGTGCTTTCTCCTCTGTAATTTTTTCTTTAATTTCTTATAATGTCTAAAACTTGTGCTAAATGCAATGACAAACTAAAAAGATCTGACATGGTTGCATGCAGATCAATTTGTGGTCAATATTTTCATAAAGAATGTGTTGGAATTGCCGCGGAAGAATCAAATATTTTATTAAAATCTAATTTTTCATGGCAATGTAATACTTGTTCTCACATAAATTTCTCCAACTTTTTAAACCGCTTTACGGATCTATCTAATTGTATTAGTGAATTAAAAAGAGAAATATGTGCAATGCGTGAACTAATTTCCAATATCGGGAAAACACCAGAAAGTATTCCTCTTAATCTCAATCAATTGACATCTAATGATCTACCTCCACCTTTAAACTCTGCGAAAGAACCATTAGATGTGCTCTTAAATTCAACCGATCCTATATTATACCTAGTGCCACGAAACCAATAATTATTAACGAGTATCATCATCATTCTGTAAATGAAACCCATGAAAGTGAACTCCAAGAAAACAATTCTCTTGAAGCAATAAATAAAAATCTCAATGATGACAATATAATAGTTGTTGAAGAGTCTGGTGCATCAAGTTCTCAGAAAAATCCCCCATTGAATGTCAAAAATAAAAGCTCTCTCTCAAATGTAAACAATGTAATCAATAAAAAAAAATAAAAATCGCTCTCGCCGTCCCATCACAAGTGTTTATGGTACTAATAATTCTAATCCGAATCTAAATGTGGTGCCTAATAATAAATGGGTGCATATCTCAAGATTCACTAGTGACACCGAGCCTGAATCAATTATTGAATATATATCTAATAACACTCATATCCCTTCTCATCTGTTTAAATGTTATAAATTGATAAAGAAAGAAGCTATCCTTAGTGAATTATCTTTTGTTAACTTTAAGCTGTGTGTGCCAGCAGACAAGCTAATTGACGTCATGAACCCGACTGCTTGGCCTGAACATGTTCGCGTTAAAATGTTTACCCCAAGCCCAACGCCAAAAAACGAAGAAATTCGGCAAAAACAATTCGTAACAATATAATCTGCCCAAACCCATTTGCACCTGCTCTACCCGCTCCTCATAATGGCAATTCACAATTTTTCATATTCTATTATAATGTTGGTGGATTAAGAACAAAAATGAACAATATCCTTCTCTTTTCCTCTTCACAACAATTCGATATTATTGCTCTCACTGAAACCTGGCTCTCTGAGAATCATTACAATGCAGAAATGTTTGACAATCAGCTGTTTAAAGTTTTTCGGAAAGATCGATGCCAACTTACAACAGGTCTGAACCGAGGTGGGGGAGTGTTGCTAGCCGTTCGCTCGAGTCTTTTCTGTGTGCAATTGGATTTGCCCTCTTCGTCTATAGCAACAAATTCTGCATTAGACATAGACCAGCTGATTGTACGTATTAGCGCTGATAATATTCATGATTTTTATATAATTATAAGTTATATTCCACCAAGAAGTTCATTTGAATTGTATAAAGCTCATATTGACAATTGTTCTTTTATTCTTAATAATCTTAAAGAAAATCAACATATTATAATCTTAGGTGATTTTAATTTACCAAATATAAAATGGTTGTCAGATGTAGATGAAAATTGTTTGATTCCTTATAATATAAAAAGTGAGTGTGACAGTGTGGTTGTTGATACCTTAGCTGAATTTGGTCTCAAACAAATAAATTGTTTTCCTAATCTTCTAAATCGTTTCCTAGATTTAGTTTTTATTGATAACGAATTTAGTGTGAGTATCGACAGCCCCATACATCCTCCTCTTCCAAATTCGGATAATCATTTAGTGCTCTGTATGGACTTCAAATTTTTCAATTATTTAAAACAGACATCTAATGAAAATAAATACAATTTTGAAAAATGTAATTTTAATGAAATTTCGAAATTTATTAATAGCATAGAATGGTTTTAAACAATTTAAAGGTAGATAAGGCTTTTGATATTTTTAAAAACTCATTACATAAGGCAATTGATTTATTTACTCCTAAATTTATACCAAAATCATCTTCTAAGCCGTGTTGGTATAACAAAAAATTGATTAACATCAATAATAAAAAAAATAAAGCTTTTAAATTGTATCGTGAGTCAAATAATAATTGCATATTATATGATAGATACCTGCGTTTACAGAAGGAGTTCGATTTTTTAAACAAGTTCTTATACAACCATTACATTCTTAGTATGGAATCAAAGTTAAAAAAAAATAGTAAATGTTTCTGGACGTTCATAAATAATAAAAAGCGTTCTACTGGTATTCCAAATTCAATTCATTATTTAGATGAATCTTCAAATGATCCCCCTAAGATTTGTAATCTTTTTGCCGATTTTTTTAGATCGGTCTTTAATCCACCTGTTATTGAAAATTCACATTCGGTTGATCATTTAAATGAAGTTACTGACATTGGTGACTTAAAAGTGTGCAAAAGTGAAGTGGAGAAAGAATTAGAAAAACTTAATGAAGATAAACAACCCGGGTATGATGGTATTGCTCCCATTATTTTGAAAAAATGCGCATCTGAACTAGCAACCCCACTGGAAATAATTTTTAATCGTTCTCTTGAAGAAGGTTACTTCTTGAAAGAATGGAAAGTTTCTTTTATATCCCCTATTTACAAGTCTGGATCACGTAATAAGGTCACAAACTGCCGTCCAATTTGCAAAATATCGGCTATTCCTAAACTATTTGAAAAAATAATTTATAAAAAGCTAGTTTTTCTTTCAAAAGAAGTTATATCTCCCTTGCAACATGGTTTTATTAGTGGTAGATCTACTACATCCAACCTATCCCTTTTTAGCAATTATGTGCTAGGGGCACTCGAACAGGGGTTACAATGTGACGTTGTGTATACCGACTTCTCAAAAGCTTTTGACAAAGTGAATCATTCAATTTTATTTGCCAAACTAAAGGCCCTAGGATTTCATTCAAATTTATTAATGTGGTTCTATTCATACCTTTCAGGTAGAGTTCAATACGTATGTACGTATTAATAATATCCTTTCGGATCCAGTGGAAGTCACTTCTGGCGTTCCCCAAGGAAGCCATTTGGGACCTCTTCTGTTTCTAATTTTTATAAATGACATCCCAAAACTTCTTAAAAATTGTCTTTGTCTCATGTATGCAGATGATTTAAAATTGTTCTTAAGCATAAAAAACATTTCCGACTGCATTAATCTGCAGAATGATTTGTCCAAGTTATCCACTTGGTGTAATAACAATGATCTTTTTCTTAACGTTTCTAAATGTCAATGTATGACGTTTTATAGAGTTATCTCATCGATTAACTATTCATATAATATTCAAGGCAGCTCTTTATCAAGAGTTACTGAAAAAAAGGATCTAGGAGTAATTTTTGATCTAAAATTTTCTTTCGCTAGTCATGTGGATTATGTTGTTGCTAAAGCCAGCTCAATGCTTGGGTTTATTTCCAGAAATTCGAAAGAATTCTCTGACCCTTTTACCCTAAGATCACTTTATTTTTGTTATGTTAGATCAGTTTTAGAGTATTGTTGTACCATATGGAATCCAATATATGCAGTTTACACTCTGAGAATTGAAAGAATCCAGAAACGTTTTACAAGGATAGCCATAAAGATCTTGCGTTGGAATATCGATATGCCTTCTTATAAAACAAGGTGTTTATTATTTGGCATACAAACTTTGGAATCGCGGCGAAAATATTTTGATATAATGTTTGTGAGAGATATCTTCAATTACAAAATCAATTGCCCCGGTTTGCTCTCATTAATAAATTTATATACATCTTTCCATGGACTAAGAGAGTATCGCCTCTTTTTTGTCCCTTTTCATAGGGTAAATTACGGAAATAATGAACCCATAACACGTTGCTTAAAACAGGCAAATTCTGTTTGTAATGTTCTAGATTTTAATATGCTCTTAAGCAGGGAATGTTATAAGAAAAAACTATTATTATTTATGAACACTGGTGGATAATCTTTAGGTATGTTATCTATTGATTGTTAGTATTTTTCTTTAAGTAGTCTATAAGATGAAAATCTGCTTGATGAAGAAATAAATAAATAAATTACAAAAAGCACAGTGCGACTCGCCGCTAAAGTCAAGGCAGAACGGTGTTTGTATTTCACATCATTGCCTTTCGATGACGATGTCGCTATTTTACTTTGGGGTTCCCTTATATCGAGATGTTGACTTCGTTTGTTGAGGAAAATTGAGCATTCCTTCCAAGTAGGCAATGTTTCTAGCTCGAATGATTCATCCAACTTGGCATAGGTTTCAGTATCCAGTTTGACGGAGGCTATGTGAATTAACAGAGCATTCACAATGTCGGTATCGGAACCTAAAGATCTTAAGGCTCCAAGATGCCCATCGACATCATCAACGAAGCGACGAAGATGATTACCTGAGTTTTTTGACACTGCTGGAATGTTGTATAGACCTCGAATGTGTGATTGAAAAACGATACACTTGTTGTCATACCGATCACTTAGAATATCCAGGGCTTTCGAGTAATTTTCTTCAGTTACATCTAAGGACTGGAGAGAAAGTTTTGCATTGCCTTTCAGACACTCATCTACCAACAACTGGAACTTCCTTATTGTTGGAATAGGTTTTGCATCTATCGTAGCTCGAAACTGTTGAATAAATGTATTGTACTCTGTGTACTCGCCTGAGAATGTTGGAGGCTTTATTCTAGGGAGATCATCACGACAGTGTACAGATGAGTGAGCTGGAAGAGATTGAGTTAATTTAGACGGATTGGAGATATTAAGTTCATCTGTGAGTGTAGCTATTTTAGATTTTATGGTGCAATACAAATCCTCTATGGTTTCCCTATAGTCTTCTTGTTCCTTTTCATTACGTTTTAGATTGTCGATTGCGTCCTGGATATCCAAATAGTCGGCAAAATATTTTTCCAGCATTTTTAAACGGCGAGATCGTTGGCCGTTTGTGATTTTTCATTTATTTTGGTGTTGATTCTCGTGATGCCGGATTTTTTAACCGCACGCGATTGTTTTAAATCATTCAACGTTGCGTCCGTCATTTTATATTTTGTATATTTTCTTTTCACAAATATTTAGACGACAGAAATTATAAAAGAAACACAAATGACAGACGTTAAAACAAGGGACAACGATACAACTATTTCATTTTTAGTTTGCCAACAAAGGACGAAAATATCACGAACGAGTAAACGATTGTGCCTGGCTACACGGTGATTTTTCAATCGCCTAACTAGCCAGTTTGTTGTCAAGAGGGATGAGGAGCGAAGGGGGAAGATGCTCACGAAGGGAACTGAATTTTCCGAGTGCGCAATACAGTTCCATTGCTAAATTGTTCCTCTTTTTGAAACTTGTTTATTTTTTTCCGGCTTTTTGTCAATGACAATGTCAATTTGTCATTCATTGTAATTTTAAAGGTATATATTAATGTTTTCAAAAGTTTTTTATGTTTATTATTTACGAAATGGAAAAATGGAACGTGATTGGGCACAACACTGTGTAGCCACCGCACGTGATTTTTCAATCGATTGAAAAATCACCGTGTAGCCAGGCACATTGGAACGAAGAAAGGCGAAACTGATAAATGTTTATTGAACAGAGTACACGATAGTCTCTTGCGAATTGATGAGGGTGCTGTCAGATAAAGATCAAACTAATTTTTTGACAGATAGAGAACGCGATAGTCTCTTTGAAAACGACGAATGTTTTGTCAGATCAAGTGAAAACTTCTTATTTGACTGATAGAGAACACGATAGTCTCTTTGAGATCGACGAGATTGTTCTTAGAATGCAATATTATGCAAACTTGTCATTTGACCGATAGAGAACACGATAGTCTCTTTTTTCTTTTTTATTAATGTTCTTTAATGAAACCGACGAGAACAAACACTACACAACCGATTTGTGGATCGTATTATGTACATGCATCCAACTTTGATTGGAGTTTGTCTTGGTGCACTTTCGTGTCTATTTTCACGTAAGGTCGAGTGTACACTTTTATGTCTATTTTCACGTCGAATCGAGATTTTTGATTATTATCAATTATTTTCGACGATTAATTACAATGATATAATATATATAATATAATATATTAACACGATTGCGGTTCGATGGACCAAATGTTAGCTCGAAACTGAATAAAAAAGACGAAACTCGAATATTTTAGTTTATATGACTTTTATTAAATTCCGAACTTCGAGGGTTCAGAAATCGTGTTGTTCGTTTTAGGTCTCAATACATACTACTCAATATTGAGAGAACAATGTGGACTGTATTTTAAACAAAATATGTAGCAAATTAAAATGTAGTTTATAAAAAGTACTAAGTAATTTAATATTCAAATTAAGTATTAAAAAGTGATTAAAAGGTATCAAATATATCAAATTGTATTAGAAGCGATTGAACAATTCTAAACAACGTGATTACGATTTTTCAACAGTGGATTACTGTTATATAACTTATCATCTATTTTTAATTGATTGGAATTCAAGTTTATCGGGTTTATCTAATTTGGAGGATGTCTATGATATATTAGTTCATGTAGGTAATTGAAGACGTTTTTTCTAAGTGTGTTATTTTAAAAAAAAAGTCTTGAATTCGAATAAGTCAATCTGGTTTATAAACGTTTAATTAACTTAAAAAGTGAAATGCAAAGGATTTATGCAAAGAATTTGTATGGTTCATCATTTTTCATTCATTTTTAAAAAGATTTCTGTATCGCCAGCATATTTTATCCGTGGAATTTAAAACAAACCTAAGGCTTTTTGGACCTTTCTAAATACAAAAAGAAAATCAATCGGTATACCGCTTGCTATGAAGTACAAAAATGATATAAATTATGTAGTAATTTGAAAAGTATTTGTAATACTCGTATGTTTGCGAGTTTCTTTCAATCTAACTACATATGTTGCCGAACCAAAGTCTAATATCGAATTTAATCGTTATAGCTCTTTTATTAATTTCTCTTTATATGGCTTTATATCTCTAAGGATGACATATTGAGTGAATTATCATCTCTTGATAGATCTCATACCCTTCCACTTGACAATATTCCTCCTATAATTATTAAAAATTGTAAAAATTATTTGCTAGTACCGCTTCAAAGAATATTTAATCTCTCCCATAGGTGGATTTACGGGGGCCCCCCCCGTTCGGGTTCGGGTTCGGGTCCAAACCCCCCCCTTGAGGGTTAAGTAAATTAATTTTTGTATGTATAGAAACTAATATTTTCCCTGTACAAAAAAATTTTTGGATGAACCCAGAAACAAAATTATTTTTGGAATCTAAGCTAAGGATTAACTATAAAATTTTATTTTTCAGTGGTCAGCATGACTTCTTTGTATATGGTTTTCGACATTACCATAGGTTAGGTTAGGTTGTTGGGCTGACAATTGATGTAGCTATCGTCACACTTAGATCAATGTAGATCCATTGTGCTACCCTTGAGTGTGTTACTCTTTTCCTGATAAAAACCTATGTGTTCTATAATCAATCTAGCCATTTAGAGGCATTGATGAAGTTCAATATTAGGATTTCTGATGTATCAGATAGATCCTCGAGATTATCGAAGAAGTATCTGCCAAGAAATTTCCTTCTTTGGTGACAGAGCGCAGGGCAGTGACAGAGAAAATGCGTTGTGTCTTCGTGCACATCTTCGTCACCACATCCCCTGCATAGGTCGTCTGTACTGAGTTTCATTTTAAATTTATGGTATTTCAGTAAGTTATGTCCGGTGATTATGCTCGTAAGAGTGCTAAGGGATCTCTTACTAAATTGCATAATTTTGTCCGTTTTCTGTTTATTGAAACAGGGCCATATTTTCCTAGTTGTATCGCAGGTGTCCAGTAGGTTCCACCTTTCATTGGATTTCTCTAGAATTAAATCTGAAATTTTCTTTTTAATTTCGCAGGGTGGGATATTGACCAGCTCTGCTTGACTGGCGTCAAGCGCCGATCCTTGCCTTGCTAACTCATCGGCTTTTTCATTACCCGGTACCTCGCTGTGCCCGGGACCCAGCAGAGTCTAATATTATGCTGCGTGCCAAGAACCCTCAGTTCTTCGCGGCAACAAGTAACAAGCTTCGATTTAATAATATCGGCAGAAATCGCTTTTATTGCCGCTTGGCTATCAATGTAAAAGGTGATATCAGCCCGTGGTATCGCCATCATTGATACCTGTCTAGCAGCTGTTGTCACTGCCATGACCTCCGCTTGGAAGACACTACTATAGTTTGGGAGCCTAATTGAGTTGTTTAGCTCAAGAGATTCTGAGAAGAAGCCTGCACCTACACCCGTGTCCATTTTGGAGCCATCTGTATATATTGCTATTGCAGATTCACTGGTGTATGGTTCATTGTTCAACCATTCTTCTCTGCCTGGAAAAGCAGTTTTGAATGGTTTATGAAAGTCAAATTCGGGTGTTTTATAGTCCGTGATGATACTATCACTCGAATATCTGTAAAGAATCTGAGCATGTCCTTTTGTGCTGTTTTTCCATGAATTTGTCTGGTTCAGCCGCAAGGCGCTAAATGCTGCGGATTCTTGTACGAAGAGGTCTAAGGGTTTCAGGTCGAGTATCGTCTCCAACCCTGCAGTTGGAGTGGATTTCATGGTTCCTGTAATCCCAATGCACGCAAGTCTCTGTACCTTTGTCAGAGTTTTTAGGTTTGTGCTTTTCTCAATTGCATTCCACCAGACCAGATTACCATAGGTTAGTATTGGTCTAATTATTGCCAAATACATCCACCTGATAATTTTTGGACTCGGTCCCCAGGATTTCCCAAAGATTCTGTTGCAAGAATAGAATGCAATCATTCCTTTTTTGGCTCGTTCCTTAGTGTTAAGACTCCAGTTTAGTTTCCTATCTAGAATCACACCAAGATACTTCGCTTTATCTGAAATCTTCAGAGGTGTACCTTCGATTGAAGGAATTCTGAAGGTTGGTATTTTCGTTTTATTTGTGAAGAGGACCAGTTCTGTTTTTGACGGGTTAACCATCAGTCCACATTTCTTAGTCCATCTATTAACATTAGAAAGGGCATATTCAATCTGTTCGCTGATAGTGGATAGGAATTTTCCTGTTGCTAATAACGCAAGGTCGTCAGCGTAGGCTACTACCTTTACTCCACAGTATTTCAGATCGAGTAGGATTGAGTTCATTACTAGCACCCAAAGAAGTGGCGACAGGACTCCTCCTTGTGGGGTACCTCTAGATGTGTTTACTCTCATCTTTATACCTGCTAGTTCTGAGTTAATTTGTCTGTTTTTTAACATGCACATAACCCAATCTATTATACAATTATCGACTTTATTGTCTACCAGGGCTGTTTTTACCGCTTCATTCTTCACGTTATTAAAGGCACCTTCAATATCGAGAAACGCAGCAAGGGTATATTCTTTGTCGTTAAGAGTTTTTTCCACCGTGCTAACGACGCTATGAAGAGCGGTTTCTACACTCTTCCCTTTAGTGTAGGCATGCTGAGCTGGGGATATTTCAACCAGTTTCAGAGTGCCTCGAATATGTAGGTCTATCAGTCTTTCAAACGTTTTAAGAATAAACGATGTCAGGCTGATTGGTCTGAAATCTTTTGCTTCTGTGTGGCTGGGTTTGCCAGCTTTAGGAATAAAAACCACTTTGACTTCGCGCCACGATAGGGGAACATATCCCCATTTTATACTATTGATAAATATATTTTTCAAGCGCGGTATTATAAGGGTTTCACTTTTTTGTAACATCATTGGAAATATGCCGTCGAGCCCAGGGGATTTATATGGAGAAAAGGAATGGAATGCCCATCTGATCTTTTCATCCGTTATAATGTCCGATGGTACAGCGTGTTCCGTGTAGGATTCTGTTTCCAGGTTGCTGTCTTTTGACCCGCATCCTGGAAAGTGAGTAGTTATCAAGTGTTCTAGAGTCTCATTACAGGATTCGGTCCAGCTCCCAGTGGGTATCTTGAGAGATCCCAGAGGGATTGAGTCTTTAGAAAGAATTTTCCTTAGTCTGGCCGATTCGTTAGTACTCTCGATTTCATTGCAAAAAGTTCTCCATGAGCTTCGTTTCGCTTTTTGAGTTTCTGCTTTAAATTTTCGTTGACTGTTTTTATATATATCCCAGTCATTGTCATTTCTAGTTCTCTTAGCAACATTGAAAAGTTTTCTCGTTTCTTTTCTTAAATTGCTGAGTTGTAAGGTCCACCATGGTGGTTTCTTTTTACCCTTCCCTATGTGTTTCCGTGGACAACTTTTCTCAAAGGCGTTATTTAGAATCACCCTGAGTTCGTCAGATGCTTGATCAATATGTTTGGGTTCTTGAATCACAGCGTTGCTGAGATTTCTGCTTCTCATCTCTAATTCCCTATAAAAGAGATCCCAGTTAGTATTTCTGAGATTCCTATAGGGTTTCGGAGTTTCCACTGTATCGTTTATCAAGAAGCATATAAGTCTATGGTCTGAGAATGATTCCTCCTTGAGGACACTCCATTGATCGATAGAAACTGTGTCTGTGTTATTAGTAACAGTTATATCGATTACTTCTTCCCTATTTTTAGTAACAAAAGTGGGCTCGTTGCCCCTATTTGCGACTAGTAGGTTATGTTCTATTATAAATTCAAAAAGAGACTCACCTCTGACGTTGGTATCTGTGCTACCCCATTGAGCATGATGGGAGTTAGCATCACATCCAAGGACCAAGTCCCATCCTTCAATGGCTGCACGCTCCACTAGCTGGCCTGTGAGGTCTGCAGGTGGCCCTTCAGTCCCGTCATAAGGCATATAACAGGATGCCAGGATGAGTGGTGGGAGCCCGATCCGCTCTAGCTTCACGGCAGTCTGATCTGTATTGCTATATGTAGATAAAAGAAAGAGATTAAACTGTTTCCTAGCTACAATGCAAGTTCTAAATTTACTGTTTGCTACCGCTTGTGTAGTTTTGAACAGCGTAAGTCCCTTTGAGTTTAAACCCTTAATTATGCCACCTGGTCCAATCCAGGGTTCTTGAATAAGGGCGATATCTATTTGTCTACTCTCCATGAGGTAGACAAGGTTGGCGCTGGCGGCTTTACTGTGTTGAAGATTAATTTGTATTAATTTCATTTTCAAGTACATTAAAAACCTCCCGCCTCTTACTTACTTGATTATTCTGATTGGCCATTAGTCTCAGTTTGCACCGGTTTATCCCGATGCGCACCTTGAAGCCAATTTTCTTCAGAAGTGGTATAGACTTGTGACTAAGCTGCACAACCACTTCTGTACCGTCTTTTGTCTGCTCCCCTATCTCAAGCACCTTCCAGTTCGCACTGAGTTGCTCGGTGTTTAGAGATTGCAGATATCTCTCAATCCGATCTCTCGGGATGGTCGGACCCCGTAGCATCATCTTCGCCTTAGGCTTATTTAAGTCTTTTATTTCCTTAATGCCTATTAGGCGAAGGTCAGCGTTAGGCCAGGGAGCTACCGTTCTTTTAACGAAGTCCTGCAGCCACACGAGAGTGTTTCCGTCTTCGCATGTCAGCAGCTTGAATCCGTGGACGGTTCTTAAGCTACCGAAGAGGGGCGGTGGCCCATTCTTAACGATAGCATCGTTCACCTCGTCCAGGATTCTGACTTCCATCAATTGCCATTGATCATTCGAAAGTTTCCGAGAAGGTGTGCTAAAATCTGCAATAGCAAATTGCCGCTTCTCATTACCATAGACAGCGTTCGACTATTAAAGTAAGCCCTTTAATTCTCAGTGGGAAAGTCTAAAACTGGCGTTGAGGATGCATCGTGTGACAAAGTAATTGAGTTTCCCCCTTCAAGTTGTATAGCAGCTATTTTGTGTTGTTTTTACACCTTAAGCGCTTATGAGAGTGAGAAAACTCATACAACACTCGGCGAGAACCGAAACCAAATCCAATCCAAAAAGCAAAACAAAAAAATGTCCCCAATCTTGCTCTTCATACATGTACCTACATTTGGGTGGGGCTTATTTTGTCAATGTCGGAATTTCTTTCATGCCCGGGCCTAAAAATGTTAAGGATAATAAATAAAAAATCTATGCAAAACTTCAATGAAATCGGTTACCGTTAACACGTGCCACCGAGCACTTGAAATTTCCTTCAGAAAATGTATGGAGTTTTTAAGTGTTTGATGGTTAAAATTTAAGCTTGGCGCAGGTCTTAAGTATGTAAGGTATAAAAAATATATTTTCATATTTTATTAAAAAAAGTTCCCAGTTGAAATTTGAAAACAACAATCAATATGATTGGCCACGTTCACAAAGTTATCTAAAGCAATCCAGATTGGTTTGTGTTGTTGTAATCTCTTGAGAAAAAACAGCTGATTATAAAACATCTGTTCTCAAAATAAAAATCTCAACCGATCTAAAAAATTCTCGTATATTCAGCTATCTGAAGAGAAATGTCAAAAACAGCTGACTTGAATTCAAATCAAACAGCTAAATTAACCTATCCGGTTTTAGTCGTTCACAAACATTTATACGGATACTCGAGTATCTGAGATAGCATACATATCTCAGAGCAATGTGAACGCGGCCATTTATATCTCACTTTTTGATCATTTCAAGACTTTTTTTACAAAAAAAATTATTTTTAAGGTGCTAACGGTATATTTTTATTTTTTTAAATTACTTTATAAGCTTTTCAACAGTTATTTATAAATTTGAGAAAAAAAAACAAAATGGAATAATATTTAATTCATAAAAGAAAGAAATTTAAAGCATAATTCAATAACAAACTTGTATTTTTAGATTGATTGCAGCAGTGTGTTTTTGTTTATATCTGCAAATTTTTTTACATTCGTCGAGAACTTAAATAATTTATTATTTTTGCTCTTCATCTGCACTTAAAGTTTGATTAGAAGCAGTAAAGAAAGATGGCTTTCATCCTCTCGACGACAAAATATGCAAAATATGTGTTGCAGAATGCACATAGTATATTATCTTTCGGTTTTGTGTGGGCATTTGGCCGCACAAGTAGTCGATAGATCTTTTTGAGATCTATTGAATTGAAAAAGTCAGTCATTGACGATTTCTCTTGACTAACAGAAGTCAGCTCATAAAACTTTAAATATTACTTAAATAAACCAATACTCATTTTAAAAACTAGAATAATTGACTTTTTATTTGAAAGAGAATTATTGACCGAGAATTATTGACCGGTGAAGAATAAACTCAATATT
Source organism: Syrphus vitripennis (assembly GCA_958431115.1). Classification (NCBI taxonomy): domain Eukaryota; kingdom Metazoa; phylum Arthropoda; class Insecta; order Diptera; family Syrphidae; genus Syrphus; species Syrphus vitripennis. The sequence goes on along the minus strand of OY288109.1, from coordinate 66,287,901 downwards.
GAAATTCGAAACGAAAGTAAATCAAAAAATATTACTCAAGTGTTAACGGTAACCGATTTCAATGAAATTTTGCACAGATTTTTTATTTATTATATTTAACATTTTTAGGCACGGGCATGAAAGAAATTCCCCCGCCCCGCTCCAACTTAAATATACCTACAAAAAACAAACGATTTCTTTTTATTTCAATTCAAGACTTTTGTTTATTATTTATAAAAGAAACACTCGTTTCCAATCTCGAAAAGGTTTGGTGAAAGTTAACCCAATTTTCCACCCCCATTCCACCCGGTGATGTTTGGAAAGCCACGCAGTATTTGCAATAAGCACCATCCTCTTTTGCCGAATAAGCAATAAATTTGCGGTATTTCAACTACATGCTTTGAAATTTTAAATTTTTGTAATTTGATTTCGAAAATCGAAAGCCTCTAGAGGAACCCAAACATTGTCAACAACATAAAGGATTTCAGATGGTACCTATTCTTTTTTTCGAGAGATTTTCTTCTACAAAAAGAGCAATATCGCTTGACGAGATGTTAAACAAATTCGGAGCAGAAATTGCCTCACAGAACAGAGTACTTGCATTCGGATTAGCTTGTTCCGATGGCTTTCCTGTAGTCTGCAAGATTTTTATTTAAATAAAATAGCTATTGTTTAAAATGACCTATGATTTCGACTACATAAAATATCAAACAAAACAGTTTTTATTCCTCATAAAATAAGATAAGTTTTTCCTACTGCAAGTTTGAATCAATGAAGATATACAGTACTTACAGCTTTTTGCCTTTTATTTGTTTCTGTCTTTTTAAAATAATCGAGTGAATTTCGCTTCATTTTCTTAACCACTAAAAAGTACACTCTTCTTAAAAAAATTTCTATCGATGGACAAAAAAGCCACTCTACGATTATTAACGGTTGATCCGAAATGTCAATTTTTGTTTTTTGAACGATTAAACATATCGAGTAATGGAGTACTGAACGATTTCTATTCGTTCAGTAAAATTATTGTTTTGTTTTAAATATTTGTGGTTCATTTTTCATTAATTTTTAGATCTATGTATGTATGTTTATTTATAACAAAACAAAAAACAATATTGTTTGTTTTGATCTCGTGAATTGTGTGTTTTCTTAACACCTGTTCCAAATGTAATAATGTAGAAATTATCGATTTTCTTCAATTTTGACAAATAAGTTTCTTTTAATTTTTGTTTTTTTCATTTTTTAAGAAAATATAAAATATATATGGTATAAATTTAATAAAATTTTTTGTCTTGTTTTTTTTCCATTATCATTGATCATTGTTGGGCCGCTGGTTTACTCATTACATGTTGTTCAGGCATAACACTAACAACATGTGATTGAGTAAATACTAGTATGCCCAACAAATATGACAATGAACAAAAAATAATGCGAATTATGAAGGGACATAGATATAAGACACGGCAATTTCTCCGCCTTAGCCCAGCCGCCAACCCTAGAGATAAAATCTGAGACAACCACCTCCTTCAGTCTCAGTACCTCGCGCCACACACACCTTTCCATACACCTTTCCCTTCCCATCCTATCCTAACCTTCACGCCCGCGCCGCCGGTGTTCAAGGGACGTAAAAGTATCGATGATGTTCCTTTCTCCGATCATTTTGAAGGTTCGTCTTTGTATACTGTCCAAGAGGCTTAAGTAAGTTGCTGGAGCACCAGCCCAGAGATGGGAGTTATACTCAAGCTTTGGACGTATATAGCTTTTATAAATAATAGCCAGATCAGAAGGGGGAAAGAATTTTTTGCATCTCCAAAGGAAACCTAAACATCTTGCGGCATTTTTGGCGATGTTAAGTATGTGATCATTCCACAAAAGATGTGATACACATACCTAAAATCGCAAAAATCGCAAGCTGATTAGTTTCTTCGATGCAACTGCCACTCATAGATAATGGCAGCAGCATTGAGTTTTCGAAGCATTAAATTCTACGCGATTTTTTAATCCCCATTATACAATGCTGTCTAAGTCAGAATTTAATGTACTTATCATATTTAGCAGTTTCAGTTCCACGTCCGAAGAGCAGGGATGTGAGTCTGAAAACGAATATGAAAAGCTAAGGGTGCTATCGTCAGCGAAACAATTTAATGGATTAGTAGTTGCAGACAGAAGATCATTAATAAAAATGAGAAAGAGGGTCGGAGGCAAAACAGAACCCTGTGGCACACCAGCATTTATGTTGTGGGTTTCAGACTTGAATCCGTCTAATACTACTTGTATAGAACGATTCGAAAGAAAGTTACTAATCCAACGAAGAAGGGTTTCAAAAAGCACGCATTTTCGATAACAGAGCAGGATGCTAAACTTTATCAAACGCTTTTGAAATATCAAGTGCAATAATCTTACTTTCTCCAAAACGATGTAAAGATTTGTTCCACTATTCGGTGAGATAAACCATCAAGTCACCAGTGGACCTATTGCTGCGAAAGCCGTATTGCCGGTCATTAAGAAGCTTCGGATCTTCGAGATATTTCTTGAGCTGATAATTTATCAGCGTTTCCATGACCTTGGAAAGAAGGGACGTAAGTGCAATTGGTCGGTAATTAGAGGGTGAAGAAGATTCGCCTTTTTTTGGGAAAGCAAAGTGGTCCCTTTAGCTTTCCAGCTATGCTACTGAATACATCGTCGTGCTGCTTGATTAGGTTGTCAATATGGGTTTGTTGTATCTGTGACATTTTACGGGTTGTTGATGTTAGCGAATTGGCATTAATTTAGGTTGGAAACAATTTGTTAAAGTTTATTTCGCTTTCGAAATGGGATACCCATTCTCTTTCGGTGCGGGGAAATAAATCCACGGGAACTAACTCCACTGAGGGATTTAGTTCCCACTTAGTGAGAACTAAATCCACTTTAGTAACGTGGATTTAGTTCCCATGCTAACTGGGAATCTAATTCCGAAAAAAATGTGTGATTTAAGTTCTCCTTGAGTTTAAAATAATTCCCACTTTTTAAAAGAAGAAGCAAGTAGAATATAGGAAACTGTTAACAATTTTACTAGTCAAAAACGAAATAAGTTTCATAATGCAAAAGATGATACCAAATTTAGTAAGCAAAATTCTTAGAATTTCGAACTAAAGGTAGATAGACCTAAAAATATACTTAAATATAATACAACAGAAGTCAAAAAATATAATGCATGTCAGAAAAAAATGAAAATAAACATATAATTACTTGTTTAATCTTTGGATTAAAACTCATAGGTTAAGTTTAGGAAAAATAAGTTTATTTTATTTCTTATTTAGATTCTAAGTAGTTTATATTTAGTTATAAGTTCTAACACAAATATAATAATTAGCTTAAGTTTAGATTACAATTAGGTAGAACAAATACGTAGACAGATCTTAACTGCGCGCAAGATGAATCAGAAGTGATTAAAGTAAGCGAAAGATAAGAAAGATAGTAAAAGAAGATTATAATGATAAGCTAAGCTAAAGTGATGAGCTGAATAAAAGCTCTGCCTAATCCTCAGGCGTCACTTGGTTGCTAGGCAGATAGTTATTACTATTGGTAGTTCTCCAGCTCCATTTTCATAGAAGATGGAATGGAGAACACCTAAAGAAAATGACAGTGAACTCACTGTGGTATTTGGCGTGCAAAAACACAAGTGAGGTGAAATAACTTGTTTTAGGTGTACTAGGGGCAATGTGGAGCACATTTTTATGTAACACCTCCCCCACCAAATTGTTTTTGGTCCAAAAAAACACATTTTTTCTTAAATATATTTTTATAGTAATTATATTTTCACTTTTGATTCATCTTACTCGATACTTTTAATTTAAATCGTTATTTACAAAATTTATCTGATCAAAAGTTGAACCTTTTTAACAAATTAACAAAATATTTACAATTTTACAATAGAAAATATTAAATTTTACTATTTGCACAGTAATCTCATTAAAATCAAACAAGAAAAAGAAGTTTTTAGTCCAATTTGTGATTTTTGTTTCATGCTTAATGCATTTTTTTTTTACAATAATTTTATCAATTTCTTCATTTTATTTTATTAACATTTAATTTGAATATATTAAGGTTAATTTATCATTATTTTACAGAATTATAAAGCAAAACAAATAGTTTTCGAATGTTTATTATCCCTTTATTAACTTTGTATGATAATCCTGGTCAGAGTATTCTTTAAACTAGTTATTAATCTTTACTGATCCGAAAAATAATTTTTGCTGAAGTGGTTTATTTTATTTCAACGACTCTACACCTGAACGCTGAACGCCGAACACGCCCAGAAAAACGATCAATTCAACGGCATGCATTCATTTTCACATACTAGGTTCTTGAATGCACTTATTGAATGACAGCTGGAAAACTGGAAATGAAAAAGGAAGGAAATATTTTTTTCTTCTTCTTATTTTTTGTATTTTACTGTTGCGATTTCAAAACGGCATCCGAATCTGAAGTCAAGTGCGAATTGAGTTTTTATTTTGTTTTTATCTGTTCTGTTTTTGTTTTGATAAATAAATATCACCTAGAAATAATATTCGGGCAGCAAGAGTCAAGAACAACGAAAAGAATTATAAAATTAGAACAAATAATTTGGAGATAAACGATGAAAAAGAATTTGCAAGAAAAAAAAAGAAATATGGCAAAATAAATGAGAATCCATCAAAAATACAGGTGCGAATAGATACGGAATAAAAAAAAATTGAAACTCTAAATAATGATGTGAATGTGAAATTGTGAATGAGTGAAATTTAAATAGCTTAGTTTTATTTGTTTTGATTTTGGTATTTATACATTCTCTTTAGTTGTTTTTTATAATATTCAGTGTTCCTTTTGGTGGATGTATCTATGATGTAGTTGCCGTCAGATCTATGTATACCTATCTAATTTTTTGTATTTCAGTTTGTTTTTTATAACTGTCCTGTTCTTAACCAAATTAGAACATTGGTCCAATTTTTTGGTTTTAATGTGTGAGTTTTTATTTGTAATAAATTTTTCTTTTTGTGTTTTGAAGGCATTGGATAATTTTTCAATGTCTATCCTTGCTATATTTTTGTTTATAAAATCTATCGGTTTGCATTTTGTCGTGGAGTGAATGTTGTTATTGTAGATGTTGATTATTTTGGCTCTACTTTACTTTACATACCACCAAATTTGTACACCAAACTATTTTTATATAATAGATAATCACTTAATATCACTTAATTTCACAATTTTAGGTTGAGGAAATAAGTTTAAACTATTTTAATTAATTATTAAAATTTCTCATTTCCACACAAAAGTCATCGATAACAACCACCATTTCTATTTTTTTTACAGCTGTGTGCATGTGTTTTCATATTTAATGTTGATAGACTATGGATATTTTAGGGACGTTTTTGTTTTTTTCAATGAATTTTCAGATTTCAGATGGGAAATTGTTGTTTACTTTTGGGAAGTTTATTGATCCCGATTATTAAAACTGATGTATTTCTTTAAGTTAAAAACTAAAAAAAACTGTTGACATTGGCGCCTGCCAGGCGACTTTACATACCCTAAGCGGAGCAACGAAGTTGCGTGAGCGGGACAGAGGCCCCAAAAAGGAAGTTAAAATCCTGAGAACCCGCAAAGCGGGCCAGGAAAGGTACTGTTTATTCAAAAAACTGTTGACATTGGCGCCTGCCAGGCGACTTTACATACGGAACTGCTCATTTAAAAAAAAGCGGTTAAACAGTACTGTCAGTCAATTAGTTGTCCACAGCCATTGTATATGAATTTAGATAGTACTCTCATGAACACGTTCCACACGTCGTCCCCCTGGCGATCACACAACTAACTAATTTTCTGGTTGCTGTTTCTGTGTATATACAAGTGCGCCCCCAGACGACCACACAACACAACTCAAAAATCATCGCGATGATAGTACTATAAGTTTTATATACAATGCCACAGCTGTATATGTATATGTGTATGTACATACATATATATATATATACATGTATAATATATATATATATATATACATGTATATGTATTTTTTTTTTTTTTTTTGTTTACTTTTATATTGGATAAGAGCATTATTTATTTATTTAGTTTTTGTTATATTCCAATAAATACTAAATAAATAAATAAATAAATAATGCTCTTATCCAATATAAAAGTAAAAAAAAGACCGATTTTTTAAATTTTCAAATTTTTTTTAATCGTTTTTAGGGGGGTTTCAACTTTTCAATGTTGCTAAGAGAACTAGAAATGACAATGACTGGGATATATATAAAAACAGTCAACGAAAATTTAAAGCAGAAACTCAAAAAGCGAAACGAAGCTCATGGAGAACTTTTTGCAGTGAAATCGAGAGTACTAACGAATCGGCCAGACTAAGGAAAATTCTTTCTAAAGACTCAATCCCTCTGGGATCTCTCAAGATACCCACTGGGAGCTGGACCGAATCCTGTAATGAGACTCTAGAACACTTGATAACTACTCACTTTCCAGGATGCGGGTCAAAAGACAGCAACCTGGAAACAGAATCCTACACGGAACACGCTGTACCATCGGACATTATAACGGATGAAAAGATCAGATGGGCATTCCATTCCTTTTCTCCATATAAATCCCCTGGGCTCGACGGCATATTTCCAATGATGTTACAAAAAAGTGAAACCCTTATAATACCGCGCTTGAAAAATATATTTATCAATAGTATAAAATGGGGATATGTTCCCCTATCGTGGCGCGAAGTCAAAGTGGTTTTTATTCCTAAAGCTGGCAAACCCAGCCACACAGAAGCAAAAGATTTCAGACCAATCAGCCTGACATCGTTTATTCTTAAAACGTTTGAAAGACTGATAGACCTACATATTCGAGGCACTCTGAAACTGGTTGAAATATCCCCAGCTCAGCATGCCTACACTAAAGGGAAGAGTGTAGAAACCGCTCTTCATAGCGTCGTTAGCACGGTGGAAAAAACTCTTAACGACAAAGAATATACCCTTGCTGCGTTTCTCGATATTGAAGGTGCCTTTAATAACGTGAAGAATGAAGCGGTAAAAACAGCCCTGGTAGACAATAAAGTCGATAATTGTATAATAGATTGGGTTATGTGCATGTTAAAAAACAGACAAATTAACTCAGAACTAGCAGGTATAAAGATGAGAGTAAACACATCTAGAGGTACCCCACAAGGAGGAGTCCTGTCGCCACTTCTTTGGGTGCTAGTAATGAACTCAATCCTACTCGATCTGAAATACTGTGGAGTACAGGTAGTAGCCTACGCTGACGACCTTGCGTTATTAGCAACAGGAAAATTCCTATCCACTATCAGCGAACAGATTGAATACGCCCTTTCTAAGGTTAATAGATGGACTAAGAAATGTGGACTGATGGTTAACCCGTCAAAAACAGAACTGGTCCTCTTCACAAATAAAACGAAAATACCAACCTTCAGAATTCCTTCAATCGAAGGTACACCTCTGAAGATTTCAGATAAAGCGAAGTATCTTGGTGTGATTCTAGATAGGAAACTAAACTGGAGTCTTAACACTAAGGAACGAGCCAAAAAAGGAATGATTGCATTCTATTCTTGCAACAGAATCTTTGGGAAATCCTGGGGACCGAGTCCAAAAATTATCAGGTGGATGTATTTGGCAATAATTAGACCAATACTAACCTATGGTAATCTGGTCTGGTGGAATGCAATTGAGAAAAGCACAAACCTAAAAACTCTGACAAAGGTACAGAGACTTGCGTGCATTGGGATTACAGGAACCATGAAATCCACTCCAACTGCAGGGTTGGAGACGATACTCGACCTGAAACCCTTAGATTCTTTACAGATATTCGAGTGATAGTATCATCACGGACTATAAAACACCCGAATTTGACTTTCATAAACCATTCAAAACTGCTTTTCCAGGCAGAGAAGAATGGTTGAACAATGAACCATACACCAGTGAATCTGCAATAGCAATATATACAGATGGCTCCAAAATGGACACGGGTGTAGGTGCAGGTTTCTTCTCAGAATCTCTTGAGCTAAACAACTCAATTAGGCTCCCAAACTATAGTAGTGTCTTCCAAGCGGAGGTCATGGCAGTGACAACAGCTGCTAGACAGGTATCAATGATGGCGATACCACGGGCTGATATCACCTTTTACATTGATAGCCAAGCGGCAATAAAAGCGATTTCTGCCGATATTATTAAATCGAAGCTTGTTACTTGTTGCCGCGAAGAACTGAGGGTTCTTGGCACGCAGCATAATATTAGACTCTGCTGGGTCCCGGGGCACAGCGAGGTACCGGGTAATGAAAAAGCCGATGAGTTAGCAAGGCAAGGATCGGCGCTTGACGCCAGTCAAGCAGAGCTGGTCAATATCCCACCCTGCGAAATTAAAAAGAAAATTTCAGATTTAATTCTAGAGAAATCCAATGAAAGGTGGAACCTACTGGACACCTGCGATACAACTAGGAAAATATGGCCCTGTTTCAATAAACAGAAAACGGACAAAATTATGCAATTTAGTAAGAGATCCCTTCGCACTCTTACGAGCATAATCACCGGACATAACTTACTGAAATACCATAAATTTAAAATGAAACTCAGTACAGACGACCTATGCAGGGGATGTGGTGACGAAGATGTGCACGAAGACACAACGCATTTTCTCTGTCACTGCCCTGCGCTCTGTCACCAAAGAAGGAAATTTCTTGGCAGATACTTCTTCGATAATCTCGAGGATCTATCTGATACATCAGAAATCCTAATATTGAACTTCATCAATGCCTCTAAATGGCTTGATTGATTATAGAACACATAGGTTTTTATCAGGAAAAGAGTAACACACTCAAGGGTAGCACAATGGATCTACATTGATCTAAGTGTGACGATAGCTACATCAATTGTCAGCCCAACAACCTAACCTAACCTAGGGGGGTTTCCTCACCGTAATATTTTGAAGCTGTCCTTAAGCGCATTTAAAATCGCTATCCAATTCCTATCCTCTAATTTGTGAATTGTTGCATATTTTGAATATTTGTCAATGGTCGTGAAAAACATTTTACCACGCTCGGGGAACCATATATCGATGTGAATTATATCATTTATGCAATTTGGTGTTTCAGTGATTTGCATCGGAGTTTGTGTTGGTTGCCGATCGTGTTTAGCTTCATTACATATATCGCAATTGATTCTAAATTTTTGAATCTCTATTTGCAAATTTGGATAAAAATACAACTGTTTAAGTTCAGAAAAAACTTCATTTATACCTCGGTAATTTTTATTCAAATGTTCGTTTTTGATTATGGTAATTAGTTCGTTTTTATCTGTTATGTCTTTGAGTCTTGAGGTTGATCGCAGAACCTTAAAATTTTTATTTAGTGCAAAATTTTTTACATATAAGGATTGAAATTCGAGAAACAAAGGTAAATCATCACAAAAAACACAAATGAAACCTTTTGAAAGAAATCGTTTCATAATATCGATTAAAATGCTGTTTGTTTTTTGACCGTAAGATAAATAGACTTGATTTTGGAACAGATTTATTGGTTTTTCAGTGATAAATATGTGAAGTGTTTCATCCTCTATTGCACTATGAATAGTGGCATCAGTAGAGATATCATAATTGTTATCAATCTGAACTGTTGAATTTGCAGCTATAACATCTTGGTTATTTCTGTTTATTTGAACATTGGAGTTCGATTCGTTGTTGAAAATTTGTCCGAAACTAATTTCTTTATTAGAATCTAAAGAATTTTGTACAATACCTTCACTTTTTACAAAATTGTTTTCTAAAACAACTTCTTCGTCGTTTTTAGAATTATTATCTTGAATTTGTTCAATAAATCTACTCAGTCCGTCCGCTACACAGTTTTCCTTTCCTTTAAGATACTCAATGTTGAAATCGTATTCATTAAGCATTATCTTCCACCTTTGCAATTTCATATTACTTTATGGACCAGACAACAGCAAGTAACTCTTTTTCGATGGGTGAGTAATGGAGTTCATGCTTATTAAGAGTGCGCGAGAGTTTGACGCGTCGGCGGTGGTTAGAACAAAAGGTTTATTAAAATCGGGACTCCTAAGAATGGGCTCGGACGTAAGTAAAGTTTTTAAATTTTTTAAATGCCTTGACATACAGTTGGTCGGATACATTTATTTTTTCTGACTTTTTTAAGTACCTGATCATTGGGTGGGCTACCTTGGCATAATCTTTTATGAACTTCCGGTAGTATTAAGTGATTCCTAAGAATTGTCTTATACCTTTTATGTTCCTAGGTAATTGCATTTCGGTTATTGATGTAACTTTATTTGGATCTGGTCTTATACCATTGCTAACAATAATGTGCCCCAAATAAGGTGTTGAAAGATCGGCAAAACGACATTTATTTACCTGGATTTTTAGGTTGGATTGTTTCAAAACTTGGAAAACTTTCTTCAGTGATTGCAGATATTCTTCGAAGCTAGTCGAATACACCAGAATGTCGTCTAAATGGACAACACAAATGACATTGATGTAATCTCTGAGGATGTGGTTCATAAGCCTCTGAAATGTTTTTGGTGCATTTTTTAAACCAAAAGGCATCCTTAAAAATTCATAATGACCATTTTTAGTAGAAAACGCGGCTTTCGCTCGGTCACGTGGGTCAACTTCTATCTGGTGGAATCCTTTGACAAGATCAATGACTGAAAAGTAATTGCATTTCCCAAGCTTATCGAACATTTCATCTGACCCATTTATAGGGGAGCCATCATCGATTGTATTTTCATTAAGCTTCCTGTAATCTATTACAATTCGCCATTGTTTCCTTCCATTCGAATCGTCTTTTTTAGGAACAACCCATAATGGTGAATTGTAAGGGCTGTTACTTGGTGCAATTATATTCATTCTAAGCATCTCGTCAATCTGTTTATCCACTTCTTCTGTATGGATTTCAGGATATCTATACATTTTACAATAAATAGGGAGTTCATTTTTAGTTATAATTTGATGTTGTATTTCATTTGTAAATGATAAATCATCACCTTCTTTATAAAAAATGGGCTTGTAGCTACGTAAAAGGGATTTTAATTTTAAAGTATCATCAGAACTAAGATGTTTTGCAAAAATCCTTTCATCAATTTCGGTTTGAAAAACCTCATTACAAAAAATTTTAAAAGAATCATCTTCATAACATTGTCCGGCGTAAATTTCTTTTTCCTTGTTAAAAAAAATTGGAATTCTTGAGGTATCTGTTTTTAGATAACGGTTCTTTAAATCTATAATTGATTTTAGATCCATAAGAATGTTGTTACCTATGAGTCCATCGAAATAATCGTGAAATTGATACTCTATAAAATTTACATAATGGTTGGGTTTATTAAATTCTTTAAAAATTGGAATTTGGTATTCAGAATTTGTTTCTATATTGCGGTCAAGAACTTTTAGCGTAAATTTTTCCGAAAGAATCTTCCATTTTGGATCGCATAAATTCGTATTAATGATGCTATATTCTGCACCGCAATCTATAATAAATCTGGGAGTTTTTAGTGGAGTTTGGCAAACTATATAGGGTAATTGTTTCTTCGACCCCTTTGAAAATTCTGATTATTATTTCCAGAACGTTCATTTTCAGTATAACCCTGTTCATTAAGCGAAATATCCATTTGCTCATGGTTATCGGTTTGCCTATTTCTGTTTGTTTCGAGACTGATTACTATTTACATTGTTGCTGTTTTGACGAGATTGGCCACTCTGATTGTCCATTCTGATAAAAATTATTATTTTGATTATTTTGATTTGAACGTGAATTTCCATTCTGACTACCATTATTATTTTGGTTAGTAGAAGAATAATTTGAACCAGATGAGCCACCATAGTTATAATTATTGTATTGTCTGTTATGACCTCGAGAAGAATTTTTATTCCGTGAAAATGAGTTATAGTTCGAGCTAGAATTATTATAACTACTACCTACATCATTGCGACCCGTGCTAGGACCAAGTCGTTGGTGGTTAAGTTCCGGTATTATTTTAAATGCGTCACGCAATGAATTTGGGTTTCTACTAAGAATTATAGATTTGAGTGGGAGATTATATTTAAACGCTTGAAGTGCAATCCTCTGATTCGACTCATTAATTTGAGTCAATTCATTTGCATTATTTGCTAACAGGTAAACGATATTTATCCTACTTAATAAAATGTTAATTCTGTTATATTATAATAATCCTCGATTGTTGTAGAAACTCTTGCTGTGCGAATATTATCTATAAGTTTTTCGATTGACATTCGTTCGCCAAAATTGTTTTTTAAAACTTCTTTAATTTCGGCCCAAGTTGTAAGCCTGCCATGTCTTTGCAATTGACACCTAGCTTTGCCTGTAATTTTATCTTTAACATACTCAACAAGAATTACTTTTGCGGATTCTTCAAATGACTCAACAGTATGAATAATACAATCTACCCTGTCCAGGAAGTCAACGAAATTTTTAATATTCCCATCAAACTCGGGAATCTTTGTGATTAAATCTAATACTAACTTGAATTTTTCAGCATTAGTTAAAACTTCCATTTTGATGAACCAATATAATTAAAGTTGTGGATATGATGATAGGGTGCTCACGAAAATCTTCCTTCGATTTTGTCTTACTGCTTTGATGAAAAGGGTACTCACGGAAATTTTCCTTCTTTCTTTTATAAGTTTAGACTTGGTTTATAGTTGATGTTGCTTTTTCACAAAATAGTTTTGCTTGTCTTTTTGTTTTTTTTTTTTAAAGTTTTTTTTTCACTGTTATAGTTGGTGCAATATTTTTGTAGGTATTCTTTTTTTTTTTGTATTATTATTAGTAATGGTAAGTTTCTTTTTTTTCAACTTTTAAGATTATGTTTCATCTTATATTTAATTTTTACTGGTATTCCTGAGCGGAGGAACATTTTAGTGCACAGTAGTGGAAATTAAGCTCATAGTTATATTATTTTTCGTTATAGCTTTTTTTAATTAGTAGGTAGGTATTTTTTTATTCTTTTAGAAAATACATTTAGGGTACAATTTTGCCACTATTTTTGTATGTGCATTTCTATGTTTTTCGTTATACCTTTTTTTTAATTTCTAGGTTTAATTTTTCACATTTTATTGATTTTTCTTGAGCAAAAAGAGTTTAAACAGGCACTGAGGCTCAAATTTTTTTTTTCCACGTGCACACTTTTTTTCGACTGCGCCAATTACTTGTTTAATCTTTGGATTAAAACTCATAGGTTAAGTTTAGGAAAAATAAGTTTATTTTATTTCTTATTTAGATTCTAAGTAGTTTATATTTAGTTATAAGTTTTAACACAAATATAATAATTAGCTTATGCTTAGATTACAATTAGGTAGAACAAATACGTAGACAGATCTTCACTGCGCGCAAGATGAATCAGAAGTGATTAAAGTAAGCGAAAGATAAGAAAGATAGCAAAAGAAGATTATAATGATAAGCTAAGCTAAAGTGATGAGCTGAATAAAAGCTCTGCCTAATCCTCAGGCGGATAATTATTATTATTGGTAGTTCTCCAGCTCCATTTTCTTTTCATAGAACATGGAATGGAGAACACCTAAGGAAAATGACAGTGAACTCACTGTGGTATTTGGCGTGCAAAAACACAAGTGAGGTGAAATAACTTGTTTTAGGTGTACTAGGGGGAAAGTGGAGCACATTTTTATGTAACAATATGAATACATATTTTAATGAAATTGTTTAAATACAAATGTATAATTTACAAAAAAAAAAACAAATGATCAAATAAAAATCGCCCGATTTTATTTTATTCATGTCGATTACAGAATCCGCAAAACTCGATCCGCAATGATTCACAGTGTAGTGTTCTCTTTTCTTCTCATGATAAATGAATAGGAGGGAAACAGAGCTCTAACTGCGGATCGAGTTTTGCGGATTCTGTAATCGACATTATTATTTTCAAAATCTTGAAAAACAACATGTGATTTCGAAATATCGTTTTCAAAGTTCTGAAAATTATGCTTTTCTTTTTCAAAATTCTGAAAATAATCAAATAAAAATCGCGCGAGTTACGAACACCCATCTTCCATGGATATACGTAGCATCTACACATAATATCTTTAAGTTATAATATTCATGTTTAAATACATAGATGTAAGCACTTTTTGTCATTTAGAATTCTTTCTCACGAATGTACTCGTATCATATTAATTCTTTTTCGTAAATGTCTCATATTAATTCTTTTAAATAAATATATCATATTAATTCTTTTCCATAATAATGTACGTATCATATTAATTTCTTCCCATACATATATTTTTGTTTAGCATAGCTTTTTATATAAAACTCTGTCAAAAACTAAAAATGTCGTTCAGTTACAATAAAGAATTCTAACAGAGCAAAGCTCTGAATAAATATTATTTTTTTTAATTACGCTGTCGGCAATCACCTAACTGGCGCAGTCGGTGTCTTAACAAATATCTCGAAAATTGCGAAATCGTGAAATTCGCACCGAAGGTATATCGGTGTAGGTAAAGTGGATTTTGTTAAAAGAAGGACCAGGGCACACCTCGAGTGGCGAATTTCTATTCATTGGCCCCGGATGAACCATAGTGAAAAAAAAAAAAAAAAATAATAATAATAAACAAATTCTTCACAATAAAAATAAATTTTTTTTCGAAGGTTAATCGAATAAAGTTTTAAAGAAAAAGCCAACGGTTAATTGGCAAGCAGCTGAACCACAAAATAAACAAAATATCTAATTATAAGTGCAACTAGTTAAGAAAAAAAAAGGGGAAAAACTTAATAAAAAGTGAAAATAACTATAGACATAAGTGCAAATACAAATACAAAAGTTTAAATAGAAAAAAAAAGAGAAAGAAAGAAAATTATAAACATATCTATATAAGTGAAAATACATAATATAAAACAAAAAATAAATAAATTAATCATACAAGTGCAGATGCAGCTACATATAATGAAGTCAATCCTGAAGATAATTTGCATGTAAGGCAAAAGTATATTTATTCAAATCCTAATCCAAATCCCATGAACCCATCCAGGAAAAAAGCAACTAGATCTAGGAAAACTCCTTATCTTAGAAATAATTTTGGAAACATAAGTGAAAGTTCGGAGGAAGAATCAGATAATAACGAATTAAGTAACATATTAATAAAACAATCAAATATACTAGAACAAGATAAATCACAACAAAAAATAATAATACGTTAAGCAATCTTAATAATCTCTTAAATAACCTTACATTAAGTGACCCTTTAAATAATTCTTCGAGCGAAGTAGTTATACTAAAAAATAGATTAGAAATGGCAACCAACAATAATAGTACTGACCAACTACAACCAAATGAACGTATTGATGTCTTTAATGCACTCAGAGTGCCTGATGCTATAAAGGATTTACCTAAATTTGATGGTAATCCTAGACTTCTTTTTGAATTCCTTCAGAATGTAGAAGAAATACTTTCTCTCATTCCGCAGGTAGACCCAAGTAACAATTTTAGTTCGTATTTAGCTCTGGCAGCGCTTATAAAGCTAAATTATTTGGCCATATTAACTTCAATTTGCTCTATAGCTTCAATAAAGCTGAAAAAGAACCTGTTTAGAGCTCTTTTTTCGAGTTTGGGAGCTAAAATAAGCATTATTCGGGCTCTAAATATGATGCTCAAATGTCTATATGTTCTACAAAATCACATTAATATTTTGATTAAGAGCACTTTTAGCTCTATTAAACGTTATCGAGAGATAGTTTTAAAGCTTTTCCTATTGAAATGGTAACATGAAAATTATTTGCTTAAGTGTTAGTAAAATATAAATATAAAAGAACACAAAGAGAATTGTTTGCTTGTATATAATGATCTTTGAAAAAATTTCTCAAACATAAATATTTACAAAGAAAAACTCAAAACTATATTAAGCAAAATATTTATGTACGATAAACGATCGTAATACTTTAATTAATGAGTAAGACAATGCTTAGGAATGATTTTGTGTGCCACTTTATTTTTATCACAAACGTAGATGTTGCACCTCGAAATTGTACAACGCGCCTTTAAAATATAAATTTTTTACTATTTAAATGAAAAAAAAAATGGAAAAAATGTATAGAAAGATTTCATAACTTCTCCCAAAACAGCCATTTTAATAGGACCACAACAATATCTCTTTTAGAGCTTTTATAATGCTAATGTCTACAAAAAATTTTTTATAGAAATTTTATCAGCCATCTTTTATATATAGCGTATAGGGTGCCTCGGTTGAAAAAAAATCAAAAATGATGTTTTACCTTTTTCATGCAAAAGGAACTGCGATTGTTTCAATGATTTCACGTTGGTTCCACAAAAAATTTAAAATAATTCAAAAATGTGAAATAATTTTATAAATTTCACGTAAAAACTCATACAGGTAATCAGAAAATTGCACGTGAGATAACTTATGTCGATTTCCATCCAACAAAAAAAAGCGCTACTTTTTACAAAAAAGATCGCTCCTTTTTTCGTTGCATGGAACTTGTCAAAATGAAATCGATTTTTTTTTGTGATTGTGTGTGTGTATTCAGTCAAAATTCAAATAATCTTCATAGTATTTGTACAAGTCTGTGTAAATCTCTCTAATTTGAAAGATTTCATTTCTATTAAAAGAAGCGCTTTTTTCTTCTGAACAATTCTAAACAAATCGCTCCTTTTTTCAGAAGGAGCGCTTTTTTTGTAAAAAGTAGCGCTTTTTTTGTTGCATGGAAATCGACATTAAATTTCAAGTGTATTTACGAATTTCACGGGAAATTAATAAAATTCACGTGAAATGCATAAAATTCGAGTGGAATTTATAAAATTCACGTGAAGTTCATAAAATTTAAGTGGAATTCATAAAATTCACCTGAAATTTATAGAATTTATAAAATTCAAAAACACAGCACAAAAATTTAATTCCACTTGAATTTTATGAATTTTACGTAAATTTTTCAAATTCCGCTTGAATTTTATGAATTTCACTCGAATTTTATGAATTTCCAATGAATTTTATAAATTCCACTTGAATTTTATTAATTCCACTTGAAGTTTACAAGTTCCACGAAAGAATTTAAATACATAATACGATTTTTACACGTGAGGTATAACAAAAATATGATTCTACGTGAATTTTATAACTGTCACGTGATTCTTTTTAGACCATAAAAAGAAGCTATTTTAATTTTATAAAAAAGTGAAGAGTGCACATTTTCCCCGCACAGAACTAAAAAAAATATGAGCTATGAAGAGTTATCACCCTGTTTCTGATTTTGTTCACTTTGGTGTTGGCTTGGTACCCGATGCTCTTCTTTCGCTTTTTTGTATACACACTATACTCTTTTAAAGCAATATGTTCTAAAACGGCTACTTATGAGGTTATGACAGTCAATTTGTTTTATGGCGTTTTCGATTGGCAATCTAAAAGCAGAAAAAATCATTCTGAATGTGTTAAACTTGGTAAAAGTTAAAGTTCTGATTCTGAACAAGTAGAGAATTTCTCTAAAACGAATTCCGGATTGCCAATTGAAAACGCCATTATTGTGTTTATTTCGTCGTGTATATTTTTCAAAGCATTTGTTTGGCATGTCGCTAATGAGAACAAAAAGTTCTAATATAAGTTTACTATTTGAACCGTGCCTGTTTTGGTTTATTAAAACTAGATATATTATTTTGGGTTCATGATAACGTTCCAGTTTTGACAGCTCACTCATTCGGTTTGCTGCTTGCCGGAGGATTGGAACAAGTGGGCAGTAATTTTTTTTAAAGATGATAAAATATTTTCGAAGGTAGGAGCTGAATCTCCAGAATAGCAATTTTGTTTACTACTGTTTCAAGATGACAAAGATTATGTATATTGCTCGTAGTCGATCACCTTTGGTAAAATTCTTCATATTTTTGTATTTTAAAAATTTACTATTAATTCATCAATCATCTGCATTCAGTTGGGATGAGCTCTCAACCAAGCTATCTGCCCTTAAATCCTCAACACTGTCAACACTGAAACTAGCGCATCTTTCAACACGGCCAATTTGGTCGACACCTTAGTTTTTCGTATCTTTGATAAACTTTCTAACATTTTTGTTGCGGCACACCTTTTTCCAATAAGCCTTGCTGTTTTTGAAATGATTAAACGATTTTTTTCACCTCTTGACAGCTATTTATTTTGTTAAATAATTTTGTTTGACACTTATGTCTTTTGATCAACAAGACATTTGTTTAAAAGCAAAAAGCTGCTGAGTGGCTCTAGGGAACATTTATTTTCTCAAATAAGGCCTTTTTAAAGCATATAGTTGAAATATTAAGTAAAGCTCGTTCAAGGTTTTGTTATAAATTGTAATAGAGCATATTAATAGAGCAACAAGCTTTATAAGTCTATAGAGCTTGAAGTTGTTCTAAAACTCAAATATAGAGCATTTGATTAAAAAGAAAATGTCAGATGCTACAACGGAGTATAAAATAGAGCAATAGTCTCCGAGTTCACTCCTTTAACACTTTTTTAGAACATATTAAAAACTCAAAGCTACGAGAGTGTTACTTGGGGATGGTACAATCCAAGGGAAAATACTTCTCCGTGCTATCCGTAATAAGATAATTGGACCTGCCAATGAAATTCTTAATATGTATGGCACCCCACTTGTCTGGACAGCCATAAGAAGCAATTTGGTTTTGCATTACAGTGACAAAAGAAATGAGACTTCTCTCATTAGAGATCTCCATAGCTTAAAACAACACCAAAGTAGCGTTGAACAATTTTATAGCAAGATAATTGAAATATTTGCTACTATAAGTAATCACATTAAAGTTCACGATACAGACTTAAGTGTGATTAAAGCTAAAAATGAGCTTTATGAAGAAATGTGTCTTAACACTTTTCTAATAGGTTTACGGGAACCCCTTGGTTCAACTATTCGTGCAATGAAACCTACCACATTACCACAAGCTTTTGCATTTTGTATCCAAGAGCAAAACATATTTTACTCAAAAACAAATTTGTCATTATTTAATAGTATGATACACAAGACTAATTTTGAAACGCAAAAACAACAACCCCAGTACTTCAGTTCTGCATATAATTCATTTTCATTTAACCAAACAAAACCCCAACCCCAATATTTTAATTCTTCACATAATTCATTCAATCAACCAAGATTACAACCCCAACAATACTATCCAAAACAACAACTAACATACCAACAACGGTTTCCTCAACAACAATTGGGCCTTCACACACAACCTCAGAGAACTCAACAGAATTATCAGCCACAGTTTCAACAACAATCATCTTCTCAACGGTATTCTCTTAAACCTCAACAATTTTCACAGAACCAACAAAGAAAATATGACCCTATGGAACTTGGTTCCACTAGAGTAACTCGCCTAACTCAACCATCTCCATCTAATTTTACTAAACCAAATCAACCTCAATACTTCAAAAAACAAGAATTTTGTGTAGGCTTTCTAATTTAATCTAGGGTATTATCTATAAGACCGAAGTTTATATTTCTATAAAAGAGCTTTCATTGTTGTACATAATCATTATATGTACCTACATATATTAAATCGTATGATCTCTTTCTATGTAATCTCTTTATATAACAAACCATATAATCTTCATGCACATGCAATGTCAAACGGGATTTTGTTAAACGAAATTATTTAGTTTTAATAAATGATCACTTGTTGTTAAGTGTTGAAAATAATAAGACGTTGTTTTAACTGGAGTCTACAAAATCAGAAGAGGGATCGCTTAACCCAGTTTTTTTTTTCAATCAAGTCATTTTTTTATGTTTTATGTTTAAAGTCACGATCGGTCGTTTATGATATTTTTGATTACGAAAAGTTTTTAAAATTATGGCCAAAGAACGAGGAGAGAAGTTTGTGCAAGAGGCAACAGTTGCCTTATTAAAAGAAAAATTAAATATCTTCGGATTAAGCACCGAAGGTAACAAAGCCACTTTAAAGATGAGATTGCAAGAGCATCTCGACGAGCTGAGTGAGCAGGAAATTTCCATTCAATTCCCCGAGCTTCAAGACGATTGTGAATCCAGCTCCGAGGACGAAGACGAGATGCAGCGCGAGATAAATACTCTCCAAGAAAAAATCAAAAAGCAGCAGGAAATTGCCAGGCTCAAGACACAACTTGCGGCATTATGCAGAACAAATGATGATGCCACCACCACGTGTCCAATGTCGTTCAGAGATGTAGAAGATTCTGTCCCAAATTTTTCTGGGGATGATAATTTCTCCATCAAGCAATGGGTGCGGACTTTTGAAGAAGCTAAGGCATTGCACAGATGGGACGAGAAAAAAGCATTCATCTACGCTAGACGAAGTCTTACAGGCACCGCCAAATTGTTCCTTCGCTCTTCCCGTTGCACAACTTGGATGGAACTCAAAACCAGCTTACTCCAAGAATTCCATCGAACGGTGACATCTGCTGACGTCCACGATGCACTCAGAAGCCGTAGAAAAAGAAAGGACGAGAATATTCACCAATATACGCTGGCCATGCAGGAGATTGCCTTTCACGCTGAAATAGAGGACGAAGATTTAATCCGTTACATAATAAGAGGTATTCCTGATACTTTCTGTAATAAGCAATTACTTTTAACAGCAAGGAGTATGGATGATTTAAAACAAATGCTCAAGAAGTACCAAAAAATGAGATCTTATTTCCCGGACAATTTGACAACATCCTCTGCAGCATCCCCCGCATCTCAGTCTGGAAGCAAGATGAAGAGATTTTTAAACGACAAATGCTTTAACTGCAATGAATCAGGTCACATTGCTAGTGTCTGTCCAAAGCCTCGCCGTGAAAAAGGAAGCTGTTTTAAATGTGGCAAACAAGGACATTTAGCGCCTGCATGTAAAATCATTCAATACCCTGCCAAATCATCTTCGAATTCATCCGCCGCGCCGCTCAACGACCTTCAACAGTTCTCTTGGTAGAGCAACCTGAAAGCGACACGGACTTGGAGCCCTACGATGACGAAGTAATGATGAAAACATTAAGCGACGACTTCACATTGCATGTTAAGTACCAGTTGTTGAATAATTTTAATAATGTTTGTTTCGAATTTCAAGCTAATTCTCTGGTAGACTCAGGAAGCCCTATAAGCTTCGTTCAAGAAAAACTTATACCAACTCATGTAATCCAGCTGCAAGAAGACAACATTCAGTATTTCGGCATAAACGAGACGAAACTAGAAACGCTTGGAATAGTTAAATGTATAATTTATGTAAGTCATAGTATTTTAAGTTGTATGTTGCATGTTGTAAAAAATGAAACGATGAAAAACCCCGTGGTTCTTGGTAGAGACTTTTTAAAACAAAGTAAAATTAAGTTATGTTATGTTTATCCCAAAAAAGACCATTATGTTAAAAATGACAAACATTTAATTAAATCAAATATTAATTCGATTTTTAAATATGATTATTCTAAAAATATGCAATTAAATAACCAAAATAATTTAAAAGAAATTTCTGAAATAAAATTAAATGAATGTGATAGTAATTTTAACAGCAAAAACGAAAACATATTTGAATTAAATAATGATAATTTTGAAAAAGATATTTTAAATATAGACACGGGCTTCGATAAAAATGAATTTAACCTCATAATTAATAGTAACCTATCATACGAAGAAACACAACGAATTAACAATATAATGAAACAAATAGATTTGAAGAAAAATAATTTAAATTTAAAGACACCATATGAAATGAAAATTATTTTAACTAATGTCAATTCGAATTTCAATTGCGCACCACGCCGTTTACCTTATATGCATGCTCTCGAGTTAAGGAAAATTTTAGACGATCTCTTAGAAAGAAAAATAATCCGGGAAAGTAATTCTCCTTTTGCGTCACCCATTGTGCTTACTAAGAAAAAAAATGGTTCTTTTAGACTATGTATAGATTATAGACAATTAAATCGCATGACGCAAAAGGATAACTATCCTCTTCCCCTCATCGAGGACCATTTGGATAGGCTGAGGAATAAGAAGTTCTTTTCACTCCTTGACCTCAAAAACGGATTTCATCATGTAAAGATGGCAGACGAATCTGTAAAGCTAACCTCTTTTGTTACGCCTCTGGGCCAGTTTGAATATTTATTTATGCCATTTGGCCTAAAAAACGCTCCGGCAACCTTTCAGCGTTACATAAATTTCATTTTTAAAAATTTAATTTCCGATGGCAAAATTTTAATTTATATTGATGATATCCTCATAGCCACAGAAACCAAAGAAGAGCACTTCACCATTTTGGAAGAAGTTGCTAAGGTTGTCACAGACCACAACCTTCAATTAAGGTATGACAAATGCTTATTTATGGCTGAAAAAATTACGTATCTTGGTTATGAGGTTAGTGAAAATGGAATTAAGCCTAGTTCGAACGGCGTTGCCGCTGTTCAAAATTTTCCATCTCCAAAGAACACCAAAGAGGTTCACTCGTTCCTAGGATTATGCTCATATTTTCGAAAGTTCATCCACAATTTCTCGGTTATCGCAAAACCTCTTTATGACCTCTTGAAAAAAAATGCAGAGTTTAAATTCGGTGAAAAAGAGATAGACACATTTAAAAATTTGAAGCAGAAACTGCTTGCAGCACCAGTTTTGTGTATTTTTTCTCCAAAAGCCCAAACCGAATTGCACTGCGACGCCAGCGCAATTGGGTTTGGTGCAGTCTTGTTACAAAAACAGCCCGATGGAAAGTTCCACCCTATCTTTTTTTTCTCCAAGAGAGCAACACCTACCGAATCAAGATATCATTCTTTTGAACTCGAAACTCTCGCGATCATTTATGCTTTACGAAGATTTCGCACTTATTTATTGGGACTTGGTTTTAAAATCGTAACCGACTGCAAGTCTTTAACACTCACTTTAAGCAAAAAAATGATCAACCCTAGAATTTCGAGATGGGCTTTAGAGCTCCAGGAGTATGACTATGAAGTCGAGCATCGAGACTGCAGCAGAATGAACCACGTCGACGCATTAAGTAGGTGCCACAATATACTTTTAGTCCAACCCGACTCTTTTGAAAACGCACTTGCTTGTGCCCAAAATAATGACACTGAAATCCAAAAAATAGCCAAAGCTTTAGAAAAAAGTCAGCACCCTTTATACGAAATGATAAATGGTCTCATTTATCGTAAATGTAAAGGATACGTTGCATTTTATGTACCCAAACAAATGGAAAATATCCTTATTCAGAGTCATCATGATGCTCTTTGCCATGTGGGTGCCGACAAAACATACGAGTACTTAAAAAAGTCGTATTGGTTCCCTTCAATGAAGGAAAAAATTAAGAACCACGTTAAGTGTTGCTTAAAATGCATTTATTTTTCGGTCCCCTCTGGGAAAAAAGAGGGTGAGTTACACAGCATTCCAAAGGGCAACATTCCCTTTGAAACTATTCACGTGGACCATTATGGACCCCTGCCTTGTGGTAAACGAAATTTGAAAAAACATATTTTTCTTGTAGTCGACGCTTTTAGTAAGTTCACGAAATTATATTCAGTTAAAAGCACTACTTCTAAGGAAGCTATACAGTGCCTTACAAACTATTTTTCAACATACAGCCGACCAAAAAGATTAATTTCTGATAGGGGATCATGCTTCACATCGGATGAGTTTTCATCATTTTGTAAAGATTCTGATGTGAATCATATAAAAGTCGCCACTCATTCCCCACAATCGAATGGGCAGGTTGAGAGGGTGAACAGGCTTTTGACTGCAATGTTATCAAAAGAGGCTGAATCTGACCCCGCCGAATGGTCAAAATACCTAAACAAAATCGAATTTTCAATAAACAACACCATAAGCAAAAGCACAGGAACAAGCCCAAGTATGTTGTTATTCGGAGTTCCACAAAAAGGAGAACTTTTTGATAAAATAAGCGAGTTCCTTGAATCTCAAGTTTTTCAAAGAACTCCAGAAAACTTATCTGAATTAAGAGAAAAGGCCAGTTCAAAAATCATAGAAAGTCAGGATAGAAACAAAATTCAGTACGATAAAAATCACAAGAAACCCCATCGTTATAATATAGGTGACTATGTCGTTATAAAAAACGTTGTCACAACCGCTGGTGTCAACAAAAAACTTTTGCCCAAGTACAAAGGTCCCTATGTAGTTGTACAAGTTTTACCCAATGATAGGTACAAAATAAAAGACCCGGAAAATTTACAAATTTCGAGAGCAAAGTATGAAGGTATTTGCAGTCCACAAAACATGAAACCGTATGTAAATAAATAAGATACCATAAAAAAAAATAATAATTAACATAAACAAGTAAACATACAAAAGAAAAGAAAAAGTATCGTTTTGTTTCTTCAAATGAGTCGTTACGTTTCGTTAAAAATTAATACATTCGTATTCTACATACATAACAAATCTATAAAAAAAAAACGTTTTTGCGTTAGAATAACTAATTTAAAAAAAAAAATTTCAAATGAAAATCGAGTCGATTTTTAGTCAGGAATGGCCGAAATGTAGGCTTTCTAATTTAATCTAGGGTATTATCTATAAGACCGAAGTTTATATTTCTATAAAAGAGCTTTCATTGTTGTACATAATCATTATATGTACCTACATATATTAAATCGTATGATCTCTTTCTATGTAATCTCTTTATATAACAAACCATATAATCTTCATGCACATGCAATGTCAAACGGGATTTTGTTAAACGAAATTATTTAGTTTTAATAAATGATCACTTGTTGTTAAGTGTTGAAAATAATAAGACGTTGTTTTAACTGGAGTCTACATTTGTGAACTAAATAACTTTGAAATTAGTAGTCAAAACTCTGAAATAGAACCTATAACCTCCGATGATATAGCAAATCTTATCAGAACAAATCATCTTAATAATGAAGAAAAAAAGGCTATTCACAAATTGTGCCGCACATACGATGACATTTTTTTTAAAGAAGGACAAAAACTAACCTTCACAAATAAAATAAAACATAGTATAAATACCAACGACGATATTCCCATATACTCAAAATCCTATAGATACCCTCATATCCATAAAGAGGAAGTCCAATCACAAATAGAACAAATGCTTAAGCAAGGTGTTATAAGACCAAGCTATTCACCTTGGAGTTCGCCAATCTGGATAGTCCCAAAAAAAAAGGACGCCAGTGGAAAAATCAAATGGCGACTAGTCATTGATTATAGGAAACTCAACGAAAAAACAGTTAATGATAAATACCCTTTACCTAACATCAATGATGTGTTGGACAAACTAGGAAAAAGTATATATTTCACAACACTCGATCTTGCTAGCGGGTTTCACCAGATCGAGATGAAGGAAAAAGACATTCAAAAAACAGCATTCACCGTAGAAAGTGGGCATTATGAGTATTTGAGAATGCCCTTTGGGCTAAAGAATGCTCCATCAACCTTTCAAAGGGTTATGGACAATCTCCTCAGGGATTTACAAGGGAAAATATGCCTTGTGTACTTGGATGATATCATCATCTTTTCTACGTCACTACACTCAGAGAAAAAATCTGTGTAAAAATGCCTAAACCTGCTAGCGTGAAATTTTTTGTATGGAGAATGCATGTCAAGCATAAATTCACGCTAGAAATAACATAATTTACATGCGACTTAGGAAGTGCAAGCTAAGCTAGACTGCCTTAATTTGCTAGGGTGAATTTTTTTGTATGGAAATTTCTGTCAAGTGTAAATCTACCCTAGAAATAAGGCAATTTATGTACGGCTTGGGAAATGAAAGCTAAGGTAAATTGCCTTAAAATGCTAGGGAAATTATTTTTTTTGGAGAATTTGCTAGTCAAGCGTAAATTAACACAGGAAATAACAAATTCTATGTAAGCTTGGGAAGTGAAAGCTAGGGTAAATTGCCTTAAAATGCTAGGGTAATTTATTTTTTTTAGAATTTGCTAGCCAAGCGAACATTTACACAGGAAATAACACATTTTATGTAAGCTTGGGAAGTGAAAGCTAGGGTAAATTGCCTTAAAATGCTAGGGTAATTTATTTTTTTAGAACTTGCTAGCTAAGCGAACATTTACACAGGAAATAACACAATTTATGTAAGCTTGGGAAGTGAAAGCTAGGGTAAATTGCCCTAAAATGCTAAGGTAATTTATTTTTTTTAGAACTTGCTAGCTAAGGGAAAATTTACACAGGAAATAACACATTTTATGTAAGCTTGGAAAGTGAAAGCTAGCATAAATTGCCTTAAAATGCTAAGGTAATTTTGTTTTTTTAGAACTTGCTAGCTAAGGGAAAATTTACACAGGAAATAACATATTTTATGTAAGCTTGGAAAGTGAAAGCTAGGATAAATTGCCTTAAAATGCTAAGGTAATTTTGTTTTTTTAGAATTTGCTAGCTAAGGGAAAATTTACACAGGAAATAACATATTTTATGTAAGCTTGGAAAGTGAAAGCTAGGATAAATTGCCTTAAAATGCTAGGGTAAATTCTTTTTTTTAGAATTTGCTAGCCAAGCGTAGATTAACACAGAAAATAACACATTTTATTGGGAAGTGAAAGCTAGGGTAAATTGCCTTAAAATGCTAGGGTAATTTATGTTTTTTAGATTTTGCTAGCCAAGCGTAAATTAACACAGGAAAGAACACATTTTATGTAAGTTTGGAAAGTGAAAGCTAGGGTAAATTGCCTTAAAATGCTAAGGTAATTTTGTTTTTTTAGAATTTGCTAGCTAAGGGAAAATTTCCACAGGAAATAACATATTTTATGTAAGCTTGGAAAGTGAAAGCTAGGATAAATTGCCTTAAAATGCTAGGGTAAATTCTTTTTTTTAGAATTTGCTAGCCAAGCGTAGATTAACACAGAAAATAACACATTTTATTGGGAAGTGAAAGCTAGGGTAAATTGCCTTAAAATGCTAGGGTAATTTATGTTTTTTAGATTTTGCTAGCCAAGCGTAAATTAACACAGGAAAGAACACATTTTATGTAAGTTTGGAAAGTGAAAGCTAGGGTAAATTGCCTTAAAATGCTAAGGTAATTTTGTTTTTTTAGAATTTGCTAGCTAAGGGAAAATTTCCACAGGAAATAACATATTTTATGTAAGCTTGGAAAGTGAAAGCTAGGATAAATTGCCTTAAAATGCTAGGGTAAATTATTTTTTTTTTCTGAATATGAATTGAGTTCCTACAACTTAATTTTCCCGCCAATTTTCTATGTAATTATACCTTATATATGTGATGATATTTGCCAAAGCTGTTTTTATATGACGATGTCAAACTGAACTCAGGCAACAGATTAATTTTCACATAAAGCCACCCCATCGTCTTCTTACCCAAAGTTCTGTGAACATGAACACACTCATTTTCATAATTTCGATATTTTCTTTCGCTCCAAGCTTAGTCGAACAACGAACATAGAAAACAACGAACATCAAATGTCAAACAGAATACGTGGATTAAAAGAGAAAACAAAAATCCTGCCTCACTATGCCATCTCTTTCTCACCATGCAGTGCGAATGAGTTAAATTACACTAGAGAAATTTAAATGGTTTTGCGGATTGCGTTCAATCAGTGCTGTCGTTTTGATAATTTCAATTTCAAGAGCAGAGTTTCAGTTGTTTATAGTTTTAATATAATTTCAAAAGATTTTTTCGAGTCTTTCTACCTGTTGTTTTTTATTTCAGTTTCAAATTGGACAGAATACATCTTGAAAGCTTTCATTTGTATTTTCGTCAGTTCTTCGTAGTCGAAGTGTAGAAGACAGGGAAATAGTACTTTTTTCCTTTCTATGAGTTTCAAGTAAAAAAAGATGAGATTTAATAAGTTTTTGTTTGTGGTTGCAATCAAATTCGACGCTATATTGTGGCGAAGCTCTTGATAGCTTATACAATTGATCATGATAGAGCTGATTGCTTCACCTTTGGATTATATGCTTTAAAAAGAAGAAAAAGATCTAATAAAACCTCGCATAATGTTTTTGGCTTAAGTCTTATAGGTAGGTACACACAGTGCTGCTTTTGCCGAAATAAATGCTAAAACTGAAATTTGGAATATGGATTTGTTTCATTTATTTTTTCACAAAGTAATACTTTCAAGCAATTGATAAATTGGATATTTTGTGAGCCTACTTATTTCTGTTCGCAATATTTTTCAACTTTGAACTCATATTTCTTATTGGAAAATACATAATGAACAAATATTATTATTTCATAATAATTTAAATATTGTGAACTGAAATATTAACAAACAGAAGGATAAGGTATAATTCTACAGATTTTTGGATTTCACCTAAAAAGTAGGAACCGCAGGTAAAAACAAAAAACGTGTTTTTTCTTTTGCATATATTAAGTATTAAATTTTTGTATATTTATAAAATGCATAGTATATAATATTTTATTCAAAATAAAAAGTTCAGATTTTACTATAAAAAAAAATATTTCAGTACATCAAAATCTTCAAGTTTTGCAAAAATCTGATGTGTGAAATTACGCTAGTTATTAGGTAATTCTTCCTAAGCTTAGATAATTTTCCCGCCCATTACCTAGATCTGTGTAACTTTACGTTTGCTCATTAGGTCATTCTTCCTAAGCTAAGGTAAATTTTCCCGCCCATTACCTAGATCTGTGTAACTTTACGTTAGCCCATCAGGTCATTCTTCCTAAGCTAAGGTAAATTTTCTGAGTTAATTTACGTAAGCGCATTAGGTAAAAATTATGAAAAGAATAGTTTCTGTTCTGATCCAATTTTTGCGCAAAATTTATTTCAATGAATCGGGTTTCAAAAATAATTTCTACGATGTTTATTGTCAGAACACACTGGTTGAGCCCACTATTAATGTAGATGAAATGTAAATCATAATGTAAAAAAAAGTTCTGTCCATTAAATTGATTTTTTTGTGTTATATGCACAGAAGGTGAAATAAACGTTTTGACCTAAGCTAACGTTTCTGTTGTTGGATTGTCTCACTGTTCCAACTGTCTCACTGTAAGCACAATTTCCCTACTTTAATTTGAAAAATTAAATTAAATTAATACCTTGACCAAGGTTTGAGAATTTTGATATTTTGTCAATTTTATTTTTGCTTATATTAAGTTCTTTCCTTAACTTATTACCTTGTTTTGACATGTTTGAAGTATTTGATTTTTGTATATTTCAATACATCTTTCAAATTTTCGAAAAATGTCAGTATCTTTTTTCTTGTAATTTTTTTCATTTTAATTTGTTAATGAACTATTGCTGAAAACAATAGATTTAACTCAAACAAATCTCACAAAGAGTAAAAAAGTGCAAACAGAACTCCATCACTGTCAGAGGCAAACGCAAATCGAAATCTCATATTCTCTTCAAATCTAATAAGTCAAAATTTAGTTTCGATTTTAGCTAACGTTCAGATAGAAATTTAGCACGAGCTGCATACTACGCAATGCAGTAGAATAAATTAATAGATTGGCTTAAAGTGTTGTGCTACTATACAAATATAATTCTCTAAAAGACTTCGCTTTCATAAATCTAAAAACTCAATTTATTTATACCAAATTCTTCTTTTTCTTTATTATCATCATGTACCTTATACTACTGTATTATATTGTATTATACTGTAGTATGTATATCATGTTCGACAGCACTGAGGCCATTGTGCGTACCATGTATAAATTTACTGAGTGCGCAGCCATCTTATTAATTTAATATTTCGTGTTCTACGGTCAGTGACAGAGGTTCGCCTAGTAAAAAAAAAGGAATAATAAAAAGTGTAATAAAAAGTGTAATAAAAAGTGTAATAAAAAGTCAAATTATAAAAAAAAAATTGAAACCTAAATATAAAAACTCAAAAATAAAGTAAATCTAAGAAAACAAAATAAACAGTGAAAAAAAAACAATAAATCAAAAAGAAAAAACTAAAAGAAAAAAACCCTACTGACAGCGAAGAGGGAAGCTGCTGCCCACCACTTACCAGCAAAAAAAAAGTAAGTTCTTTAAATATATTTAAACCACCCCATTCCTGTCGCATATATTGCATATTAAACAAAAAAATATTTGTTTTTTTTTTTAATTTTGACTTGAAAATTAATTTTTCAAAATTTTTTCGTTTGATCAAATCCAATTTCATATATATGTATAGCCCAGTCATTAGGTAAAAATGCCTTAGCTAAGGCAACTTTTTGTTAGACCTTAGGTAAAAATGCGTAAGCTAAGGCAACTTTTCGTAAGCCCTTAGGTAAAAATGCCTAAGCTAAGGCATCTTTACGTTAGCCCTTAGGTAAAAATGCCTTATTTATGTGTTGGCTGATATGAATTTACCGTTTGTAATTGTTTTGAGTAGCTTGCGGTTGCGGCCAGCAGTTCGATTCATTTTTCATTAAATGTTGCACTTTCATTGGCACAAGTTCGCTAAAGTGAAAAGTTAAATTACAAGTGAAACGAAACTCAAGAAATTTAGATAAACTCAAAGTAATAAAAAGTAAAGAACATAAAAAGATTAGCAAAAAAAAATTCAAGAAACCAAGATAAAACCAAAAAAAAAAAGAAACCTAACAACAGCGACGAGACAAGCAGCTGCCACCTACGAGAACATACCGGCACAAAAAAGTAAGATCTTTATATATATTTAAACCACCCCATTCCTGTCGCATATATTGCATATTGAACAAAAAATATTTGGTTTTTTTTTAAATTTTGACTTGAAAATTAATTTTTCAAAATTTTTTCGTTTGATCAAATCCAATTTCATATATATGTATAGCCCAGTCATTAGGTAAAAATGCCTTAGCTAAGGCAACTTTTTGTTAGACCTTAGGTAAAAATGCGTAAGCTAAGGCAACTTTTCGTAAGCCCTTAGGTAAAAATGCCTAAGCTAAGGCATCTTTACGTTAGCCCTTAGGTAAAAATGCCTTATTTATGTGTTGGCTGATATGAATTTACCGTTTGTAATTGTTTTGAGTAGCTTGCGGTTGCGGCCAGCAGTTCGATTCATTTTTCATTAAATGTTGCACTTTCATTGGCACAAGTTCGCTAAAGTGAAAAGTTAAATTACAAGTGAAACGAAACTCAAGAAATTTAGATAAACTCAAAGTAATAAAAAGTAAAGAACATAAAAAGATTAGCAAAAAAAAATTCAAGAAACCAAGATAAAACCAAAAAAAAAAAGAAACCTAACAACAGCGACGAGACAAGCAGCTGCCACCTACGAGAACATACCGGCACAAAAAAGTAAGATCTTTATATATATTTAAACCACCCCATTCCTGTCGCATATATTGCATATTGAACAAAAAATATTTGGTTTTTTTTAAAATTTTGACTTGAAAATTAATTTTTCAAAATTTTTTCGTTTGATCAAATCCAATTTCATATATATGTATAGCCCAGTCATTAGGTAAAAATGCCTTAGCTAAGGCAACTTTTTGTTAGACCTTAGGTAAAAATGCGTAAGCTAAGGCAACTTTTCGTAAGCCCTTAGGTAAAAATGCCTAAGCTAAGGCATCTTTACGTTAGCCCTTAGGTAAAAATGCCTTATTTATGTGTTGGCTGATATGAATTTACCGTTTGTAATTGTTTTGAGTAGCTTGCGGTTGCGGCCAGCAGTTCGATTCATTTTTCATTAAATGTTGCACTTTCATTGGCACAAGTTCGCTAAAGTGAAAAGTTAAATTACAAGTGAAACGAAACTCAAGAAATTTAGATAAACTCAAAGTAATAAAAAGTAAAGAACATAAAAAGATTAGCAAAAAAAAATTCAAGAAACCAAGATAAAACCAAAAAAAAAAAGAAACCTAACAACAGCGACGAGACAAGCAGCTGCCACCTACGAGAACATACCGGCACAAAAAAGTAAGATCTTTATATATATTTAAACCACCCCATTCCTGTCGCATATATTGCATATTGAACAAAAAATATTTGGTTTTTTTTAAAATTTTGACTTGAAAATTAATTTTTCAAAATTTTTTCGTTTGATCAAATCCAATTTCATATATATGTATAGCCCAGTCATTAGGTAAAAATGCCTTAGCTAAGGCAACTTTTTGTTAGACCTTAGGTAAAAATGCGTAAGCTAAGGCAACTTTTCGTAAGCCCTTAGGTAAAAATGCCTAAGCTAAGGCATCTTTACGTTAGCCCTTAGGTAAAAATGCCTTATTTATGTGTTGGCTGATATGAATTTACCGTTTGTAATTGTTTTGAGTAGCTTGCGGTTGCGGCCAGCAGTTCGATTCATTTTTCATTACATGTTGCACTCTCATTGGCACAAGTTCGCTAAAGTGAAAAGTAAAATTAAAGTGAAACGAAACTCAAGCAATTAAAAAATAAATTAATTAAAAAATAAACTTAAAGTAATAAAAAGTAAAGAACATACATAAAAAGATTAGCAAAAAAAAATCAAGAAACCAAGACAAAACAAAAAAAAAAGAAACCTAACAACAGCGACGAGACAAGCAGCTGCCACCTACGAGAACATACCGGCACAAAAAAGTAAGATCTTTATATATATTTAATTTAAAGTTCATTGAATATTGAAAGCAAAATAGTTTTTAACGTAAAATCAGTTGAAAAAAAAATAATTGTTTTTTTTTTAATTTTATCTTGAAAATTAATTTTTCAAAAATGATTCGCTTGATCAAGTTGGTTCGTTTAGTCGGTGTAATTTTATGCAAGCTCTTGGGTAAATCAGCCTTAAATACAAGGTGATTTTCTCTAGATCGGTGTAACTTTGAGCTAGCACTTAGGTAAAAGTGCCTTATTTCATTTTCCACTATCAGATTTTGGTAATTTCTTAAAGTTGTTAGATGAGTCTAAGCTGTCATTTCTACATTACTTGCTTTTATTTGGGTCATTTAAAAGGTTTTGAGTTTTACGGCCATATTATTCACCAGGTTAAAAATACCTCTGGATGTAAAGAAATTGAAATGCCAAAAATTAATCCAAATCCATAATATTCACAACTTCAATCCAATCTGATATCCATTTTTTAAAATCCAATCTCGTTAAATCCAAACAAATTGAAACTGCTCTCTGGAGGTCTGTTTAAGTTTTTAAATCCAGATGTAAAATTCATTTTCACAGTGTTCAGTTGTTTTGTCAAGTATTTTGTAAAGGAAAAATAAAGATAGACGCTAATCATACAAAATTAATTGAATAATCACATAATTTTTTTTGAGTAAATAATATGAACAGAAAATTAAATCCTTCGATTTAGGATATTCAGATTTAAGTGATTGGATTAAAAATTAACTTTGATACAAACTAAATCCAGAGTGAATAATAGGCCGTCAATAAAACCTATCAATATATTTTTCTAATCCATATTGATGGAAAATATATTTTCTTTCAGGAATAGGTCTAATCGAAATTAGATTGTCTTGATTTCAACAGCAATCATGTCTTGCTTTATTTGTTTAAGCTCATTTCGAAATCTACATAGTCTTATAAGTCATCTGAAAATAATACATGGATGTGATACCAATAGTAGACTAAAATGTTTCCAAAAATCATGTGGTCAAGTATTTCAAGGAATGTCATCATATAAAAGGCATTTATCTATTCATTTGAAAGAAGAGTTATGTAGTAATGACGAAAAACAAAGTAGGAAAAGTCCTTGCGTGTTTGAAAGCCCCTTAGAGTTCAATAATGACTCATCCACACCAATGGATTTAGAGCAAGGTTCGGAAGTTGATTTGGATCATGAAAATTTTCAAATACCTGCACCCTCAATTAGACTCATAAACCCAAAACTGACTTTCGAAGACAATCTAGTTCAATTTATTCTAAGTCTTCACAATAACAATAACTTTGCACGAAAAGATGTCAATAAGATACAAAAAGGAATTGAAAAGTTTATTATATTACCTCTATTAGAAAATATAAGTGACATAGCTTCTACCATGTGTGAAGGTGACAAACAAAAAATAAATTCAATCGTTCATAAATACAAAGGGCTTTTTAAAGAAGTAGATTCTGAATACAAACTAAAAAAATGGTTGGAAAACCATGACCTATATAAGGAGCCAATGGAATTTGATATAAATAGGGAAATCGCAAACGTTATGAGAGGTGGACAAAGCACTTTAGATGAAAAGGTTGATAAAGGTATAATAATGAACTTAAAATTTCAATTTCGAAAAATATTGGAAAAAGAAGGAAATCAAAAGGTACTTACAGATTATTTATCTTCGAAAAATATTTCAAATAAAGGACATTTCATAAATGGAAAACTATGGCAGGAAAAACAAAAAATGTATAAAAATAAAAATGTAGTTCCATACTTCCTTTATACAGATGATTTTGAAATCAATAATCCCTTGGGATCACATACTGGTATACATAAGATAACAGGCATATACTTTTCAATCCCTATTTTTGAAAATTCCTACAAGGTCAATGATATTCATATAGCTTCCTTAATCAAAGCTGAAGATGCAAAAGTGTATGGAAATGATTTGACGCTTAATATACTAGTTCAAGAAATTATTTCTTTGGAACAAGAAGGAATTGAGATCACTTTGAATAACGAAAAAACATCTATACGTTTTATAGTTGGTATAATTTTGGGAGACAACTTGGGCCTTAATCAAATCTTAGACTTTAGTAAATCTTTTTCTGCAAACCACTTTTGTAGATTTTGCACTGCACCAAGTAACCTGACAAAAACAATGTGCAAAGAAGACTTAACAAAAATTCGAACACAAGAAAACTATGAGGAAAATCTATCGGCTGATTTTAATTCTACAGGAGTCTATAAGAACTCAATTTTAAATACCATACCATCTTTTCATGTTGTTTATAATTTTTCGGTTGATGTTATGCATGATGTGTTTGAAGGTGTTGCACATTACAACCTGACACATGTTTTAGAACACTATATTAAAAATAAAATTTTCACATTGGATGAATTAAATGGTTTCAAAACTACTTTTTCTTATGGGGATACCGAAAAGGGAAATTTGTTCAAAGATATCACTGCAGCACACATAAAACGAAGGAGATTAAACGCAACGGCAAGAGAAATGTGGACATTTGTTCATCACATTCCCTTGATTATTGGTCATTTAATTCCAGCTAATGATAAAGTTTGGGAATTTGTACAAATTTTTATTAAAATACTAGACATTTTACTTCTTCCGCGATACAGCGATGCTACATTACATGACTTTGAATTGCTTGTAGAAAATCATAATCTCTTTTATCAGACATTATTTGGCGACTCGTTAAAACCGAAACACCATCATTTGGTTCACTACCCACGAATTATACGCAACTCTGGACTACCAAAATATTATTGGTCGTTCTTATTTGAAGCTAAACACCAAGAACTCAAATCCTATGCGAGAGTTACAAATAGTCGGAAAAACATTTTACTATCTGTTGCAAGAAAATTTCAGCTCAAATTTGCTTATAGGATTCTCCAACATAAGGAAGACCATCTGCAGTATTCAGATCATGATCGTATAACAAATGTTGAAGAAAACCTTTCTTATTTGAATTCCACTATTTTGAACGAAAATTCGAAACAATATGAAAAAATTGTCTTACTGGGCACTGAGTATAAGAAAGGTCATTATTTATCAATTGGTAATGCTACAGATGTTATATTTTATTTAATCAACAGAATTATTATTAATAATTCTGAGGCGTATATAATATGTCAAGAAATGTCAACAACATTTAATGACCATTATTTATCCTATGAAATACTTTCAACGGTACGTCCAATTCAGTTACATATAAAATCAATCGAAGAATTTGACGGACCACCAGTTAATTCACACCTTATCCTGTGTGGCAGTACTTTTATTCGTAGAAAATATTTTTTTTAAAACAATATTTCACATCCTTCAGACATCATGAATTCACAATCTGAGGATGATCGAATCACATTTCAAGACCCTAACCCAAGTGCAAGTGTACCGAACGCATCCCTTGAAAATATAACATCAGAGCAGAATGATTTAGATTCAAGCAATGGTACTGAGCTAGTAATCAACCAGCAAACAGTTTATGTGATTGATGGAACAGGATGTATAAATCAAGTTGATATGAATCCACAAAACATTCAAGAAACAAGTGATGGTATTTTTTTAATATCAGAAGAAAATCAGAATGATGAGCTAGCTAGTCTCTTAAAATCTTTTAATTTATATGACGAACTTTATATTTTTTTAAAAGGTAAAACTAATACAAAATCTTTTATATTCTTATTTGATACTTCTAATGTAAATATGTTTAAAATATTATCAGGCAAGCACATAAATATAGAAGGTCTAAAATATATTCAGAAACATCACATAGATAAATTGTTTGAAGGATTTGACAACTTTAATGCTAGAATTATTTTTGAGCACAAACTTGGCATCTGGCAAAGTGCTAACGTAAGTCTTAATTTTGATCGTTATGTTAAGAATTATTTTACGAAAATTTCTATTGCTTCTCCTTTCTAGGGTATTTTTAATCTGACATCGCAGCCTAATTTAACAAATCACACAATATCATCTTGGATTCATGAAAGTAATACCGCATCTTGTAGTCCATCATCAAATAGTAATATTTCAGAAAGTGATGTGAGTATATTAAAAATACATATATATAAAAATTTAATTCATTCGTTTTTAAATCTCACTTGAATTCACTGCCCAAAAATAAAAAGATTGTACAACCAAAATCTGAGAAGGTATGTTGTTTTATGCTGGCAGGTTTCTTTCACGCATTCTATCGTTTGCGAAAACCATAAAATGCCGTGAAAAAAATCTTCCATACTTTTACAATTGAAATCAAGACGTGTATTCGTATAAAAATTTACTCAAAATGGGTTTAAAAAACAAAGTCCAATCAAAGGACTTTGATTGAGAACCGTTTCAATAATAAAAAATCCGAAAAAGAAATTTTGAAATTAAATCGTGTCATAACCAACACACACAAGTCGTATGATTATCCTTGAAATTCTTATAGTCTCAAACATTTCGATGATTAAAACGTTCCTGAGTCATAAATTGAAAAAAAAAAAATAGATTTAAAAATTACAAAAGAATAAACAATTAAGATTCTAATTAGTTCCTGCAAAATTATTGGAGTAGCTAAAGCAAATTATTAGAGAACCCTGCCGAACAGTTCCGATTTTGATGATCTTTTTTTATACGTTGGTAATATACTTTAATCTCTATAAATTAAAAATTGTCAATGTTGCCGTATTGTTTTTTCAAATTAAATTTTTTTTTAACAAAACCTTTTTAATGCTTAAATTTCATAAATTAAATTAAACCAATACATTGTTTAGGTTATTAAAGGGAAAAAAATATATAGGAACAAGGGACAGTCGTTTAAGTGAGAAATGCAATTTTCTCACAAACTGACTTCAAATACAAGAAAAAATAATTTGAACAAAACGGCAATACTTACAATATTAAAAAACATTTTTCAGAAAGCCACAAGCTCATTCTTAACTGTTAAATTTAAATCTACTAAATTTATTGAAGAGTTTTGGAAAAACTGGTCTTCAAACTCTGAATCATCAGATAATCAAAATCGGAGCTGTTTGGCCGGGTTCCCTAGTGTTGCTATTTTCTGAGCTTCATTTACTCCACTAAATAATATATTTACAATTTTGCTACATAAATTAATATGATATAGATAATGGTTTATGACGTACTGAACAAAACTGAGCAAGGAAAAGCTTTAATAACGAACTACAAGCAAAACAATTATTTAAAACCTGAAGACAGAACCAATGTTGTAAGGAAAATCATTCAATACTATACCGAAAACAACAGAAATCTTTCAGTGAAGGGATGTGACAGGCTCGCAGATCAAATTATTAGAATTTTTCCGTCTGAACAAAAAGTTATTTATAAGATTAACTATATATTTTAAAGTTTATTTTTGTCATAATGCTATTTATTCCAACACAGGCAACCTACTTTGTTCCAGGAGTCAACAGAGCTCCCCCAAAAGGCAAACTTTATGATAGATACAGAGGACAAAGAAGGGCAATGAAAAAATTAAATGTAGATGGTTGCTCTTCCACTTCCAAATCCAAAAAAACTAAAGTTCAAGTTATCGAGGATGATACAAACAAAGGTGTGTATTTGCTTATGTCAGGTAAAACAAATAACAAAGAACATTTTTCTAGATTCTTTAAGTGAGCGTGAGCTGCAAAGTATTTGCAACCAGCTAAAACACAACAGAAACTGGGAAATAGTTCTTAAACAATGGGTTGATACATTGAAATTGCGTAGGGAGATGATAGATTCAAATAATGACCCAGGTCTTCAACAAATCTTCTTGGACTGGCCGCTTTATAAATACTCAAAGGCTCAAGAACTAGTTAGTAACGCTCCTGTAGTTAGTTAACAATTAAAATATAACAAAACGACGAACACTCATATTGAAACAAGATTAACTTACTTTATTTTTGCAAAGATCCAGATCCATAAGGTACAATCAGGATCTGGCATCTCCTATTTGAACACCAATCTAAAAAATATCTCTATTTTATTTCGTTAGTAATGAGCGAAAGAGATATTTATTTTTCTAACAAAGAAACATTTTTATTCTGGCTTTAAAAAAGAAAGCTTACAGTTGTGACAAATATTGTTGTCTCTCTGAAACGACTTGTACAAAAACACAGTTACTGTCCTTTCCAGAAAAATTACAAATTTACATAATAGGTACATTAAAACAAAAAATATCGTTAACATGGGACCTACATACACATACACATACCTACAATAGTACTTTCAAGCCTTCACATTTTTCACCTTTATTGACTTGGCAACATCTAAACATTTTCTTTAATAGTATTTTCTCTATTCTCAACAGATTGAAATTGACTTTGATTTCATGAAGCACGGCAAATCATTTAATTTTAATAAGTGGGAGACTTTTTGTAACCATGCCATTGATTTGTTTTCCGAAAGGATAAAAACGGGCTTCCTCAAAACCTATCTACAGGAATTCCGAGACAAACTAGATGTGCTTGATATTGGTAAGTTTTAACGTAATTTATTTTACTAATAGCGATATATTTTACATTTAAACGGAAAAAAAATGAATCTAGTATTTTTTACTCCATCTGACTAGTAAGATAATTAAAGTAATAAGCCCTAGATTTTTAATAAAATTTACCTTACGTATTGAACATTTATTGGATCCGTAAAGTAATTTTAACAAGAAAATTATAGTGAACAAAATGAAGTAGTAAACCCCTTGCCTAAAGCAATATTTGCTATACGAAGAGTAAAATATACTTTCTACTAAAAAAATGTATGACTGATCTTACTTTAAGATTCTAGTAAAAAATATTTTATTGATTTCTGTGAACATTTATAAATTTAACTTCTCATAGAGGGAGTTTTACCTTACACCAAGGTAAAAACTATTACCGATCGCTAGGAATTTCTAAGTCCTAAAATATTAAAATTTTTCTAAGTCCAAGAAATGAACAAGAAATGTTACACGTTAGTGTAACATTATAATTTATAAACCTTAACCACAAACAATGACTTAAGGCGATCGATTTAAAAATCAGAAAGAAATAGGGAAATTTAACACGATTTAAAGCTGATTAAATTCCACTCACATATAGTTATTTTTAATGAACAGCTTGCTAATTCTTAAATTTAACATTACAAAAAAACTAATTCTCTGTTTACATTACCTACTTACAGATAATGTCAATATTGGATATTTCAACCTTCTTCATGGGGTATTGACCCCAGCAGCTAAGAAGATCCAGGGGAAATCGAAGAAGTTTACCATTGATGACTCCGTTTCAGCGTTCACCTTAGAGGTGAAACAGGCAGCTGACATAGACAGTCTTTTGAACCAAAGAAGAGAAGAGTGCATCCAGAAAAAAGTAAGACTTCAGCCTCTTATTATTGTTGTGGGCGAAAAGTTCCATTATAAAGATTTCTATGTTTCAATAGACAACGTAAAGTATAAAATGCATTCCTATTTAGAAAGCATTGATTTTTATTTAAAAATGACTTACGTTCTAAATATTCAATATCCTCCTCAATGTCATTTGGTGTGGACATTTATACAAATTTATTTTTTTGAAATTAATGATGGTCCCATAATCCCATTAGTGGAAACTTTTTTAAACGACATTGAGCAACGATTTTCTTTAAAATAATTTCTTTTTGTTAAATTTGAGGCTCATTGATCGTTAGTAAATTTTAAAATTCGATACCTAAAATAGAAAAAATTAAATTTTCTTCCTTAAATGTCATAATATTTGTAATAGTCTAAGCTAACAATATATGTTTTTATCCTTAAAATAAAAAAAATTAAATATAAAATTCATGTTAACGTTTTCATTAAAAAAGATCTATAAGAATATAATGATATCGACATTCTCCAGCTGGAAGATTCAGGGGAAATCGAAAAAGTTTACCATTGACTCCGTTTCAGCGTTCACCTTAGAGGTGAAACAGGCAGCTGACATAGACAGTCTTTTGAACGAAAGAAGAGAAAAGTGCATCCAGAAAAAAGTAAGAATTCAGCCTCTTATTATTGGGCGAAAAGTTCCATTAAAAAGATTTTTATGTTTCAATAGACAGCGTAAGTATAAAATGCAGTCCTATTTAGAAAGCATCGATTTTTATTCAAAACTGACTTACGTTCTAAACATTCAATATCTTTCACATCGCTTTTCTTTAAAATAGTTTATTTTTGTTAAATTTTTGTGAGTTTGCCTTAAATCTAGAGTAATTTATGTCTGTTCGGTTTACCAATTCAATACGCGTTTGGAGATAAATTTGAAATTATATTATTTTAACATGATGAGTAATATAATAGAATTTCAAAAATTATCTTGAAATGCATCTTGATAAAAAACAACCTATTGGAGGGTTAAATTACCTAAGCGAACAGGCATAAATTACGCTAGGGATAAGGCAAACTTTTGGTGATATTACCTTAGCTGCTTAGGTATTTTTACCTATATCTAGGGTAAAAATTGGTAAAAAACACCCTATTGAAAGGTAAAATTACCTATGCGCACAGGCATAAATTACGCTAGGGATAAGGTAAACTTTGGGTGTATTACCTTAGCTGCTTAGGCATTTTTACCTATTGCTAGGGTAAAAAACACCCTATTGAAAGGTAAAACTACCTATGCGAACAGGCATAAATTACGCTAGGGATAAGGCAAACTTTTGGTGATATTACCTTAGCTGCTTAGGTATTTTTACCTATATCTAGGGTAAAAATTGGTAAAAAACACCCTATTGAAAGGTAAAATTACCTATGCGCACAGGCATAAATTACGCTAGGGATAAGGTAAACTTTGGGTGTATTACCTTAGCTGCTTAGGCATTTTTACCTATTGCTAGGGTAAAAAACACCCTATTGAAAGGTAAAATTACCTATGCGAACAGGCATAAATTACGCTAGGGATAAGGCAAACTTTTGGTGATATTACCTTAGCTGCTTAGGTATTTTTACCTATATCTAGGGTAAAAATTGGTAAAAAACACCCTATTGAAAGGTAAAATTACCTATGCGCACAGGCATAAATTACGCTAGGGATAAGGTAAACTTTGGGTGTATTACCTTAGCTGCTTAGGCATTTTTACCTATTGCTAGGGTAAAAAACACCCTATTGAAAGGTAAAACTACCTATGCGAACAGGCATAAATTACGCTAGGGATAAGGCAAACTTTTGGTGATATTACCTTAGATGCTTAGGTATTTTTACCTATATCTAGGGAAAAATTGGTAAAAAACACCCTATTGAAAGGTAAAATTACCTATGCGAACAGGCATAAATTACGCTAGGGATAAGGCAAACTTTTGGTGATATTACCTTAGCTGCTTAGGTATTTTTACCTATATCTAGGGTAAAAATTAGTTATATTGGTAAAAAGTACTAATAAATTTTAGTACTTAGTACATACTTAGCTAGGGTAAGCTGTTAGGTAAAATGGTAAAAGTTTAAGGTAAAATTACCTAAGCAGACTAACACAAAATAACATAGATATAAGGCAATTTAACACATGCAGAATTTTTTCAGATTTACGCTAGCAAAATAGGTTAGTCTAACCTAAAAATAAGTAGGCTCATATCTGCCTTAGCGCTTGCATAGGCTATACCCTGATTTAGGTAATTTTAACACAGTTTTTTCTCTGGGTGTACAAGAACACATCGAAAGTTTTTTTATAGGTTACGTGAAGCCAATTTCAAAATTCAGATAGATAAATCTGAATTCCTTCGTAAAGAAGTAGCTTTCTTGGGCCATATAGTAACAAACGAAGGTGTCAAACCAAACCCGGACAAAATTTCGGCAATACAAAATTTCCCAATACCCAGAACCCAAAAAGAAATTAAGTCTTTTTTAGGCCTCCTCGGTTATTATCGTAAATTTATCAAAGATTTTGCAAAACTTACGAAACCCCTTACGGAATGCCTAAAGAAAGGAAAGAATATAGACTTAAACGAAAAATATGTCAAAGCATTTGAAATGAGCAAAGAATTACTAATTAACGACCCAATTTTACAGTATCCTGATTTTACTAAACCATTTGTTTTAACCACTGATGCGAGTAATTTCGCATTAGGTGCAATATTATCCCAAGGCACTATAGGTAACGACAAACCTATATGTTATGCAAGCCGAACTTTAACAGATTCAGAGACCAACTACTCCACTACAGAGAAGGAGTTATTGGCAATTGTTTGGGCAACTAAGTATTTTCGTCCATACTTATTCGGCCAAAAATTCAAAATTGTAACTGATCATAAGCCCTTGCAATGGCTTATGAGTCTCAAAGATCCAAATTCTAAATTAATCAGATGGCGTTTAAAATTAGAGGAATTTGACTACGAGATAGTCTATAAAAAAGGGAAACTCAATTTAAATGCAGACGCCTTAAGTCGTATTCGAACACAACCCCCAAATATTAAAACAGAATTAAATACAAATGAAACAACTATTGCTACTATCCACTCAGCTGACGAAAATTTAAATGACCATGACCACATATTTATTTCGGAAAGACCATTAAACGAATTCAATATTCAACTAATCTTAAAGAAATACGACAGAGACAAACCCCCAAAACTTGAAATGCCATTCAAAAATAAACAAAGAAGGACCGTTTACAAACAAGACTTTTGCGAAAGCAACATTACAGACATTTTTAAGCAATACTTACCACCAAATAAATGCTGCGGAATATATACAGACGATGAAACATTCCAAATTGTACAAGATGTGTACTCAAAATACTTCGCTAATAGCAAGACTTTTAAACTTATCCGTTGCATAGACATACTAACAGACATAATACACAATGACGAACAAGACAAAACTATAACTGACTACCATAACAAGAATAACCATAGGGGAATTAACGAAACTCTCCTCCATTTAAAAAGACAATATTTTTTCCCATACATGAAAACAAAAATAACTACAATAATTAATAATTGCGAAAATTGTCAACTCATGAAATATGACCGAAACCCTTCAAAAATAAAACACGAAATACCTCCAACTCCAAATAAACCACTTGACATAGTCCACATAGATATCTACAGTATAAACAATAAGAAAATCCTCACAATAATCGACAAATTCTCAAAGTTCGCTGCTGCATACACACTATCTGTGCAGAATAGTCTTAATGTAATAAAACACATTAAACACTTTATTAGCCTTCACGGTATACCAAATCAACTAATATCTGATCAAGGATCAGAATTTACCGCAATAATTTTCAAAGACTTCTGTGAACAATATAACATTAATCTTCATATAACATCTTTTCAACAATCCAGCAGCAATAGCCCTGTTGAACGTTTACATTCTACATTGACAGAAATTTACAGGATAATTTACAATAAAAGAAAAGAAAGAGATCATGGTTCCATTTTAAGCGAAACTATAATTACATATAATAATTCCATCCACACAGCCACAAACCATACACCATACGAATTATTCTATGGTAGGACATATAAATTTAACAAAGAAATTAAATTTAATAATGAACATGAGTATCTTTAAAAACTCAATGAATTTCAAGAAAAACTTTTTCCTTCCGTTAAAGAAAAATTAGAAAAAGCAGTTTCTAAAAATATCGAAAAAATTAATAAAAATAAAAAAGACCCTATAGAACTTAAACAAAATTCAATTATTTTTAGGAAAGAATTTAGAAGGAATAAATTAACACCTAGATTTAGCAAGCATAGAATTAAATTTAACAATAAGGTTACAGTTATTACTAATGATGATAAAAAACTCCATAAATCTAAAATTAAACATAAAAGAAAATTTCAGACTCAT
The DNA here is from genome assembly GCA_958431115.1 of Syrphus vitripennis. Classification (NCBI taxonomy): domain Eukaryota; kingdom Metazoa; phylum Arthropoda; class Insecta; order Diptera; family Syrphidae; genus Syrphus; species Syrphus vitripennis. Next base: position 66,243,699 of record OY288109.1, on the reverse strand, counting down.
GACGGTAACGATATCCATCAGTCAGAGAATGGAAATTCAGAAAATTAATAATAATATGGGAATCCTTCCCATGAAACTTGGACAGAGTAGAATAATAAAAAACTATGACAACTTAGTACACATCGTTAAGCTAAACTCTTACAAACAGAACGTAGAAAAAATTGAAAAAACACTTCAAACTTTTGGAAACATAGATAATTTTAAAGACTCAGTAACAATTCTCAACGTAAAAGTTGAAGAACTCAAAACAAAACTACAAACTTTGATGCCAAAATTAAGACACAAAAGAGGACTGGTTAATGGACTTGGTTCTGTTATAAAAGCCATAACAGGAAATATGGATGCAGATGACGCCTTAAACCTAAACAATCAAATTAAGCAATTGACAGAAGACCAACTTATAATAACGGACAAAGTAAATACAATAACAAAATTAAATAACCAAATGACCCAAAGGTTTGGTAATATTACTGACCACATAAACAAACAAGAGATTATTGAAGGTTACTTAAGGTACTCACAAAATCAAATAGACAAACAAATTAAAATAGATAAAGTCGAAATCAGGTACTCACAATACCTGAATCAAATAAATTACAATATAGACCTATTAAATAATCACCTTTCAAATATAGCAGAAGCCATAATCCTTGCCAAACTTAACGTTATTTCAAAACAAATTTTAAATCCCGACGAATTAGATTTCATATACAAAATTCTTGAAAACAAATCTGTAAAAATAAATGCAGACGAACAAATTTATGAGTTTCTAGGTCTTCAAGCTTATTATAATGATACTAATATTATATTCAATATTAAAATTCCACAAATCTCACATCATTCCCTTCCTATTAACAACACTAAAACTATTATCACAAAACCCTACATCTCATCCAATCCCAAAAATATATACTTTTTCGACAAAAAATGCAACAAAATTGAGGGAACATACTTCTGCAATGAAGCAGAGAAATATCAACAAAAGACCAATGATACATGCATCATGAACCTCCTTAGAAACTTACCAGCAAATTGTGACCTTCAAGAAGAAACGAATAAGGAAGAAATTGTGCAACCCGAAAACAACTACCTTTTGGTGATCAACATTCCTGAAACATATATTAAAACCACCTGTGTACCGCACCTACAAAAACTAAGTGGAACGCAACTCATAAACTATGAAGGCTGCGAAATTGAAATAAACGAAATCACCTACGGAAGCAACAAAAAAATATTCTGGGATGACATCCACATATTCCCATCACAACTTACCCAAATAAACATAATATCATCCGTTAAACAAGTACCGAATCTTCAAAAACTACAAACATACCAGTTCAAGAATATAGAACTTATACAAACCTTGCACGCAAGAACATCACTTACAAACATATTGGTCATCAACACAACCTTAGCATTCAGCCTCTTAATCCTCATCATATTTATATATGTACCTTATTAAACAACATAAAACAGCAAAAACATCAATCAATTTCCCGAATACTCAACCCGCAGACTCGATACCTGTAAAAATCATCGCTCCTGGCACCGGAACAACCGGAATGCAATTCCTCTGGCCATCGCTCCATTCCTAGGGGGGAGGAGTTACGAACACCCATCTTCCATGGATATACGTAGCATCTACACATAATATCTTTAAGTTATAATATTCATGTTTAAATACATAGATGTAAGCACTTTTTGTCATTTAGAATTCTTCCTCACGAATGTACTCGTACCATATTAATTCTTTTTCGTAAATGTCTCATATTAATTCTTTTAAATAAATATATCATATTAATTCTTTTCCATAATAATGTACGTATCATATTAATTTCTATCCATACATATATTTTTGTTTAGCATAGCTTTTTATATAAAACTCTGTCAAAAACTAAAAATGTCGTTCAGTTACAATAAAGAATTCTAACAGAGCAAAGCTCTGAATAAAAATTATTTTTTTAATTACGCTGTCGGCAATCACCTAACTCGCGAAACGAAAAAATTTTGCCCAAAAGAGAATCAATTTGGGGTGTAAAAATAAAAAAATTCGCCCGAATTCTGATAACTAACTGTAATTTGAAGCTGTTGTTGTTAGAAATTAGTTACCTCTTCATATTTTTGAATATGTACTTAATTCCCATAAGAAAGTGGAGTTCGTTCCCACTTAGCATGGGAACTAAATCCACTTTACTAAAGTGGATTTAGTTAAGACGGCCCATACAATTTATTTATTTATTTATTTATTTATTTATTTATTTATTTATTTATTTATTTATGATAGCACATGGTGATCCATTGTCCAGTTCCATTTCGAGATCGTTGCTAGAGGTTTAATTAAATTAATCATGTTGATGTTATGGTGATATTGTACTATTTTATTTGGGTCACTTGACTGTTCCTCGTTGGCTTCAATGACTTGTGCCGATTTGGATATGCACACTTTTGATTTGTGCCCTTTTTTCCACATGAATTGCATTTCGCGTCGCTGAACTTACATTGGTTCCTAAAGTGGCTGCTCCGCATCCATTACATGCAGACAATTCATTCGTTGGATATTAGTGTTTGCCTTGTTTTGAAGGTAAGAATACCTCGTGGAAGAGCATACCCTAGTTATTAGTGGCTTCGCCTGCCAGTGTAATTTCTGACTTGACTTCAACTGTTATGCTGCGACTGTGCAGATTCATAATTAATAATTAGTCGGTTTACTTTACAAAAAAAACAAGAAGCTTTATTAATAAATAATCAAGTATGCATAACAGTTTTTGATAAAAAGATAAAAGCGACTAACAAATCATCTCGAAAATTCTTTTGAGTATCCAAGTATCTAATCTAAAACAGAAATAGATATTTAGGTGCTGGATGTAGGTATAGAAATTTCTTGGGTAAAGATGGATACACAATAGTTGATAATTTTAGCAGAATGACGTTTATATATTTAAAAAACAAATCAAAAATTTAAAATTCTCGATTTTTGCAGCAAGAAAACCATGAAGTCTATAGTATAATTAAAGTTAAACATATGTAGATAACGCCTTAATGACTTCACCAATTTTTAATGCACTTTATCTTATTAAATAAAACACATTAATATAATTTGAATGCATTTCGACATTTTTGCATGCCATCTTCAACAATATTTTATTTTTTATTGACTTTAAACTTTTAGGTACATCTCTTGCATTAAGAAAATGTATAAGACTTAGTTGTAAGTATTACCGTTATTTTTTAATTATTTGTTTTCCATTTGACGTTCATATTTTTTTAATTGTCCCTACCGCCTAAACGGGGGGAGAAAGACCCCCTCCCGTAGTAAAAAATGCTTGTATTGCCGTGTTCTACAAAAATCCGTTATCATTTTTCGGCGCCCCGGTTATCATACTCTCCCTTTAATTGACAACAAAACTTGGCTTGAGCTTCCGAAAGATAAAAAACCGTTCAACTCAAAATGGGTCCACAAAATCAAGACTGACTTGAATGGAAACATTGTGCGTTACAAGGGAAGACTATAGTTGCCAAAGGATATCACAATATCACTTGACCAGGAAAAATTTACTGAAACGATTCTTGAGAAATTCCAAATAAATGAAAACGAAAAACTTACCATGGACATGTTAGCAAAAATGACAGATGAGATCAAGGAAATGCAAGAAATACCATACCAAGAAGCAGTTGGCAGTATACTTTATTTATCGCAGTGTACAGTGTACACGGCCAGATATTTCATATGCTGTAGAAAGTGTAAGTCAATGAACAATGAATATGGAAAAGGTCACTGGAATGCTGCAGATAGGTATTTGAAAATTATCTGAAGGGTAATACAGACTACAAACTTTAATTCTCGCATGATGGAAACGTAAATTCACTTGGATTTTCGGATGCAGACTGGACATCGGATATTGATAACTGAAAATCATGTACTGGCTAGTAAACGTCAGTCCACTATAGCTTCAGTCTTATAGCCAGAGAACAAAACATATTATAGATATTCAACACCATTTTGTTAAAGAAAAGTAAACAGACAAGACAATAAAACTTTAATGTCTAGACGCTGATAATATGGTTGCTCACTGTTTACGGCAGATTTGATTTCTCCTATCAATTTTATTTGTATCTAAAACACTTTAATTTATATCTATGTACTTGTTTATTTTCATTTTAATTTACTTCTCTATGTTTCGTTGCTATGTATTTATTTTGTTTATTATTTTTTCTGTAAAATAAAATTTCCATTCGTTTTTTCAACCTCAAGCTAAAAACAACGTTTTTAATTTAATTTGAATTTTTTCCTTCGACCAAGTCGAGGATTTTCATAGTGAACCAGCGCATCAAAGTTAATTCGCACCCGCACACTCACAATTTAACCAAAAGGGTTACAAAAAAAAAAAACAGCGTATGGGATTAATTTAAGTATTTGTTCATTATAATGTAAAATTATTTCATATACATATGTAATTTTTATTGTTCAGTTATGTTTATTGTGTATTAAGGTGGAGTTTTGTACTGTAGAAATAATTCACTTTAACTTTTAATTTTACTTTATTTAATTTTTAATCAATCAATGTTTATAAAATTTTATTTTCATTCTCAATATTTGTAAACTGGAATATTTTTCTCTGCGTAACTTATAATTTCCCGGTGGTGTTTTATATCTGAGGGTCAACATGGTTTTGTTAGTGGCAGATCTACAGGAACAAACTTTGAAATTTTCACTAGGATCGTATTTCTTGAAAGGCAGCCATTTCCTTTTTTTTATACATACATATACATACATAAATGATTTGCAAGATTTTATTTTGGACTCACGCGGACTACTTTTTGCAGATGATTTTAAATTGTATAAATGTTGCTGCATTGTTAACACTGTTTACATCTTAACTTTCGTTAATGCTCTATTATGTGATTTTCTAGATCTAAAAACCTAAAAATTTTGTAGACTATAAAATATGTATCTCAAAACGATCTTACTCGGGTCTCTATACAAAAGGATTTGGGAGTTATTTTCAATGCTCAATTGAGTTTTACTCTGCATATTGACTTTTTAATCTCTAAAGCTGTTACGGTAAATTTTACCGCAACAAAAACCGGCCTTTAGCCGTTTTCCTTTTCTTGGTTGTGGCTGCAAAATATCGGCGAAGTTGAGGGCAACCATGGTCTCATCAACCACAGGTGTACCTAGCCTTTATTTTGCAAAAGCAACAAAAGCAGGTGTACGTGTTCGAGAACGAGTCCTTTCGACGTGGTCGAAAATGCCGGCGGATGAGCCGAAGAAGTAAGAGGTCAGGCGGACCCTTACTTACCCAAACAACTCCAACAACAACTCATCTACCAATCTATTTTTTTTTATATTTAAATTTTTAATATTAACGTAGTTTAACTTTCTTTTCTTTAAAAGACAAATTTAACGTTAATTAATTTAAATAATTTATGTACAAAATGGGTTTTTAATATCGCGTAGTAATTTTAATTTTTAAAAGAATCACGTTTGTAGAACGACCAGTTAGAGAAATGCTTCCCTCCATCTCTTCGAAATAGTCTTAATATTTTCCCATTTCGAATCCGCGCGTTAGAGTAGAGTAATAGGATAATGCCTAGTGAGGATCTTTTCTCGATTTTTTTGATCATTTTCATTTTTCTCGAAAATCAAAAATAGTTGGGAGGGATCTGAACTCGGCCATTATGTTTCGGCAAGTTTTGGAAACCAACATCCAACAACTTGTTGAAACCGTGTTTGTGTGTGTGATTGTAAAGTTTCGGAGAGAGTCAACAACGGTGGCTTTCCTGATGAGCGTTAAGCTTCCAGGAAGCCGTGAGACCGTAACCGACAATCACGAAAGCGAATGAGTCTGTTGTATGAATGTGTGAGTGATTGGAATGGACGAGGGAGGATAACAATAGATGGGAAATAGTTTGGAAGGCACTCTGTTGAGAGCTTACCAAGCGACTAGATTGAATATTTGAAAAGCAGGAACTTTCGAGAATTTTGAAAAGGAGAAAAAATCGAGAAGGAGGAAAATTTGAGTTCGAGGAAACAGGAGGATTGATAAAAAGAAAAGAATAAGGATTCGCGGTGGGAAAATAGGAGTGAGGAAATTGAAGGAGATAGAGGAGAGGATAACATAAAATAAAAGATAAGTAGAATATTTATACTTAGATATATATATATATTCGCCATTTCGGAATATATATATATATAATTAAAAGTTACGCTCGGTATTATTGTCGCGTCGTGTTTTATTTCGGAAGTGTTAAAACCCCATTTTCTTTTGTTTTTTTTTTGCCCTTTTAAAATTATATTCGTTCGGTGTTATTTTTTTTCTTTGTAATTTATTTTCTTTTTTTTATTGAAAACATTTTGGGTTTTAATCCAGGGATTTTCAATCCCACGGTTTCCCAAAGAAATAAAACAAAAATTAAAATTAAACTTTGTTGTGTTCTTCAATTATAATCGTTTCTCTCATTTCAAATAGTTTTGGAATTTTCTATTTCGGTTTGAAAAAAAAAATTCCTGGCGCCCACTTTTATTGCAACGTACCCACTGTACTTGCAATAAAAAATTTTGTTTCGCGTATCAATTTGATCGATTTAATAAATCGATTAAGTTTGATAATCAAATTCTTCCACAGGAACCCATCCCAGCTGAGCTGCCGCGGTTACAGCTTCAGCGAGCTGTAGTTACACTTTTTCTTGTCTCTTCTTTGTGTCGCGTTCGTACTCGATCGAGTGCCAGTTGTCGTGTTGTTTTTCGTGGCTTGCGTCGTCGTCGTCGGTACGCAGCCGCCCGCCTCTTGTTTTTTTTTTTAATTGTTTTTATTTAATTATTTGTTATTCAATAACAAATAATTATAATTTAATACCCCCTTCCCTCGCGACTGTGAAAAAGTGTAACAAATTGGCGCCCAACGTGGGGCCCAAAAAGTGGAAGAATTTTCGCGGTAATAATATCGTATTGTGTTTTTTTTAATTAGTTTTTTTTTTATTTTTGTTCTGTTAAAAGAACTTTAATTCCGCAGTTTTTTTTATAGGTGTTTTGTTCGTGTAAAGTGGAATATTGGATTAAAAAGATTAATTGGATTGGATTGGATTAAGAAGATTAAAAAGTGTCAAATTGCGAGGATAGGTGTTTTGCTGGAGGGATTTCCTAAAAAAGAGGAAATACATAAATAATTGTTCACAGGAAAAATAGCAAGTATTTTTTTTTGCTCTGTGTTGTGTAAACTCGTTTTTTTTTTTAATTTTATTTCTTGTGTGGTGTTCTTTTTTATTTTATTTTTCATTTATTTATTTAATTTCTTTTGTTTGGTGTTTTTTTTTTTGGTTTTAACTTTTTTGGTGGACATTTTGTTTAGTTTTTTTTCTCTCTTTTTTCTTGTGCAGTGATATAAATTCTCTTGTGTCATCGCAATCACTTGAGAGTTTTTATCGCTTGCTATTTTGAGCTTTTTTCGAGTGATTTTTCGTGATAGTAGTTTATTTCGAGAGAATTTTTTTTTTGAGAGCAAGTTAGTTTTGTTAATTTTCAAGAGTTTGAGTAAAGTTAGTTTTAATAGGAAATTGGTGTGACCATCCAAGTTTTTTTAATTTTTAATATTGAATTTGATAGGAAATATTTTTGTGTTGTTTTTTTAATATTTATTTTTTTTTCAAATTAATTAATAAAAATAATATAATTTTTTGACAGGCTTTTGAGTTGTAGGGTTACCACATAGTTTTTTCTAAATTGTTTTTATAAATAATTTTTTTTTAATTTAAAATTTTTATTTCTTTTTGTTTGTTTTTTTTATTAGTTAAAAATGAATATTGGTAGGTTAGCACAGGACGAACTGGCCTATGAGATGAAGGTCAGGGGTTTGAAAGTAGGGACTGTTGAGGAAATGCGAAAGGCATTGAGGTCATCGAGGTTGCTCTGTAAGAGGAACTCGATGGAGGTTAGTTCAGTTTATCCCTTCACTTATGAAGAGGATGTAGAGGCAGTAGGGGCTAAAATTGAGGAGATTAGGGTCCTTCTTAAAGTACCTCCGAAGAATCCAAAGTCTTCGGAGTATGTTAAGATTGTGACAAAGATTGAGTGGTGTATAGGCAGGTTAGCTAGGACACCTTGTGAGGCCGAAGAGGAAGAAGATGAAGTTAGTTCACTTCGGAACAAGGTTTTGTGTTTGTTAGGAGATCTCACTGGAGATAGTGAGAATAGTGATAGGGAAGAGGAGTGGAGTAAAGAAAAGACTCCGATTAAAATACAAACCCAACTTCAGTCACAAGTTGGTCAGACCCTAGGTGTTAGTTCACGGTCTGCGGTAGGGCCTACTACAGAGACGTTGGCTGAACCAAGGGGTGGTGTCAGTAGTCCTGTAGTAGGGAACATTTCTGTTAGGGTTCCGTCGGAACGTAGGGTTGATAGGGTCGATGTTCTTTCTGGACAAATGGTGGTCCAGCAAAAACACTTCGACAACATAGGCAAGTGGGGGGTGAAGTTTACTGGTGACTCAAGTGGAGCATCAGTGAATTCATTCCTGGAAAGAGTGGAGGAACTTCGTCTGGCTAACGATGTTCCCGAAACCCACCTTTTCAAATCCGCTTCGGAGCTTTTGACTGGTAGGGCGCTTATGTGGTTTAGGACGGTTAGGGAAGATTTGGAGGATTGGCAGGAACTCGTCAAGGAACTCAGAGCGGAGTTCCTTCCTGCGAATTACGATGATCTCTTGTTGGAGGAGATTAATCGGCGTTCGCAGGGAAAGGATGAAACTTTCGGCGCGTACCTGACCACTATGAGGACATTGTTCCGAAGATTATCGGAACCTTTGTCAGAGGGAAGAATGTTGTCCATTTTGAGGAAAAATGTAGATCCTTTTTATCAGGTACAGATAGCTAGTTCCAAACCAAAGACGGTTAAGGAACTTGCCATCTTAGGTAGGGAGTTAGATACCCTTAAGGTAAACGTAGATAGCTTTACCCCCCCTTCTAGGAGCAAAAATTTGTTGGAACCGGAGTGCGGTTACCAATCTAGTTCATCTGGACAACACCGAGTAGCGGCTGTTGCTCCAATTCCAGAAAACCCATTTAGGCAGGTCGTTAGGTGTTATAACTGTAACAGGAACGGGCATTTGGCCCAGAACTGTTCAGTTCAAAAGCGATGTTTTGGGTGTGGGGCTTTAGGTGTTTATCGTAGGGACTGTAGGCGGTGTTCGGGAAATGGGGAACGGGCCCTTGTGTCAGCAGGACAAGGAGTCCGTCGGCGTTAGGAAGGTCGTCTGCTGACGATCAGCGTGTAGGAGTTCACTTGAGTTTCACGTTAGCGGCAAATGGTAGGGACACTAGACCATATTTAGGAGTTAGGATTTATGGAATTAGGTTTTTAGGGCTTCTTGATTCCGGAGCTTCCCGGACTATTGTAGGAGGTGAGGGATGGAAAATTTTTAAAGAGTTAGGGTTAAAATTAGGAAAGAGTAGTGTTGGGTCAGTAGCGTTAGCAGATGGAGCAGGTGTAGGTGTAGCTGGGTCTGTTTCTCTACCAGTGGAGGTGGAGAACAAATCCTTTTTGATAGAATGTCTGGTCATACCGAATCTTCCACACCAATTGATATTGGGTGCCGATTTTTGGGCACTATCGGGCATAGTCCCGGATTTGAGATCAGGGGTGTGGAATTTTTCGAGCCAAGAGGGGTTGGCCTCGATGACAGACATGGTAGCGATTAGGGAAAAATCGGATTTGAACGATTTTGAGAATAGGGAATTAGAGTTAGTTTTAGAGGAACTTTTTAGATCAATGACCGAAGGTTTAGGGTGCACAAATTTAGTTGAGCACAAGATTAGGACGTCCGCAGAACCGATAAAACAACGATATTACCCTGTTTCGCCCGCGATTCAGAAACATATCGATCAGGAGCTTCAGGAGATGTTGGAAGCTGGAGTGATCGAGAAGTCGAAGAGTCCCTGGGCATCACCGATTCTTCTCGTTAAGAAGAAAGACGGTAGTTATCGGTTCTGTGTTGACTATAGGAAATTGAATGAGGTTACTGATAGGGATGCTTATCCACTCCCCTTTATTTCTGCGATCTTAGACAAGCTTCGAAACGCGAAGTACTTGTCTTCTTTAGATATTAAATCTGCTTATTGGCAGATTCCAATGGAAGAAGAATCGCGCAAGTACACAGCCTTTACTGTGCCAGGTCGAGGACTTTTCCAATTTCGTAGAATGCCATTCGGGCTTCACAATTCACCAGCGACCTGGCAAAGGTTTATTGACGACGTTTTAGGTCCCGACTTAGAACCGTTTGTCTTCGTGTACTTGGATGACATTATCATCGTCACCGATTCTTTTGATAGGCACCTAGAAATTTTAAAAGAAGTTTTTAAAAGGTTAGGAGAGGCAGGTTTAAAAGTAGGTAGGGAAAAGTGTAATTTTTGTAGGCCTTCTTTAAAATTTCTAGGTTATGTAGTTGATAGGAACGGGCTTCATGTTGACCCGGAAAAAGTGGAAAGCATGATTAGGATTCCTCCACCGAAAAACGTGAAGGAAATTAGGAGTTTTGTAGGGACTATTTCGTGGTATCGACGATTCGTGCCAAATTTCGCGATTTTAGTTAGGCCTCTTACCGATCTCTTAAAGAAAGGTAAGAAGTTTGAGTGGACCAAAGAATGTGAGGAGAGTTTTAGGAAAGCCAAAGAATGTTTGGTTACGGCACCGATTCTAACATGTCCGGATTTTTCAAGGCCGTTTGTTGTTCAAACAGACGCATCGGACTATGGTATCGGGGCCGTATTATCTCAGGAGTTTGAGGATGGCGAGAAAGCCATTTGTTATTTAAGTCGGTCATTGAATAGGAATGAGAGGAACTACTCTACGACCGAAAAGGAATGTTTAGCGGTCCTTTGGGCGATTGAAAAGTTGCGGCCGTATCTCGAAGGTGTTCGATTTACAGTCGTAACTGATCATCACTCTTTGGTCTGGCTCAGCAACCTTAAGGATCCGCAGGGTAGATTAGCTCGTTGGGCCATTCGGCTCCAACAATTTGATTTCAAAATCATCCATCGAAAGGGCAAAGAACATGTCGTTCCTGATATGTTGTCGCGAGGAGTGCCAGAAGTAGCTGGTGTCTCTGAGGCGGATTCGGACCCTTGGGTGATTAAAATGAAATCACAGGTAGAAAAGAGCCCGTTAGAATACCCATCTTGGCGAGTCGAGAATGGGCGGCTCTATAAACATGTTAGGTTGAACCATATTGTCGTTCATAATAATAGCGAGGAGTGGAAATTAGTGTTAGGAAAAGGTGATAGGACGAGGATTCTTAACGAGTGCCATGATGCTCCGCTTTCAGGACACATGGGCGTTAAGAAGACTTTTGCTAGGGTAGCAGAGAAGTATTACTGGCCCAAAATGAGAGGAGATATTACGAAATATGTTAGGAGTTGTAAAATTTGCCAAAGCGTGAAACCAGTGAACGAGAAACCAGCTGGTCTTATGACCGAAAGGGTAGGGAATTCCCAACCGTGGGAAATGATTTGCGTGGACTTGGTGGGTCCATTACCAAAATCATCGCGGGGTTTCATATATATTTTAACGGTCGTCGATTATTTCACCAAATTCCCCTTGTTGTTCGCGTTACGGTCCGCAACGGCGAAAGCGGTATGTCGGGAGTTGGAAGAAAACGTTTTTCTTCTATTCGGGATTCCAAAGTGGATCGTCTGTGACAACGGTCCCCAGTTCCGAAGCAAGGAACTGAAAACGCTAAACGAAGCGTACGGGTCACAACTTCGGTATACGGCGAATTATCATCCGCAGGCGAATCCTGCGGAACGGATAAATCAAATAATTAAAACTACGCTCCGGGCGTATGTTTCGGAAAATCAGCGGAGTTGGGATTCGCAACTAGCAAAAGTGGCTTGTGCAATCCGAACTTCGCAACATGAAGTTTTAGGGGTGTCGCCATACTTTGCAAATTTCGGTAGAAACATGGTAACTAGTGGCCATGATGTAGGAATTAGGGATAGTGATAGGGACCAGGATAGAGGGGAAATTGATAGGCGGTTTCGGAAACTGAGAGAAGATATAGCTAGGAAGTTGGAGGCAGCGGGAAAGAAGGCTGCCAAGACTTATAATTTACGTAGGAGAGACGCGCAATATCACCCGGGTGATCTCGTTTGGCGTAGGAATTTCGCGCTGTCCGATGCAGCAAATTATTTCGCGGCGAAGTTGGCGACCAAATTTGTAGGACCTTTCAAGGTCAGTAGGAGGATGTCACCTTGGACATACCTCCTTATAGATGATCGCGGTAAGGAACGGGGGACGTGGCACGTTAAAGATTTAAAGCCATATATTGATCGTTGAGTGAAGTCCCTTATTTCTTTTTGTTGTAGTAATTTTTCTTGGTTGTTCAATGTTTTTTTATTTTGTGCCACACTAATGATTTTTTTTTCTTTTTTTTTCTTTTTTTTTAAATTTTAATGATGGTAACCCTTTGTTGTTATTATCTACCCCTGGCTGAGCCTTAAGAAATGGTTTGCTTTTTTTGAAAAGTAAACACATTTCTTGGGAGGTAAGGGTGGGATTTGTTACGGTAAATTTTACCGCAACAAAAACCGGCCTTTAGCCGTTTTCCTTTTCTTGGTTGTGGCTGCAAAATATCGGCGAAGTTGAGGGCAACCATGGTCTCATCAACCACAGGTGTACCTAGCCTTTATTTTGCAAAAGCAACAAAAGCAGGTGTACGTGTTCGAGAACGAGTCCTTTCGACGTGGTCGAAAATGCCGGCGGATGAGCCGAAGAAGTAAGAGGTCAGGCGGACCCTTACTTACCCAAACAACTCCAACAACAACTCATCTACCAATCTATTTTTTTTTATATTTAAATTTTTAATATTAACGTAGTTTAACTTTCTTTTCTTTAAAAGACAAATTTAACGTTAATTAATTTAAATAATTTATGTACAAAATGGGTTTTTAATATCGCGTAGTAATTTTAATTTTTAAAAGAATCACGTTTGTAGAACGACCAGTTAGAGAAATGCTTCCCTCCATCTCTTCGAAATAGTCTTAATATTTTCCCATTTCGAATCCGCGCGTTAGAGTAGAGTAATAGGATAATGCCTAGTGAGGATCTTTTCTCGATTTTTTTGATCATTTTCATTTTTCTCGAAAATCAAAAATAGTTGGGAGGGATCTGAACTCGGCCATTATGTTTCGGCAAGTTTTGGAAACCAACATCCAACAACTTGTTGAAACCGTGTTTGTGTGTGTGATTGTAAAGTTTCGGAGAGAGTCAACAACGGTGGCTTTCCTGATGAGCGTTAAGCTTCCAGGAAGCCGTGAGACCGTAACCGACAATCACGAAAGCGAATGAGTCTGTTGTATGAATGTGTGAGTGATTGGAATGGACGAGGGAGGATAACAATAGATGGGAAATAGTTTGGAAGGCACTCTGTTGAGAGCTTACCAAGCGACTAGATTGAATATTTGAAAAGCAGGAACTTTCGAGAATTTTGAAAAGGAGAAAAAATCGAGAAGGAGGAAAATTTGAGTTCGAGGAAACAGGAGGATTGATAAAAAGAAAAGAATAAGGATTCGCGGTGGGAAAATAGGAGTGAGGAAATTGAAGGAGATAGAGGAGAGGATAACATAAAATAAAAGATAAGTAGAATATTTATACTTAGATATATATATATATTCGCCATTTCGGAATATATATATATATAATTAAAAGTTACGCTCGGTATTATTGTCGCGTCGTGTTTTATTTCGGAAGTGTTAAAACCCCATTTTCTTTTGTTTTTTTTTTGCCCTTTTAAAATTATATTCGTTCGGTGTTATTTTTTTTCTTTGTAATTTATTTTCTTTTTTTTATTGAAAACATTTTGGGTTTTAATCCAGGGATTTTCAATCCCACGGTTTCCCAAAGAAATAAAACAAAAATTAAAATTAAACTTTGTTGTGTTCTTCAATTATAATCGTTTCTCTCATTTCAAATAGTTTTGGAATTTTCTATTTCGGTTTGAAAAAAAAAATTCCTGGCGCCCACTTTTATTGCAACGTACCCACTGTACTTGCAATAAAAAATTTTGTTTCGCGTATCAATTTGATCGATTTAATAAATCGATTAAGTTTGATAATCAAATTCTTCCACAGGAACCCATCCCAGCTGAGCTGCCGCGGTTACAGCTTCAGCGAGCTGTAGTTACACTTTTTCTTGTCTCTTCTTTGTGTCGCGTTCGTACTCGATCGAGTGCCAGTTGTCGTGTTGTTTTTCGTGGCTTGCGTCGTCGTCGTCGGTACGCAGCCGCCCGCCTCTTGTTTTTTTTTTTAATTGTTTTTATTTAATTATTTGTTATTCAATAACAAATAATTATAATTTAATACCCCCTTCCCTCGCGACTGTGAAAAAGTGTAACAAAGCGAATTCTATGCTTGGTTTCTTTTTAGAAATCCAAAGAATTCAGTGACCCTTACACACTGAAATATTTATTTGCCTCTTTGGTTCGGTCTAAACTTGAATATTGTTCTATAATATGGTCACCGTACTATAACAAAGGATCACTACGGGTTGAACGTATTCAGAAAAGGTTCACAAGGTTTGCTCTGCGCAATATTTACCTGGATTCAGGTATGCCTGCCTAATTAGAACATCAGATGCCAATTAATTCAGCTAAAACCTCTGTATAGCAGAAGAGTTCATTATTTCGCAATGTTTGCCTTACATTATTTGCAGCCATATTACCAGCCCAAAATTGCTATCATTATTCAAGTAAGTATGCTCCTGATGTGCGTTCCTTACGTCTTAGAGAGAAGAACTTCTTTTATATCTATGGGCATGTGGTTTGAATATAATGGAATTCCATTTAAGTCGAAATCAATGTAAAGTTCTACTTTTAAATAAAATTTAATTAATAAGATTTAAGTTTAGTCTTTAAGATAATCTAAAAAAGTCAAATGTACTTGTAAGAGCTTGTAAGAGATAAATAAATAAACTTATGTCAGTCTGAGTCTCGTTGGTAGCCGCCAACAATCTTAGACAGATGTTCTTTAAACGTTTAGAAGTTCCATCATTCATCTCTAACATTTGACCGAGGAACGACTAGCTGCATCACATAAGATTTACCGTCTGCGGATGCCCACTTACGCCTTAATACCCTTTCTTGCACATGAAGGGAATCCCACTGTGCCCAATATGCTTTCACAGCCGGACTTCGGTCGGTTTCTCTTGGTGTTCCTTTCAGGTAAGAATGGGTTCTCGGAATCTTCTTGTTGCACCGTTCTGAGTTCTTCGTTGCTCCAGCCGTAAATGAGTTCAGGTCTTGTTCGTTGGATGATGACCATTTACTTTTCTTCTTGGCGTGTGCAAAGCTTACAGTCTGGTTTGCACGGTCGTCAGTATAGTGCATCTGCGTTTGAATGCAAATATACTCTTCGATGTTGAATCTCATAGTCATACGTCTGTATAAACTTTTGATCCATCTAAAAACTTGATCTTCTGGATTTT
This sequence comes from Syrphus vitripennis, assembly GCA_958431115.1. NCBI lineage: Eukaryota > Metazoa > Arthropoda > Insecta > Diptera > Syrphidae > Syrphus > Syrphus vitripennis. The sequence continues at coordinate 66,228,230 of OY288109.1, read as the reverse complement.
TGAAGTTTAAAAGCCAATTGAGCGCACCATGATCTGTTCGAAGAAGGAACTTCTGTCCATAGATGTACTTATGGTAGTGCTTTGTTGCCAATATAAGAGCGAGAAGTTCCCTCCTTGTAGCGCAATAATTCCTTTCTGCCTTCAAGAGTACCTTGCTGTAATAGGCGACAACTTTTTCATCTCCGTCATGTACTTGCGATAGTACAGCTCCAATTCCATCGTTACTTGCATCAGCACCGATGATGAAAGGGTTTCCTGGAGTTGGATAGGACAGCACAGGTGCATTACATAAACGCAGTTTCAGTTCTCAAGTGAGTTCTTTTCTCGCACTCACTTGACCATTTCAAAGGCTTCCCCTTTTCAGTAGGGTGATGCAAGCTTTTGGCGATCCTAGCAAAATCCTTCACAAAACGCCGATAATATGTGACTTGACCAAGAAAACTCCGGAGTTGATATTTGTCCTGAGGCGTTGACCAATTCCTTACAGTGTCATGAGATGATATGTCCCAAATATTTAACTTCAATCTTAAAAAGGATTTAACATTAGGTGTGCTTATCGAAGACTCTGGAACACGCCTTTAAGGTTTTCACAATGCTCATCAAATGTTTGTCCGTACGTGATGATATCGTCCAGATAGACCACGCAAGATTTCCAAGTTAGTCCATGCAATCCATCAAACGCTCAAAAGTTGCTGGAGCGTTGCATAGTCGGAATGAGATCACATTTAACTGTCACAGACCGTTTCCTGTGGAGAACGCCGTCTTTTCCTGATCTTCTGGGTGAATTTCGACTTGCCAATAACCACTCTTCAAATCCAAAATCGAAAACCTTTGGGCTCCTTCCATCGCATCAAAGATGTCGCTGATTCAGGGTAGAGGGTAGCTATCTTTCTTTGTCACGTCGCACAGTGGTTTGATTTGTATGGGAGAGCGGAAAAAATTCTGTCAAATCTGAACTGTTCAACGGATTTAAATGAAATTTGGTACACATATTTAAATCAGTCTTATGCATGTTTCATTAAAATTTGGTTGAGAAAAAATAATTTAAAAAAAAAGTTATTGACATTTTTCAAAAATGTATGGTTTTTGATGTTTATATGGGAAAGCGGAAAAAAGTCTGTAAAATCTGAACTGTGCAACAGATTTTAATGAAATTCTGTACACATGTTAATATTAGTCTTATATAGGTTCGGTAAAAATTTGGTTGAGAAAAACTCATCAGAAAAAAAAGTTATTGCCATTTTTCCAAAATTTGAGGGTTTTGATGAGGTATTTAAATAAAAGTTTTTTTTAAGTAAAATCTGAACTTTTTATTTTGAATAAAATATTATTATAAACTATGTATGTTATAAAATAAAACAAATAAATAAATAAATTAAAATTAAAAAAGAGGCTGGGTGCGACCCACACTGATAACTTCCCATTTGTGATCTTTAAAACTTTATATTTAGTTTTTTTTTCCAAATACCTAACCAAATTTTCTGCGAAACAAACTTTAGCTGTTAAATTCAAACAATAATTATTTTAAGATTGAAAAGCATTTTAATTATTTAAAGAGATTTACGAAATGCACATATATTATAGAGGTTGTTGATGTATAAGTTGTTTCCACGTGACCCAGGATGTAAACTCCCATGCTTTTTTTTAACGAGGTTTTTGTCAAAAACTGTCAATTAGATATTTGTCAAAATTTTACCTTTCATAAAAAATTGTACTATGTATAAATAAAATATTTTAGAAGGCACAATCGTTGTTCGTTCTCAGGATATTCGAGCTGAAATACAATTGTAACTACTTTTCTTTAGAATTTTTAACAGTTTTTGAATTTTTGTTAAAAAACTACCCATTCAATATTTGTCAAAATTTTATCAGTTGCTAACAATTATGTTATGTAGAAAATAAAACAAACAAGAAGTCAATATCGTTACCCGTTTTTGAGAAATTTGAGTCGAAAGACAATTTATACCAATTTTTGGTAGAATTTTTTGTAGTTTTTAATTTTTTGTAAAAAAACTGTCCATTGAATTTTTTTGAAATTTTCACCAGTATTCAAAAACAACATTTTTCGTAAAATAAAATTATTTAAAAATTAATATCGTTTTTCCATCTAAGGATATTCGAGTTATAAAAATTTTTTTTAGTTTTTTTGATTTTAAAAAATAACGGTATATTGATTTTTTTCCAAATTCATATCAAATTTGTATGACGTCATAATGTGTCCAATAAAATTTATTTCAAGTCAATAGCATTATTTGTTCGTGAGATATTTGAGCCCAACCAAAATTTTCACTTCTTTTTTAAACTGCTATAGTAAGAAAACAACTGATTGAATATTAATAAACGCCCTTTTAGCTTATTTCGAAGTTATCATCTGTAAAACAAAATTTATTTCAAGTCGATATCTCTACTCGTTATTAAGATATCGACGACGAAAAATGGTACCAGAACGTACGGACGTACGGACGTACGGACGTACGGACGTACGAACGTACGTACACACGCACACACAGACATCTGTCTAAAAATGATTGATATAGGCTCTAGGGACCTTGAAACGTCGAGAAATGTCAAAAATTTCAATTTGACAAATCGGACCGATTGCAATAACTCCCTATGGGAACTTAAAAATTAAAAAAAAAAATCAGAAAAAACACCTTTTTTAATTTTGACCTGCCCCTACTTTTTGCGTGAAATCCAAAAAAACTGAAGGATTACCCCTAATCCTTTGATTAATTGTTTATTAAGCTTTATTATATTTTTCAAACTATCATAAAATAATAATATTTGTTCATAAATTTTTACAAGAAAATTGAGTTGAAAGTTGAAAATTTTTTCCAGGCAGAAATAAATAGTTTTGCAAAAGTCAAATTTCTCTGACCTGGGTCAATTTATTAATATTATTTTATTTTTTGAATAAAAGTTGACATTTTTTCTAAAAGTAATGGGCTTAACCACTTTGTTTTGACAATTAATACGAAAGAAATTATAACTTTTTCATAAACATCACCGTCAAGACGGAGATATTCGAAACCCTATTCTGAGAGACAATTTTGTACATAACTCCCACATCCGCAGGTATCCGCAGCTGATTTTTGTCTACGCTTCAACTTGAAACGTATGGAGCACAAGATGTCATAAGTCATTTCTTAACATATTTTAACAGTTTTTTTTTTTAAGCAAAAAGTTAAAAAAAAAAAACATTTTTTCTTAGTACCAATGTTTGAGGCTACTTAAAGATGACTCTTTTAATAAATTATAGTAGTTTTATATTTTTTTTTATATAATCAAAAAATAGACCAATGAAATAATATAAAAAGTTAAAGACTTTATTTAAAGGATATTCGGAAAAAAAATTTTAAAGTTTGTTGAAAGTATGGTTCGCGATTTCAATAAAATTATTTTTTAATTTTGGGGGCTTATAAATCAGAACATAAAATATATATGCCAAAAAATCTATTGAAATCTCACGCTTGGGTTATCTAAGAGTACTCAGACATACAGTTAAAATAGCTAGGTAAGACTTTTTCCAAAGTAATTTTTTCCGCTCTCAGACCACAGTGCGTCGTTCAGTCTTCGGTAGTCTACACAAAATCGAGTGCTTCCATCCTTCTTTTTGACAAGAACGACTGCTGATGCCCAAGGGCTTTAGGAATTTTCGATTACCCCTGAAGGAGACGTCTTGCTGGTTGACGAATTGGTCTTGCATCTCCTACATTAATTTTATGCCGCACTAGTTGTATTCGACCATACTGTCCGTTACGTGAAGAGAATTTATCAGTATATGCATGACTAAAATCTCCAGAAACATTAAGCTGATGTTGATTCAGATTAGATGACTTCAAAATTTGGTCTCTTAATCTTTCAAAGCTTCTTAGGAATTGCTGATACAGGTTCACATTGCCCAACTATTTCTCCCTTCTTGAGCTTAATTTCGAACGGTTTGATGTTCAGTATCCGTACAGGCACCATGTAGTTATTTGGTGCCACAAGAGTCTTACCTGCCATGATATTTTGGGAACTTTGTTCCGTATCTGGTTCCACAATGAGGTATCAAGGGCTTCCAAAGTCGCCCTTTATTTTCGTCCATAAGAATACTTCCGGAGAAGCTGTCAAGCAAATGTCTTCTTTAATGATGGTCTTAATAGTTGTTGAGTTTTCGCTGCCATAGACCATCGAAATCTCCACATTTTGGTACTTTAGAACTTCCTTACCGATATCCAAAATCATACATGCTCCTTCACGAATTCGATTCCAACGATGGACTCGTCACATATATCCGTTACCAGGAAAAGGTGTGAAGACTCTAGTTCTGAAAAACGGATTATAAGATGAACTTCACCATTCACTTTTGCTGCCTCTCCTGTGGCGGTCTTTAGACGGTAGCTATTGGTGTTGTGTAGTCAAGCCATCTTGACCAAGTCTCTTCGTACAATAGAGGCGGTGGCACCGGTTTCGATTGTGGCCACGTGTTGTTTTTTGTTTATTATTGTCTCTTGAGACTTGGATAATGTTTCTGGCGCCATCTATACCAGAAACCATCTTCTGCCCCTCGAAGTTGGTTCTTACTCGTTTTCCCGTCTGGAAACAAATTGGGCAGGAGTGTTAGTGCTATTGCTTGGTTGTTCTCGAGCGTTTGTTCTGCTTCCACAAGCTCTTCTTGGTGGTAATCTACACTGTTGCTGAAGATGTTCGGTTTTGTTACACGCTGGTTATTTTGCAATGCGATTTTCTGACTCTTGTCATTCTTTAACTTGCACTTCTCTGACTCGATGAACTACTTGGGAAGCTTGTTCTGCTGTTTCCATAGTCAGAGTAAACGCTAAAGCTTCTGGAAGCGTACGTTTTCCAACAGTTCGAATTGCTTGATGTAAGTTCATGTCAGATACAGCACGTTGTCCCGAGGCCCCAACCCTTGTGGTGGCGCTGCAAAATTTTCGGTTTACAATTTGATTTGGGGAGTCTTTAACATCGAGAATTGGTAGTAGGAGCAGGAGGAGACTATTATTTGGATTATTGCATGCAAAAAATATCCAAATATATCAATATAAATGAACCGACTCAGGGGGCTCGTTCTTTTTCGCCCTACAGGCTGGTTGTTCCTGATTCGGCGAGCATTTAGTAATGTTCTTGCATTTAAAATGTAGCTTGCTGTTGTTGTAAGCGAGATTATTGCCAATTGTGAGAGCATGTAGTAGTGTTATATATATACACATACATATGTATACACCGATAGGAAAATAAGAGATTTTCTCTTATTTAAAATTCGCGGGTGTTTTAGGCAAGGGAGTACGAGTCGGTTCTCTTATGGCGTTTTTCATGGGCAAAATAAATCAATTTATTTTTGATCCGGATCAGTTGAAAATCAGATTTCCCCTGTTTTTGCATTCCATGGGGCAAAATAAATTGATTTATTTTTGATTTAAAATCAAATCTGCAGATCTGGATTTTTCGGCAGATTTACCTCTCTTTGCACCAATACAAATACAACTTTCAGCTGTTTGCTTGACAGATACAAGTTTTTCTTTTTATTTGTAATTTGTTTTGTTTAGTTTTGGTTTGAGTTTTCATCTATTAAATAAATAAATTTTTAAAAAATAGAAGCAGTTTTAAATGAATTGGTAGATTCATCAACTTCATCTACTTCTTCTGAAAAAGAATCAAGCGGTGAAGATTTTTTTGATGTGATGAAAGTTCTATTTCAGAAAGAAACCAAAAATCGGGTTCCAGATTTTATAAAGGATGTTGTAAATAAATATTCAGAGAAAGAGTTTTACACGTACACGAAGTTACACCAATACAATGACAAAAAAAGAGGCTGGGTGCGACCCACACTGATAACTTCCCATTTGTGATCTTGAAAACTTTATATTTAGTTTTTTTCAAATAACCAAATTTTCTGCGAAACAAACTTTGGCTGTTAAATTCAAACAATCATTATTTTAAGATTGAAAAGCATTTTAATTATTTAAAGAGATTTACGAAATGCACATATACATATTATAGAGATTGTTGATGTATAAGTTGTTTCCACTTGACCCAGGAAGTAAACTTCCACGCGTTTTTTTAACGAATGTGGAATTTTCTTAGTTCTGTTTAAATTTTTGTTTAAAATGTCAGTTAAGTATAAGTCAAATATATACCCGCTGTAAAAAATTTTTTTATGTATAAAATTAAATACCTAATGGCAAAGTCAATATCGTTGTTCGTTCTCAGGATATTCGAGCTAAAATAAAATTGTAACTACTTTTCTTTAGAATTTTTAACAGTTTTTGATTTTTTTGTTAAAAAACTGCCCATTCAATATTTGTCAAAATTTTATCAGTTGCTAACAATTATGTTATGTAGAAAATAAAATAAACAAGAAGTCAATATCGTTACCCGTTTTTCAGCAATTTGAGTCGAAAGACAATTTATACCAATTTTTGGTAGAATTTCTTGTAGTTTTTAATTTTTTGTAAAAAATCTGAATTTTTTTAAAATTTTCACCAGTAGTCAAAAACAACATTTTTCGTAAAATAAAATTATTTTAAAGTTAATATCGTTTTTCCATCTTAGGATATTCGAGTTATAAAAATTTTTTTTTTAGTTTTTTTGATTTTAAAAAATAATGGTATTTTGATTTTTTTCCAAATTCATATCAAATTTGTATGACGTCGTAATGTGTCGAATAAAATTTATTTCAAGTTAAGAGCATTATTTGTTCGTGAGATATTTGAGCCCAACCAAAATTTTCACTTCTTTTTTAAACTGCTGTAGTAAAAAAACAACTGATTGAATATTAATAAACGCCCTTTCAGCTTCTTTCGAAGTTATTATCTGTAAAACAAAATTTATTTCAAGTCGATATCTCTACTCGTTCTTGAGATATCGACGACGAAAAATGGTACCAGAACGTATGGACGTACGAACGTACGAACGTACGAACGTACGAACGTACGAACGTACGTACACACGCACACACAGACATCTCTCTAAAAATGATTGGTCTAGGGACCTTGAAACGTCGAGAAATGTCAAAAATTTCAATTTGACAAATCGGACCGATTACAATAACTCCCTATGGGAAGTTAAAAAGTATTTTTTGGTCTATTTTTCGAACACTGGCTTATATCTCTTAAGTGATCTTTTTAATTTACATATACTCGTAGTAATATAATATAATAATAAATAAAAAAAACAAGTCAGTCATTTTTTCATACGAAATCGTTTTCATATTACTACTTTATTTAATAAAAAAACAAATTTACATAGAATATACTAAATTTTTTGTTTAAGACAATGACTTTATTATTTCATAGCCTCTACATTTCTCGTTCAATTATAACGAATTTGGTCTTCAAATTTTTGTTATAAAAATATATTTTATTTGAGCCAAAAAAATTTTTTTTTTCTATTTTTTTTTCTATCCACACGGTTCAATTGAAAATGATAAATTTTCAAAGAAGCTCGAAAAAATCAATTTTTATAATCTTTGATTGCTTGTAATCTTAATGAATTCGCCACCGATTATAACAAACCGTATACCGTTGGAAAGCAGAAGTTGCTATCTTTTCAAAAATATTTACTATATGTAAATTAAAAAGATAACTTAAGAGATATAAGCCAGTGTTCAAAAAATAGACCATAAAAACGTTTTTTTGAGTTTATCTCGAAAACGGTTCTTCGAAAAAAAAAATTAATGTCATTTTCGTTTTCAGCGACCCCAAATTAGTAAAAAAAAGTTTTTTTTTTTTAGGTAGCATCGATGACCCAAAATTTTGTAAACTAGTGTTAATCATTTCTTTAAATTACAACATTGGCGACGAGGAAAGAAAGGAATTCCACAGTTATGGATGCCGCTACTCTTGAAACCATTCTACAAAAGCTTCAGAACTCCAACCAGGAATTCCTCAAGAGCATGCTAGAGCAAAAACCTGTGAAACAGACATTTATTTCTCCTTTCAAAACATTCGATAGAGTTAAAGAAACGTGGTCCACATATCTTCTGCAGTTAGAACAACATTTTATTGCAAACAACATCATGGTAGAAGACACAAAGCGAGCTTGTTTCCTTAGCTGGATTGGTGGCGACACACTGGATTTACTTCGGAAATTATATGGAGAAAAAGTTACGCAAGTATCATTCAGCCAATTAATTGAAAAACTCACTAATCATTTTGAAAAAAAGCCTCACATACTAGCATCTAGATTCAAGTTCTACAAGACGTTCATGCAACCTAACCAAACGTCTAAAATTAGGGATGTGATCATCTTATACACCCCACATGATAAAGTTCGGTCAACTGCTCTACAAAAAGAAAATCCAACACTGGAAGAGGTTATCCAGATCGCAAAACTCTACGAAGAAACTACAAAAACATGCAGTGAACTTAAAGGCGAGCAGAAAAGTGGAGCAGAGGTGAATGCCGTCCATCAATCAACACATCAACGACCAAGAGGTAAGCTGGTATTTAACAACTATACTGGTAGTAAGAGTGAAGCGAAGCAAACAAATAAGTCGTCCCTTGGATGCGACATCTCTCATCAGCGGTCGGAGTGCTTCCACTACAAAAACAAATCGATCTGCAAGAAATATAAAAGAGTCGGACACATTGCAGCCGTATGCATGTCATCAAAAGTTCAAGAATCATCTCAGCATAAGCGATCATCCCAGTCAAACAATCAGAAACAAGACGTCCCAAAGTGGCAGAGCAAAAACCACGAAACTATAAATCAGATTAATCGATTTGAAACCGTAAGTACTGTTGATCTATTCGATTCACTTGTGTCACATGTCGAAGTCAATCATAGCCACGCATCGTCAGATAAGCTATTCGTATATGTAAGGGTAAATGAGAAAAATCATATGGCGGTAATATCTTACCATTAAAAGGCACGATAGATGTTGACGTAGCCTTAGGGTCACGTAATGAGAATTTGAGTTTGATAGTAGTGGACAGTCAAAGTGCATCCAATATCCTCGGCATGGATTGGTTTCAAAAATTTGAATTCGGCATACAAATGCCAATCAACAAAGGCAATGAGTGCAGTTCGTTAGTCCCTCAATGTTTCAAAGTAGACCAAAATTTTCTTAAGGTAGATCTCGAAGCTTTCAATATGCTTTCAATATAAAAGAATGCCATTTGGAATCGCGAGTGCACCTGGCATCTTTCAGAGAATTATGGAGGGGGTAGTAGCTGGTATACCTGGGTGCGCAGTATACCTCGATGATGTAATTGTCACTGGTTAGAATAATGAAGAACACCGAAATAATGTCAAAACACTTTAAGATAGACTCTCTGCACATAACCTAAAATGCAGGCAAGAAAAGTGCCACTTTGCCAAAGAAAAAATAGAGTATGTTAGACACCAAATTGATGCAAAAGGTATTAAACCCTCTGAAAAAAGAGTAGAAGCCATAAAATTAATGCCAAGACCAAAAAATATAACGGAATTAGAATCATTTATCGGTAAAATAAATTATTACAACAAGTTCATTAAAAATTTTTCATCAAAAGCCTCAGCCTTGAATGAATTAAGACGACAACGTTAACAATTCGTGTGGGGCAGAGAGCAAAATACAGCATTTAATGCATTAAAGGATGACATCATTAAAGCTGATAAATTAGTTCACTTCGATGAAAATCTTTCTCTCGTTCTAGCAACCGATGCAACCAAAACGGGAATTGGAGCTGCTCTTTCTCATCGATATCCAGACGGCACAGAAAATCCAATCTCTTTTGCATCAAAGACTTTGAACGAACATCAGTCTAAATATTCTCAAATTGAAAGAGAAGCATTGTCCATTATCTTCGGCGTCACCAGATACCATCAGTACCTATACGGCAGACACTTCATTCTACTCACCGATCATCAGGCACTTGTCACTCTATTCCACCCATCAAAAAAACTACCTGTTATGACACTCCATCGGCTTCAACGTTGGGCAATTATTCTGCAGGCCTATACGTATTCGATTCACTACCGCAACACAAAATATCATGCTAATGCTGACGTTTTATCACGCCTGCCGATGGGAGATGACATCGAATTTGATAAAAAAGAGGAAGAGATGTTAACAGTTGAACAGATTTATGAGTCAGCCATCACAAAATTCCCGATCAGCGCAGACCTCATCGCAGCACATACCGAGGCAGACGAAACTCTCAGTCGCGTTTCTCATTACATCCAACACGGATGGCCACAGAAGCTAACTGAATCACAGGTAAATTTGATTCCTTATTTTAATCGTTTTGCGAGTATTGCTCCTGCAAACAGAGCATACTCGTGTTGTTATAATAAGATCGCTTGAAGGCCAGGTTCTCAAAATGCTTCACGAGGGACATTGGGGCCAAACACGCATGAAACAACTTGCTCGCAGATATGTATGGTTCTCGAACATCGACCAAGCGATCAAAAATTATTCAGAAGCTTGTTCAACGTGTGGAGTATTTGCAAATCCACCGAAACAAGAATATTCATCCTGGCCTGAAGCATCTGGACCGTGGGAAAGAATTAACGTCGATTTTGCAGGTCTTTCTCTCGAATGTGACTAATTGTTGTAGATTCTTTTTCCAGTTTTCCATTTGTCTTAGAGCTGTCATCGACAACGTCAAAATCTACAATTTACGCACTACAAAAAATTTTTGCAATCGAGGGTCTGCCAAGTACTATAGTCAGCGACAATGGTCCACAATTCTCATCAGCACAGTTCAGAAAGTTTTGCAAGCTAAATACCATTGAACATGTCAGAACAGCACCTTTTCACCCAGCATCAAATGGGTTAGCTGAACGCACAGTGCGGACTTTTAAGGAGTATTTCAAAAAAATCATGCAAGAAGAGAATGACCGAGAAAAGGCATTATATAAATATCTGATCACATTTCGAGCGACACCAAATCAATCATCAAATAATTCACCATCGGAACTTTTGCACGGCCGCCAACCTCGCACCATATTTGCGGCCATGTTCCCACAAAGTCAACCAAGTCACCATCAGTCTACTAAATTTGGAATCGGACACAAAGTCTACGCAAGATCCTATACCAGAGGAAATTGTTGGATCGCTGGATTGATCACCAAGGTAGTCGGGCGGATGATTTATATCGTGCAAACATCTAGAGGCATAATTAAACGTCACCAAAATCAACTTCGATCACGACAACATACAGAAACCGGAGAAGAAGTTAACACGGACGATTTCGACATCGATTTACGTACAGTGTCATCATCGTCATCTGACAGCTCTTCATACAGCGACGCTGGAATAGACAATCAAGTACGAAGTGATGAGTCTAGTCCCATGGCATCTGCCAACACAACACCGGGACTTCAAAATGATAAACAGAGCACAAACACGCAGCAATCGGAACCGACAAATACACCTACAATCAGACGCACGGGAAGAATAAGAAAAAAGCCAGACCGGTTCCAGCCGGGTACATAGGACAAATAAGTTCTGAGGAAGTGATGTAACATTTTCAATAAAAGTTCCAGTCTAGTACACAACATAATTAGTTGGCATCACTGCTACTGTTCTTAATTTGTTTTTTGATACTGTCACTCTTTGTCTAACATGTTAACCTAGCTTACCTTATTTTTGTGTACTTTATAGAATTAATTTAATTTGAATAAATCTTTGTGTTAAATAATTAGTTTATTTAGTTTTAAATATTCTTGAATCACCCTATTTCACTATTTGCTATTTTGTCATTCTACTAATATTCTGTTATACCTACTTAATATTAATACAATTGAACTCCTAAATACATAATGTAAATCATAACAGTTTTCTTATGATCTTATTGTTCGCTTATACTAAATGAAATACAGTTCCTTTTGTCAAGTCAAACTTAGAAGACGTGTTATTTCTTATTAAAGTTAAGAGGTTATGGGCCCAGTACCCTAGTTAGCTTCATGAATATTTTTTTTTAATGTTTGAGAATCACGTTTTTGGTTTAAGTTTAAAATTGGTAGCTGTTGCAAATTTATAAAGGAACGGATTGTAAATTAAATACCGAGAAGCATTATTATTTTGCCGACGGTTGGTATTTGGGTAAATTTGCTGGATTATTATATTGCTAACCGTTTTTTTTTTATTTGATTACTTAACTGTGCATTTTGGTAATTAAATACATAACTGTCGAACTTTTTTGGATCTCACGTACATAGTTCGATTGGGTTTAACTGCACATGATGTCTTCTGATAATAATAGTGAATTAAAAATTGAGAAATTGATCAATGGCGATCAATGGAATATCTGGAAGTTTCAGATAAAAATTATTTTGACTGCATCAGATCTCTTTAAATATGTGACAGGGGTTGAGGTAAGGCCGGTGGAAGCTGAAAAATTGCTGCTGTGGAATCGCTTTGACAGTAAGGCGCAAAAGATTATCGCCACTTCGATCGGTTCGCAACCACTTTTGCACATCATGAACTGTAAGTCTTCGAAAGAAATGTGGGACAAATTACATGGCGTTTATGAGGTCAAGTCGAAGGCGAGCATCCACATGCTTCAGCAGCAATTTTATAGCTTCAGTAAGGACCCACAAGATGATATTGCTTTGCACATTTCAAAGCTACAGACCATTGTGCAGCAGTTGTCAGATTTTGGGGAAAAGGTTTCTGATTCCATGGTCATAACCAAAATTCTAATGACTTTGCCAGCATCATTTAGTCATTTTCATAGTGCTTGGGAGTCGACTGCTGCTGATAAACAGACATTGGACGATTTGACTAATAGGCTAGTTCTGGAAGAGGCGCGCATTAATTCACAAAACAATTTGTCTGAGCCTGGAGGTTGTAGTGCTTTGGTTGCCAACAAGCAATACAACACGCGAAAACATAGCAACAAAAATAGGCAGTCGTCGAAGCCGGGAAGGTGTTTCTTTTGCAAGGGTACAGGGCATTGGAAGAATGAATGTCCAAAGAAAAAGGATTTGCAAAATTTAACTGGGAAGAAGGGTAATGCGTTTGTTTGTGAGGCGTTGTTGTCTGAAGGTGATGCTAGAGCTGATGATTGGTTCCTAGATTCTGGAGCGAGCGACCACATGACTAGTAGGAAGGAGTGGTTGATTAACTGCAAAGTGTTTGATAAACCTATAGTCGTCAGGTTAGGTGATGGGAATACCATCAATGCTTATGGCAGAGGAGATATTAATGTTTTGTCATTCAACAATATCACCTGGGAGGAGAATCATTTAGCTGGAGTACTATATGTTCCAGAGATTAGGCTGAATCTATTTTCTCTGAATTGTGCGTTAGACAAAGGTCTCAAGCTGTCTTCAGATAACCTAAAATGTGAGCTTTTTAAAGGAGAATCTGTGTTGGTAGTGGGAGTACGAGAATCCAAGTTGTTCAAATTGCTTTTGAAGGTCACATCCAATTCGGTCGATTCTAGTCTTTGTGCGAATTTAGCTCAGGGGAAGGATGGAACACTACGTAAATGGCACGAGAAAATGGGGCATCAAAATATTGTTCAGGTGAAGAACATTTTGAAGGGCAGGAATATTTCTTTTGAAGATGAAGACGATTTCTTTTGTGAGGCCTGCCAATATGGTAAACAACATCGTGCAGTTTTTCATTCCAGTGAAAATAAAGCGAGCTATGTAGGGCAACTTGTGCATTCGGATGTGTGTGGGCCAATGCAGTGTATTTCTGTTGGAGGATCAAAGTACTTCCTGCTTTTTAAGGATGATTTTTCGCACTTTAGGACGGTTTTCTTTTTAAAGGAGAAAACTGAAGTGCCTGCTCTGATTTCAAAGTACCTTAAGTTGATCGAAGCTGAAACAGGTGCAAGGGTGAAGATTTTTCGATCTGACAACGGCTTGGAATACACAAATCAACAAGTACAAAATCTTTTAACGGATAATTGTGTCGTTTATCAAAGGACAGTTCCTTACACACCGGAACAAAACGGGCGTGCAGAGCGTGAAATGCTTAGGACAATGATACGAGTACATGGCAGAGATTTGGACATGAAACTTTGGGCTGAGGCAGTGAATACTGCCGTTTTCGTTCTCAAACGCACTGGTACCAGCCCAACAAAGGGAAAAACACCGTATGAGATGTGGTATGGAAAGCAGGCTGATATTTCTTGCTTTCAGATTTTTGGAACCGAAACTTTTGTTCATATACCACAACAGAAGAGACGAAAATGGGATAGGAAATCCAAAAAGGGTATTTTTGTGGGCTACGGTGATGGTGTGAAAGGTTATAGGGTATTTTTTGCACATAATAATAAAGTTGAGGTCTGTCGTGATGTTCGATTTCATGATTCTGAGGCGATAAAAATTGATGGAAACAAGAAGGTGTTGCTGTTTTGGATGATGAAGATCTGCAAAGTGAATTACCAATGGAGGAGAGGTGTCCAGATAAATCGTCGATTGCAGTGGGTTTTGAACCTGCTGGTGATGTTAGCGCTGAGGATTACGCTGTGGTTGAAGCTGCTGGTGATGTAGGGGCTGAGGATTATGCCGTGGTTGAAGATGCTGGTGATGTTGGCGGTGAGGATTATGCTTTGAGTGAAGCTGTTGGTGTTGAAGATGACGGTGACTATGATGATGAAGATGTTTTTGAAGAAGCTGTTGGAGATGAGTTAGATGTTGTTAAGGAAAAGAGAGTTAGCTTAATAAGTGGTCGATTAAGAAGCAAAACCAAAAATGTTGAAAGCAATGTAAACTGTTGCATTCAAGAAAGTTTTGCTTTTTTGGCGGAGTCTTATATTCCAAATTCTTTTGAAAAGGCCATGCAGTGTGAAGAAAGCGTTCGAGTTCCGACCATGTGCTGCTGATCCATGTGTTTTTGTTAGTGAACAAAATGGGAAGGTTATTTTGGCCATATATATAGATGATGGCCTTATTGCATCGACAGATAATTCTGAAATATTACGTTTTTGTGAGCAACTCAAACTCAAATTCGAAATTAAGGTTTTTCCGGCAAGGCATTTTCTAGGACTGGAGATAAGGAAATTCAAAGATGGTTCGATTCACATTAATCAATCGCAATATGTGAAAAGGTTGATTGCAAAGTTCAACATGTCAGATGCTGTACCCGTGTCAACTCCAGCAGATACATCTGCTAGTGGGAGCTATTCAGAGGAGTCATCGAAGCAGATAAGTTTTCCTTTTCGGCAATCGGTTGGTAGTCTGATATATCTCATGGTGGCTACTCGTCCGGATATAGCCTTTGCAGTTGGGTGTGTGAGTCGCTACCTGGATAATCCTAGTCCACATCATGTTGTTATGGTGAAGAGGATAATTCGCTACCTAAAGGGGACAGCTGAATACGGTATATTTTTCAAAAATACTCAATTTAAACTTTCTTCTTTCAGTGATGCAGACTATGCTGGTGACGTGATAACAAGGCGTTCAACCAGTGGGTACATTTTCTTGATGGGGTCAAGCTGCATCACTTGGGCCTCACAACGACAAAAATGTGTGGCCCTGTCTACAACTGAGGCTGAATTTGTAGCTGCATGTCAAGCAGTGAAAGAGCTTGTGTGGGTTCAACAACTCTTGGACGAACTATTGAGCCAAAAGATGAAACCGGTTCTCTACGTGGACAATCAAGGGGCCATTAGATTGATAAAGAATCCTGAGTTCCATAAGAGAACTAAACATATAGATGTCCGTTTCAATTTTATTCGTGAAAAGTTCGAGGATGGGCTTTTTGACCTGGAGTATGTGCCAACACAGAACCAAGTTGGTGATATATTTACAAAAGCTTTGCCTAAGGACAAATTTCAACGATTCCGTTCAATGATGGGAATTATTTCTTTAAAATGTATTAATTAATGTTCAATTTATGAAATGCTTTTTTTTAAAACATTCATGAAAGTGGGAGTGTTAAATAATTAGTTTATTTAGTTTTAAATATTCTTGAATCACCCTATTTCACTATTTACTATTTTGTCATTCTACTAATATTCTGTTATACCTACTTAATATTAATACAATTGAACTCCTAAATAAATAATGTAAATCATAACAGTTTTCTTATGATCTTATTGTTCGCTTATACTAAATGAAATACAGTTCCTTTTGTGAAGTCAAACTTAGAAGACGTGTTATTTCTTATTAAAGTTAACACTTTGTAATCCTTGAAATTAATTAATCATTTCTTTAAGTTACAACAATTTTTTTGATTGAAATTATTAGGGTGGCCCGTTTCACGGGACTTCAGGATTTTAACTCCCTCTTTCGTGGACACACCCAATCACGCGACTTCGTCGCTCGTCTTAGGTTATGTAAAGTCACCACGCAGGCATGTCAACAGTTTTTTTGATTGAAAGTACCTTGGGTGGCACGCTTTGCGGGACTTAAGGATTTTAACTCCCTCTTTCGGTGACACACCCGCTCACGGGACTTCGTCACTCCGCTTAGGGTATTATAACAATTTTTTTTAAATAATTTTTTTTATTGAAAGTATTTTGCGTGGCCATTTCTTGTTAATAAAAAGAAAAAATTAAAAATCTTACATAATTAATTAAATTCAAGCCAAAACTTTCTTGACAACAAATTAAATATTTTGGCTTTTGTTGAAAAAAATTATGAAAAAAAAAATTGTTGAAAAAAAATGTTGAGAAAAAAATATTGTTAAAAATATTTTTCCCAAATAATGTCCAAAAATAACTGGCCAAATCATTGAAAATCATATTGTTATCTCTCTAAGCATGGAGTTCTATCAAGAACTGAATATTTTTTTTTACTTAAACATAAATAATGACTTAAAACTAATATAAGTTATCACGGTCAGGCATTGACGAGTCAGGAAAAAGTGCAGACGTTGCACACGACCAACGGAAATCGGCGATCGTTCCCACCGGGTAATATGAGGCAAGGATATGCATGGGAACTGCATATCAGCAAATTAACCTAAAACCAAACCTAACAATAATTGAACTTAGGATTAAGACATGCATTCTGTGTTGTAACTTGAAGTAGTGGAGTCGCACCCAATAAATATTATAACGTATTAAGTTTGTGTTTTATTTCGGGACCAGTGTTGGGTCCCTAGAAATATTTTTTTGTTGACTAGGAACGAATTTCCCTTACTGGCGACCGAGCAGGGACCATACCAAGTTGTTAAAAAGAATCATACAAGTGTGTTGAAAAAATCATACCAAGTTGTTAAAAAGAATCGGGAGAGTAACGAATGACCGAATCACTAAATCCCGAATCAAGAAATCCCGACAAAAATAAAAATTCCACCAACAATTATTTTTAGGAATATTTGTCCGGATTTTTAATTAAAAAGTATTATATTTTATTTCATTTTTATGCAAATGAATGTATTTAAGGAAGTGTTGGTTCGGAAATTAATTAGTTCTTGTTAGACCTCCGTGAAGGTAAGACCTCTTGCCTTAAGGGATATAACTCGTATTTGGCCAAACATTTTGGACAATTTGGACAAAATGTTGTCTTATGGGACTTTGACAATTTTTTTTTTTGTAAAATTTTATAAAAAAAGTTTTTTTTTTGCAAGATTTCACCTCCTTTTGCCAAGATTTTGTTAAAATTTATTTTCATCGAAAAAGTTCCCGAATTACAAAATCCCGATTCACAAAATCCCGAATCACAAAGTCCTGAATCACGAAACCCCGACTATTCTACTACTAAACGACAACGCATTAAATTGAATTTAGCCAATTAAAATCATGACTCCTCCACTTTTGTTATTTTTGAAGACAGCACGGTCAATACTTTTGCTACGGTCACTCGATTATCTGAGAAGCAACGAGAATGGAGAAAAAATTCACGGGTTATTTACAACAACTATAAAA
This sequence comes from Syrphus vitripennis, assembly GCA_958431115.1. Taxonomy (NCBI): domain Eukaryota; kingdom Metazoa; phylum Arthropoda; class Insecta; order Diptera; family Syrphidae; genus Syrphus; species Syrphus vitripennis. The sequence goes on along the minus strand of OY288109.1, from coordinate 66,210,468 downwards.
TAATTTGTATAGGTCACTCGATTCGTGAGAATCATGGAAAATAAAAAAAGTTCTGATTGGCTGAAGCCTATTATGAGCTTCCAACAAAAAGTATAAATAGGAGTGTCGTTCCGAAAATTATTTTAGTTCTTATTAGAACTCCAAGCAAGAGGTTGTAGAGGGATATATTTTGTTTTTCAATGGGTGGTCGCTGGTTGGACTATTTTGTTTGTTGGTTGGATTATTTCGTCGGTTAGTTTATTTTGTTGGTTGGTTCGCGATTTAGATTTCTTTTTTTTGAAGATGTCAAGTTTAGGGGGTCTACGACGCTTAGTTTAGCTGCAAATCGCGATTATCTAAAGATAAAAGTTGGTTTTTCGCTTCGTGCGATACGTCGATTGAAAGGTTGCGCTCTCTAGATCACGAAAATACAATTTTTATTTCTTCCGTGTGCCTACTTTAGCCAAAAATCACTTTTGAAGATGTCAAGTTTAAGGGGTCTACGACGATTAATTTAGCCGCAAATTGCACTTAAAGATAAAAATTGTTTTTTCGTTAAAAAATTGTTTCAAAAGATGTAAAAAAAATAAGATTTTTTTCGGGGACACACCCGCTCACGCGACTCCTTCGCTCCGCTTAGGGTATGTCAAGTCGCCAGGCAGGCGCCAATATCATGTTTTTTTTTGTTGTTTAAAAGCACCTTGGGTGGACCGCTTCGCGGGAGCTCAGGATTTTAACTCCCTTTTTGGCTTTTAGGTCGGTACTTGTTGATTCTCATTATTTCGAGTGACCTAATTTACTATTAATCAAACTGAAATATGGCGTATTCGGCCACCCAAGGTGCTTTTAAGCAAAAAAAATTGATATTGGCGCTTGCCTGGCGACTTGACACCCTAAGCGGAGCGACGGAGTCGCGTGAGCGGGTGCCCCCCCCCCCCAATAAAATCTTATTTTTTTACATCTTTTAAAACAATTTTTTAACGAAAAAACAAATTTTATCTTTAAATGCAATTTGCGGCTAAATTAAGCGTCGTAGACCCCTTAAACTTGACATATTCAAAAGTGATTTTTGGCTAAAGTAGGCATACGGCAGAAATAAAAATTGTATTTTCGTGATCTAGAGAGCGCAACCTTTCAATCGACGCGACGTATCGCACGAAGCGAAAAACCAACATTTATCTTTAGATAATCGCGATTTGCAGCTAAACTAAGCGTCGTAGACCCTCTAAACTTGACATCTTCAAAAAAAAAGAAATCTTAATCGCGAACCAACCAACAAAAAAACTAACCGACGAAATAATCCAACCCACCAACAAAATAGTCCAACCAGCAACCACCTATTGAAAAACAAATTATATCCCTCTACAACCTCTTGCTTGGAGTTCTAATAAAAACTAAAATAATTTTCGGAATGACACTCCTATTTATACTTTTTGTTGGATGCTCATAATAGGCTTCAGCCAATCAGAACTTTTTTATTTTCCATGATTCTCACCGAATCGAGTGACCTAAACAAATTAATTTATCATCATCATCATAATCGGCTCGACAACCGGGGTCCGGTCCTGGCCTCCTTCAACAAGTCTCTCCACCTATCCCGGTCTTGAGCCGACGCCATCCAGTTGCGCACCCCAAGGCTTCGGGCGTCCTGGTCTACGCCATCTCTCCAGCGCAAGCATGGTCTACCACGCTGCCGTCTACCGTAGAATGTACCACAAAAGCCTTTCCGAGCAGGTTCCTCTTCACTCATGCGAGCTAGGTGCCCTGCCCACCGGAGTCTACCGAGCTTAATTTTTGTCACTATGTCTGCTTCAAGGTAGATTGCGTACAATTCATGATTGTACCGTCTCCGGAATCGTCCTTCCTCACATATGGGGCCAACAATTCTCCTTAAGACTTTTCTCTCGAACGCGGCTAAGAGGTCGGAGTGTCTTTTGCTAAGCACCCAAGTCTCGGATCCATGCGTGAGTACTGGCAGGACCATGGTCCTGTACAGCAGCAGCTTTGAAGTTATGGTGAGATTTCTGGATTTGAAGAGCTTTGACAGACTATAGTAGGCTTTGTTGGAACTGAGCAGCCGCCCGCGTATTTCTTCTTCTATATTATTATCGGCTGCTACTATTGACCCAAGGTATTTAAAGGATTGCACCACTTCAAATTCGGGCTCCGCTACCTTGATTGTTTGACCAACTGTTCTTCTCGCATTTGACGCCACAATGTACTTTGTTTTACCTTCACTAATGTGAAGCACCAGATTTTGTGCCTCCTGCTCGATCTGGATGAAGGAATCGTGTACAGCTTGTTCGGTCCTTCCGATGATGTCAATGTCGTCTGCATAAGCCAGTATGGCTGGACCTGTTGCCTTGCCAGAGTCACGGATTGCTTTCTCGAACGCCAGGTTAAAGAGGAGGCAGGCCAAACCATCCCCTTGTCGGAGTCCATTAAAGATGTTGATTGGTCTGGATAGCAATCCGGCTGTTTTTACTTGGCTTGTTACGTTGGTCATGGTCAACCTACAAAGTCGTGTCAATTTATTTGGGATGCCGAATTCTCTCATGGCTTTGTAAAGTTCTACCCTGACTATGCTATCATAGGCGGCCTTAAAGTCTATAAACAGATGGTATGTTGGGATGTTAAATTCTAGACATTTTTCCATCGCCTGCCTAAGGGTAAGGATCTGATCAGTTGTTGATTTGCCTGGAATGGAACCACATTGATATTGGCCGATTATTGTTTTAGCGTATGGGGCTATCCGTTCTTGTAGGATAGATGAGAGTATCTTATAGGCGGTACTTAGCAACGTGATACCTCTATAATTGCTACACGTTGTGACATCTCCTTTCTTATGTATGGGGCAAATTATACCTTTTCGCCAGTCTTCTGGCATTTCTTCCTGCTCCCATACGTGCACTAGAATATCATGAATTGCTTGGCGTAAGGCTGGCCCGCCGTGGTGGAATAGTTCGGCTGGTATGCCATCGGTTCCCGGGGCTTTGTTTTTCTTAAGCCGGGCTATAGCCTTCTCAACCTCTTATATGCTTGGTGACTTCCGCGCCTGGTGCGGACCTCGCTCTCGGCTTCTTTCTAATTCATAGATCATGTTCTTCTCCCAGGCTAATTTTTTTCTGTCTGTGAAGCCATTTTTCTATTCTTCTGAGCTTTTTATATTCATCTTCTCGTGCCCGCGTTCTATGAGATTGTTGCATTGCTCGGTACGCAACATTCTTACGTTCAGTCGCTAGCTTGCTTTCATCTTCAAACCAGTCGTTCCGACTTCTACGACTGCTGCTTAAGATGGAGTTGGCAGTACTAATGACAGTGTTCTTAAGGCGTGTCCACTTCTCATCTACGCCTAGCATCTGGCTCCAGGACTTACTCTCTCTGGATAGAGTGGTTCCAGGGCGAGTCCTAACGCATGTCCAAAGGTGTTACTGGTGTTTTCATTGCGTAGCGCAGCCGTGTTGATTCGAACCTGATCGGCGGATGCAATACGTCTTCGCAAGATAGTGATCCAAGTCGATATTGGCACCTCGGTACGTTCGTACCGTCATCAAGTTCGAGTAGTGGCGACGGTCTATCAACACGTACATACAATTTTGTTGAAAAAAAACATACCAAGTTGTTAAAAAGAATCATACCTACCCTCTGAAAATTATCTTAAAAAACAAAAACAGAATGTGAATGGGCTGTGTTGTGATGTGAGCAACCGTAACATATTAAAATAAATTAAATCAAAACGCTTATCTCTGTGTTAAAATATTTAAGATAAGAGAAAACATTGGTGTTACTAAAATTCGAGAACCATTTAAGAACAAGTGCTACCCAGGGCCGTCGAGGGGAATTCCGGGCCCGGGACGGAAAAATCTCGGTGAAGGGGCACACTAGCGACCACTTAAATAATTGTTTCATTAATCGTTTTGAATCAAACCATGCTTCGATACTTGACACTTACTCAACATAAAATGCATTGCCTTATGCACAAGATACATTTAATCAAAATACAATGCAAAGCATTGTCTTATCAGAGTAATTAAAAGAATGGAAAGAATATATCATGAGCATAATAAGAATGTAACATGAGCATAATAAAATATTAATGGGTTGATGGTGTGCGATCAGTGCTCATTGCCTTTGACTGACAAAATATGTCAACTAAGCTGAACTGATCGTTCACCCTTAGCCCGCGTCGTACAAATTATGCTGACTGTGGATATCGACTGTTAGTGAAGTCAAGAATCGAAGTATGGAACAAATCATTATGTATAAATAGCTATCGAACTTTAAAATAAAATGCCCTTCTCAACACACCAGACAACCCAAATCTGTTCCTTCATTTCACTTGAGAAGCTTGCTTGCGAGCTATCAAATTTAATAAAGTAGATTACTTGTTTGGAATCTAAAAAAAGACCTCGAGCGCGTAAGCCAGAGGTTTGAGCTGAGGCATCTATTGAATGCTAAGCGATTTGGTTGGAGATCCAATCAAAGTTAACAACACAATCAAACTACTTTACACTAATTTCAATTACGAATAGCATGAAATTGGTTGGAATTAACGGAAATAATAATTAAAAAAGTGTTATTCATCAAATCAATCTCACGGGTGTTGTCCAGTTCAGTTGAAATTGAGGATGGATTGAAAATAATTCAACATGCGAGTAGATCAGATTCCGAACAGAATCATACATTCAATTCGATATTGCCAACGGTCGATTAACTACTTATTAAAAATTTTCCGGTCCCCCGAAACCGAATCAAAAATTTTGTTCCCAGCAGAAACAAAAATAGAAGAAAAGAAACTATAAAAACAGAAACCGAAATAAATATTTGCGTTTTGTTTTTAGTTGCCAGGCCCCTTATTTTGACTTTTAAAAATTTTCAAAATAAAATAAATTTGAAATTTACGTTAAATTAAATAAGAAAAGCGAAACAATTTATTATAACTTTCTTTCAATAGTTCAGAGTTGCCCAATTTTTCATTTAAAAGTACACCAATAATAATCAGGGGCCAGATCGGCAAGCTTGTGACTGATAGATTGGTAGATAACATGCAAACAGGGGACCGATTGCGAAAGCATGAATGATTTTAAATTTTCGGGCCCCTAAAAATAAGTGAGAATATGTACATATGTTGATGATGAATATAGAGTATATTGAAAAAAAAACACTCCTCATTGCTTTCAATTTTACGAGCCCCTAGAAAATCCCAGGCCCGGGGGGTTTCCCCCCTTTCCCCCCCTCTCGACGGGGCTGGCGCTACCATTGAACTCGTTATCCCTGTGTTAAATTAAAATGCGTAAAATAGGAAAAGTAAAAAATCAATCTTTGCTAAAAAAAAATAACTTGACTTGAAAAATTTAAAGAAGATCAACTTTAAGGAACCATGAAAGAGATGCTGTTACTTTTATCGTAAGAATAATTTTACAAAAAATATTTAAACATTTGTGTCATTTGATTCATATTTATTGAAATAAACTTCATTATACTTTTACGAAATTTCTCAAGAAATATATATAATATAAACCCGAATAGTACAAGGGGAGAGAAAATATTAAAAATAAGGTCTCTCAAAATATATAATATAAACCCGAATTGTACAAGGGGAGAGAAAAGATTAAAAATAAGATCTCTGAAAATATATAATATACATAAACCCGAATTGTACAAGGGGGAAAGAAGATTTAAAATAAGAAAAACTATTTTTGATTACGATAAAAATCCTTGCTTTTGGGGAATCACTTTTTTTACTTAAAATTAAATCATGGAAGAACTTCAGGTATCCGACACCCATCTCACAGGGACGATGAACTCGGTCCTTGAACTTGAACTATTAAGAGGATTTGAATTTTGAAACTAGAATTATTATGCTAGAACAGGGGGGCACACAAGAAGCAATAAATACAATACTAGAACAGTTAGGTTCCATTAGAGATAAGATAAGATAGGTTGAAGAAAATACACCTAGCGTCGTCGCTAGCAATATTCAACCCGTTAGAGAAATCTGTAAGCTCCCTGACCCAGTTTAAGAGATAAAAGTTTTTGACGGATATCCCGTTCAATGTGTATCATGGGTGCATTGTGTAGAAACCGTGCAACCATGCAGGAGATCGTTCGTAGTAAGCCCGTATACAGGGCGATCCTTCAACACATACGCCAAAAAATTAGCGGTAAGGCTGACTCGGCCCTTGTCGTATAATGTTTTCGACAACAACTGGGCAGAAATCAAGAAAATCCTTTCCCTCCATTACGGGCCCTAGATGTGTTCGTGAGGGGTCTGAGAGGAGATTTATCGAGACTTCTGATGATACAGAAGCCGAAATCTCTCCCGGAAGCCTAAATTACGTGTCTTGATATGCAGAACATTAATCTATGAAATAGTTCGGTGCATGTCCAAGCACCTAACACAGTTTCTGCTCCAGTATCTTATGATTTTGGTGTGGAGAAGAAACCTTCTCTGCCAGTAAAAAACTTTAATAGATATCCTAATAGATTCGGTAACGGTAGGGGTGGATCTGCACAATTCAGAAAAAATACAATGGGTCCAAGTTATAACTCCAAATACTATCAACACCCAACAGGACCAAAGCCCCCTGTTAAATGGAACTGGGGTCGGAACAAACGAGAAATGTGGATTACATGAATCAGCCCAGTACAAGCAATCCATTTAAACGAGGGAGCAGTTCCGAAGGCTACCGGAGGAAGCAACAGCGTCTGAACCACATCACTGCAGAGGCTCCTGGAGAAGAGCCAGGCTGTTCAGATTCCACAACCCTAGTGGAAGAAAATTTTATGGAAGGTGCCTCATTTCCAGCGTACCACACATAGAGTATGGTACGCGCGACGGAAAAATACTCCAATTCCTCGTTGATAAGGGAACTTTAGCACCTGTATCTCTTCCTGCAAAAAATCCTTTCATTATTAATAGCCCTGCTGGGAATATCCTAGAACAAAACAAGGTCTGCGGAAAAGTATCAGAAGTGGTGGACAGCTTAACCGTACATCATGTCCCTAAAACTTTTAAATTAGAATTAGAATCTCTATGCGAGAAATTCAGATGTCTTTTCGGTCCGGTGAACAACGAAAAGGTGAGAACTAACGTTAGAGCTGAGATACGTACTAGTGTAAAAGAACCGATCTATACTAAGAGTTACCCCTACCCTGCTGGTATGAGGGATGAGGTTGAGAGGCAGATAAACGAACTCTTAGAAGAAAAAATTATTCCACCCTCAAAAAGCCCTTACAATTCCCAAATTTGGATTGTGCCTAAGAAGGACAAACCAAATGGGGAAAAACAATATCGCATGGTGATAGACTACAAACATCTAAATTCGGATATTAATAATACCCTAGCGAGTCTTGGCAAAGCCAAACTGCTTACAACACTCGATTTAACCTCAGGCTTCCACCAAATAGCCATGAACGAGAGGGATATCCCAAAAACCGCCTTTTCTACTATGAACGGGAGGTTTGAGTTCCTAAGGTTACCCATCTGGCTGAAAAATGCCCCTGCCATCTTTCAACGAATGATAGACGATGTCCTGAAAGAATTAATTGGTAAAATCTGCTACGTCTATATTGATGACATCATCATCTATAGTAAGACAGTGGAAGATCATATAAGGGACTTTGAGACAATCTTTGAATTTCTAGGGTTCTAGGGTCCCTAACCAGCGGCGGATTTACACAGGGTCAACATGGGCAGCTGCCCAGGGCGCCGCCTCAAGAGGGGCGCCGAAAGTGTGACTCAAAAAAAATTTTTTTAATGTTATCCTTGAAAAATCGATAAATTTTCAAGAGAAAGTGAAACGTGAGGTACAAAAATTTTAAATGACCACGAATTTCTATATTATTATATGTATTGCGCTTTTTTCCGAACGTGGAGATTGCATATCGAATGTTTGCCACTATGGCCATATCCAATTGTAGCGCCGAAAGATCTTTTTCTTGTTTAAAAAGGATAAAGAATTATCTTCGCTCCAAAATGACAAAAAATCGACTCAATAGTTTAGCTTTGCTTTGTATTGAATCTGAAACAGTTCTCTAATTGGATTTTGAAGATTTAATCACAGATTTCGCTACTAAAAAAACAAGACGCAAATGTTTCTGAATCATTCAATCTAATAATATTGTGCTGTTATTTTATTTTTGACACTTTCAATTTTTTTATATCTGAAAAAATGTTTCGAATTTAGATTTATTATCCATAGGAAGCAACAAATTTTTTTTTAAATACTCGAAATAATTATATCCATGTAATTTATATATTAGTAAAAATTTTACCTTCCTTATCTTCTGATGTTCACAACGTGTACGTATGCTTCAATAAAATATTATAGTTCAATTCGAGGTGTATTTTTCAAATACATCAATTACAATTCATTGGTTTTACAGTTCATATTATTAAATCATTAGTAAGTTTGAAAAAATTAAAGGTTTTCTTAGGTAAGGTTACCAGATTCCCAAATCGAAAAACCAAGTCAAAATATTGGGGTCTCTCTCTCTCTAACTCATGGGGTTTCCTATTTTCAAAGTTCCAAAAGACTATAGTGCATGTCTTCGAAAACCAGGTCTTGTGGTAACCCTATCTAAGGGTATTAGGGGTAGGTTAATTATTTTGCCAAGGGGCGCTTCAGAGGGTAAATCCGGTTGTCCCTAACCCAGACAAAGTCAAGACTATAAAAGCCATTGTTCCACCTTGAAAGTACTTAAGAGTTTCCTTGGCTTTACGTCGTATTACAGACGTTTTATTCGATAGGAATTACTAACGTCAGCGAAGGTATTGGCCTTCCCCAACTTTGATAAACCCTTTAATCTTACAACTGTTGCATCCGATTATGCAATCGGTGCTGTCCTGTCTCAGGGAGAACCTGGAAAAGATAGACCCATTTGTTTCATCTCCCGTTCTCTAAGTAGAACAGAAGAAGGATATGCTACAAACGAGAAAGAACTCTTTTGGGCATTAGACAATCTTACAAACTGTTTATATGGAGCGAAAAAGATAAAAATTTTCACTGATCACCAACCCCTAACTTACACGTTAAGTAACAGGAATTACAATGCCAAACTTAAGCGTGTATCGAAGAGTATAACTACGAGTTGATTTATACTCCAGGTACATCAAACTTCATGGCTGATGCTCTTTCGCGGCTCAGGGCAGAAGTTAATCAACTTTCAGATTCAGGCCCTTCTTCTTCTTCGCACAGAAACGGTGGATAACCGAACAGAAACAGCAGACGACAGTCACGCCGATATGGTGAATGACAGGCCGACTGACACGACAGATAATATACAGACATGTAGTGCGGAAGAAGGGTTACGGGAACTATCACTCGATAGTGAGGAGTCTCAAACCATGCATAGTGCTAACCAAGATAGCACAGATTTAATTCCGCATGTTGAGGTTCCACTGAATGTCTTTAGAAACCAATTGGTCTTCAAAACGGCCTGCTTTGACGTGTTTTTCGATGAAGAACCACATACTGGCTTCCATCGCCATGTTATTTCCTCCAAAAACCTAGACCAGACAAGGTAAAGGGAAGCCTTAAGAGAAAAACTCAACCCAAATGTAGTTAACGGCATTAAAATTCCAGAAGAATATATATATATACATATAGAGGATGTCGCAAACCAAGAGCGAAGGTTTTTAATAATTGAAAATTAATACCGAAGGGCTCACCGAGCTCCTAGGGAAAATAAGGAACAAATATTAGAAAAATATTATTTCCCCCCAATGATTTTTTTTTATAATGAGCACGCACACAAGGGGATTTAAGTACCCTTTATATGTCGGAACACAGTGCGAGCTTTAGGTAAGTAGGCGGGGATATGAAAGGAGATGTCGGTGAACATTAGTCTTGAATTTCAGTATATCACAATGAGAGGGAAAGACAGAGCGTGGAAGGGAATTCCACATTCGCGTAGTACGGCTAAAGAACGAATCCATGTACTTGACAGTACGGCCGAAATTGGGTTCAAGAGTAAACTGATGAGCATTCCTGGAAGCGCGAGTATTACGGTTGAATCGTTTAAGGGGAGGAATGCAACTGGCTATTTCAATAGAGCACTTACCGTAAAAGTAACGATAAAAGAGTGAGAGACAGGAAACGTTACGTCGGTGTTCGAGTGACGTAAAAGTATCGATGATGTTCCTGTCTCCGATCATTCTGAAGGCTCGTCTCTGTATACTGTCCAAGAGACTTAAGTAAGTTGCTGGAGCACCAGCCCAGAGATGGGAGTTATACTCGAGTTTTGGACGTACATAACTTTTATAGATAATAGCCAGATCAGAAGGGGAAAAGAATTTCTTGCATCTCCAAAGGAAACCTAAACATCTTGCGGCATTTTTGGCGACGCTAAGTATGTGATCATTCCACAAAAGATGGTTTGTGATACACATACCTAAAATCGCAAGCTGATTAGTTTCTTCGATGCAAGTGCCATTCATAGATAATGGCAGGGGGGGAACGTCTCTCTGTCTAAGTCAGAATTTAATGTACTTATCATATTTAGCCGTTTCAGTTCCACGTCCGAAGAGCAGGGATGTGAATCTGGAAACGAATATGAAAAGCTAAGAGTACTATCGTCAGCGAAACAATTTAATGGATTAGTAGTTACAGACAGGAGATCATTTATGAAAATGAGAAAGAGGGTCGGAGACAAAACGGAACCCTGTGGCACACCAGCATTTATTTTGTGGGTTTCAGACTTGAATCCGTCTAATACTATTTGTATAGAGCGATTCGAAAAAAAGTTACTAATCCAACGAAGAAGGGTTTCATCGATACCAAAAGCACGCGTTTTCGATAAAAGAGCAGGATGCCAAACTTTATCAAATGCTTTAGAAATATCAAGTGCAATAATCTTACTTTCTCCAAAACGATGTAAAGATTTGATCCACTGTTCAGTGAGATAAACCATCAAGTCACCAGTGGATCTATTGCTGCGAAAGCCGTATTGCCGGTCATTAAGAAGCTTTCGTTCTTCGAGATATTTCTTGAGCTGATAATTTATCAGCGTTTCCATGACCTTGGAAAGAAGGGACGTAAGTGCAATTGGTCGGTAATTGGAGGGTGAAGAAGATTCGCCTTTTTTTGGGATAGGCTGGACAAATGCTGTTTTCCAACTGCTCGGAACAAGCCCAGAAGAATAGGATTGTAAAGTACTTTTCAATACACAACACTACTAGTGTTATGCCTTAATAGTGATGTGAATCAATCCGAACCCTAACAGTCAAACAGTATTTCTTTGTGCATCTGTAATTGTTCGCTCAGCAAGTGCATCAATTGAGAGAGCTTATATAAGTCCAATACAATTCATGCACTTGCTAAGCCAAACAACTGTAGGTTATGGGAAGGAAAGGGAAGGAATACTCACTGCGCTCTGTGGGTACATTATTTTTTTTGGTATTATTTGTTGTTGTTTTTCTTTTGTTGCGGCACTGATGATTATTATTTTTTTTGCGAGATGATTAGCGATGATTTTTTTTTTTTTTTTACTATAAATTCTTATTTTTTATTTGTATTATTTATTATTTTTATATTATTATTTATATATTGGTTTGTGTTATTTATTGTTAGAGATGGGGACACTACGCGACAAAGACAAACGGTGGGGGACAAGGGGACTATAAAAATGCACAAACAAACGCACAGCACACGCGAAGGTGACCCTTTCCTTTCACCTGCAAACGACTGATGGCGAGCATAAGGAAGTATGCTGCCTCGTGTGACATTTGCAACCGTAACAAGTACGATAGACATCCAAATAACCCCGAATTGCAACCAACACCTGTCCAAGATATCCATGTGAAATAATCCGCTTGGAAATAATGGAAATTCAGAATGAAAAATTCATAACGGTCATAGACAAGTTTTCAAAATTTTCGAAATTTTTACACCTTAAGGATGGATCTACTATTAGTATTTCGACAAAGATAATTAAAATATTACTTTTTTTCACAGCCCCACTTACCCTTGTCACCGACAATGAGAAGGGGTTCCTTAGTCCTATTATTCTAAACATGATTAAAATTTTGGAATTAAACTTTACCTCACACCATCCCATAGAAGCGAAGTAGACGGTCAAATCGAACGTGTTCATTCCACGGTTCTTGAAATCAATAGATGTCTTAGGGAAGAACATAAAGATCTAAATGTCACGGAACTTGTGTATGTGGCTGTTGACCGTTACAATAATACTTTTCATACGGTAACAAATACGAAACCATCTGATATATTTTTTAACAGGTCACAGAAAATTAACTACCAAAATATTTTGAACATACGCTCAAAAATTAATAAGGACCTTAGGGCAATCATAGAAGGAAATATGAATGATCGAAATGTTAGAAAAAAAATTAAAAAGAGTGGTTCCCAAGATGTATAAGAGAGGTGAAGTCGTTTATGTGGCTACAAAAGGCATTAAAAGTAAAAACAAGCCTCTATATAGAAAAGAAATTGTAGCCAAAGACAACAGGGTTACTGTAACGACAGAAAGTGGAAAAAAATCCATAAAGCTCACCTTAAAACATTAGGTAAATTTTTACAAATTGATTTTCTCTGACCCCTAAAAAAGAAAAAAAAAGAAGAACGGGCCGAGGCTTTATATGAAAAATTAACATTAATTAGGTTGCTTGAAACAAAGCGGAAAAATACGAACCTTCCGATCCGTTGTGACTACCCTGAAAATTTAGTGGATATAATATAAGAAATAATTTATTGATTCAAAATAAAAAAAGAAAGATGAATATTAATATTGAATAACAACTGTAACAAAAGTAATGTTGAATTGCATAAATGTGCATATACTTACAAAAAATATAATAATTTGTATCTTGTAATATAGATTTTAAGAAATTAAATTATGTTTAATAAACCTTGATTATATATACATTACAGATTAGTAGTTCTTTTCAATCCCATGCAGTCATTGCATATATTTGCTACTAAACTACTACTAAACTACAGATTAGTAGTTCTTTTCAATCCCATGCAGTCATTGCATATATTTGCTTATGAATCACCGGTGGTAACGATCAAAGAAAGAAATGCTTGGATAACGAGGGAAGTTTTTAAACTCGTACATGTAATTCACTTAAAAAATACAATAGACTGGTACAGGAAACCGAACAACTCACATTTAAACATTTAGAGGACGAAGAAATGCGACCTATTCTGAATTATCACATAACTCAGATTAAGAAAAGAATTGACAAATTGAGAGACTCGAAAATGAGAAAGGTTAGGTCAGTAAATTGGATAGGGACAGCCTGGAAGTGGATAGGTGGTTCTCCAGACGCAACTGACTGGGATAATCTTTTAAAAAAACAAACATACATCACAGAAAACAACAACCAATAATACATTATCAAAAGGAAATTGCTTGACAAAACACAGGAAGTAACAGACAAAATTAACAAACTGACAGAACGTTACTACAACGCTATACAAAAAACAGAAGCAGATAAACTTAGACATGACTTACTCGATAAGATACTTATTTTTAAGGAAGGGGTCAATAAAATAGTAAGAGCTTGCCAATTGCCCAAGAACGGAATAGTAAATAGTAATCTTTTGGACTCTGAAGAAATTAACACTATAGTCAACGAACGTTACCTGTAGAAGCCGTAGAATATGGACGACCCTCAGTGTATTGTAATGGAGAATTCCTACTTTATGTTCTATCTATACCTAATATTGACCCTAGGGTACATCACTTAATTACCGTTCATGCGGCAATTAGAAACAAAAGACAAATTGACCAAGACTATTCCAGACTTTTGGTAAACTATAACGAAACGTACGGTCTAAATGGAGACTGTCCTAACATTGCCAATACATCTGTGTGCGAAAAGAAAATTCTAAAAAAAGTTCCTGAGAATTCTTGCATATCTAGAATTCTTAAGGGTGGAAATCCACGAATATAACAATCCACAGGATAAAACCAAACCTGGAATACGTGCATGATCTCAACACCAAGAATATAGAGCTAATTAATTCTATTAAAACTAATCTTAATTCCTCTATCCTTACAGAAATCTTCTTGTTCCTAACAGTCCTAGCTATTATCTTCCTACTCTGGAGAAAAATCTATGGGAAGGTCAAGGTACCTCAACTCCGCCTATCCTTCCGTCGAAAACCAATTCCAGTAGATAGATAGATAGATAAATTCTTTATTTGTTTTTTTTTTCATCATAAGATTTTACAATATAATTTGCTAAGAATAAGGACATGACAATCAGCCCTATCAGGAGTTTCGCCCGAACGTCATTCCACGCGAAAAAAATCCCTTTATTCTTTTCCCTTATTTGGGGTTTCCCCCGAAAAAAAGTTCATGTTCGAAAAATTTCCCTTATCTTGAGAATTCAATTTAAGGGAAATGTCACACATTTTACCGCTTAAATTTTCACTTAAATTTTGGCGGCGAACAGGAAGGCAACAACTTAAAAATGTAAGTTTTTCTTCGAAATTGTTATTAACATAAATTAATTAATTATTATTTGTTTTATTTTTAGGAGCAAAACAATAAATACGCAACAGCACGACATTCTTTTGGCGAAAATGCAACTGCACCCTGACGTTGCAAGTGGTTTCGTCAAAGAAGACAAATTCAAAATAGCCGAGTTTTGGAAGCAGCTAACGGTGGAGCTAAATAACGCTGGGCCTCCCATTAAAAGCGTTTTTGAATGGAAGAAGGTAAGAAATGAATTAAATTTTGTGTTTGCATATGTTTTAATGCAAATTGTTACCAGGTGTGGACCGATCAAAAACGATATGTGCGGAATATATGTTTCAGGTAACTCCAAAGGATTGGAGTGATCTCTTAACTGCCTCCGAACAGTTCGACGCAGTAATACCTCTTCTTCTTGCTCCTCCTCAAGCAATAGGACATGCATGGCTATGCTTAGCATTTTTATTCTTCAAATTAATTGTTTAAAAACAATTTATAATTTAGATTACAGCTTTTTTGTTTTGAGAGTTGTAGTTGTTGACAAAACAACTACTGTCAAAACAAAAATTCAGATAGAAGGTTTGTTCGTTTTCTGAACACGAATAGGCACCATGCATAAAAACGGAGAGGGACATTTTGTAAATCCGATTAATAATAAAGTTTTTTTTTAAGAAATCGATTGGAAAAGTATTAAATACCGTGTCATTGCAGTCACTGGCCACAATTTTGACAGGAAATTGCAACACATCGTTCATTTTATACTTTTTTATATTCAAGAAAAAACTTAGGTTCAGATTCCATTCTCTGTTTCCATAACAGAAGCGGGAAAATTTATTGAGAGCTCAGTTCCTGAACATGCCTTTTTTTCGAACTGTCAGTTCTAAATTCGAAGAGAAATCTTGTTCGGGCGAAGCTCCTGATAGCTTTTTATAATCCGGGGGAACGAAAATTTTTCGGGGGAATGGTCGTCTGCCTGAATTGACATTTCATAGGTGATAAAAAAAATGTAAATTAAAAGAAAATGTAAATTTATTTAAATAAAATATGTATTAGAAAAAAAAAAAATTTTTTTTATTTAATAATAGTTTATAAGTTATTATGAATAAATTCCAATTTATAAAATAATACAATTTTTGTTTTTTTTCATGAATTTACTTAAAAAAAAAAGTTTGGACAATTTTTACGTGATTTGAAACACAAAATTATAATTTATAAAAATAATACAATTTTTTGAATATTAAAATTTACTCAAAGTAAAAATGTTGAAAATGTTCACGTGATTTGAAACACAAAAGAAAAAAAAAAACAATTTTGTATGATTTGCAACATAAAAGCATAAAAGTAAATGGTTCGAATGGGCAATTCTGAATGATTTGTAACATAAAATGAGATAGTTTAAAACTACAATAAAAGGCTAAAAAATTAATTTAATAAGTGAAACTGTTCTGGTAGTTCAGAGCGTGTCGACAAAATTTAAATACGTTTACCCAACCTAGTGCTCCATTAAGGATTTCGTTAAATTCTTGCATTGTTAAAACACTTTTCCGGAAGTATAACCGACGAATTTCTTGTAAAATTGGGCAAATAGCTAAAAAGTGGTAGATATCTTCGATTTCTCTTCTGTTACACAGATCACATAGCTGCGGCAAATCGCTTCGAAGTGGTATAAAGTTTAAGTTTAAAATTTCGACTCTGGCTCTAAAAATAATACTTATCTGAGCAACTGAGTAATTATTCCTGAAGTAGTTCATGTCTGGATTCAATTGATGATTTAAGTTTCTATAAACGTTTCTAGATGCTGAGGCAGTTGCGCTAAAAAGATTTTCTACGTACAACTTTTGGTCAAACTTAGCAATGACACCTGCGAACTGCGCTTGCCAATCGTCAACATTGGTTTCCGAGAGGTTAAGGGACGTTTCTGTTGCTATTGGAAGTTGGTTCCAGTCCTTGAACGGTGATTATTTTGTGAAGGCACAACTCACTTCTTTTCATCAACTGAACAATAAAATCCGCATTAGCCTTTAAATTTTTTATATATATAGAGGTGATGCCTGACTCAACGTAAATGGCATAATTTGGTGTTGAGTTCGGCAAACGAAACAAGCGTTTGAAGAAGTGCCTTTGCGTTTGCAGGCTCTCGAAAGCATCTAGGTTCAAAAAACCGAAAACTTGTGCACCATAGCACAAACATGAGTTTATTGTTGCATTAAAGACTTTATATTTAGAAACCAGATCAATGTTGGAGCTGGAGAAGAACTTAGGCCACATCAAATTTAGTGCCAACTTGGCTTCTTTATTTTTTAGTTTAGCATGTTTAACAAAATCTAGATTGTGAGTAAGAAGAACACCCAAGTATTTAAATTCCTGGACCGTTTCGATAACGGTGTTACTAAGCGACCACTTTTCATCAGAGCGTCTTCTTGTTTGCCTTCCTTCAAAAATCATAATTTTTTGTACATTTATTTGCAGACCCCAAGTCTCACAAAATAAGCAAAGTCGGTTAATTTGCATCTGTAGCGAGACTGGATTGTCAGAAAACATAACTAAATCGTCGGCATATAACAAAACTTTGACAATGCTGTTACCAAAAGAAACTCCACCAGGAGGGTGATCACAGATATCATCAATGAAAAGGGAAAACAGTAAAGGGCTCAGAATACAACCTTGCGCCACACCGGCTGTTGTTTCGAAACTATTCGAGAAATCATAACCATCCCATACCCTTGCATTTGATGGGAAAATTAGATTTTCGTACATTAATAAAAACTTGCGAGATACACCTATGCAGGACAACTTATAAATTAAAGCCTGTCTGTTTACTTTGTCAAAAGCAGCTTTAAAATCAACAAAGCAACTGTATAATTTCTTCTTCCGTTCAATAAACTTTCTAGTGATACTGGAGATGGCAAAAACATGGTCCATTGTAGAAAAACCTGGCCGGAAACCAGCTTGAAAAATACTCAAACGATTACTACTCTCAATCCATTTAATAAGTCTTTCATTCAGAATGGCTGAAAGAATTTTTCTAATTGTATTTAACACCGAAAGATCTCTATAATTTTCAGGCGCATTTGCATCACCTTTCTTAAAAATTGCAAAAATAACGGATTTCTTGAAACTAGTAGGAGCGATAGCGTCGTCGTACAATCTATTGAAGAAGGTTACAAGGAAATTTTTAAATTCAAAAGCGCTGTTTTTGTAGAATTATATTGTACGTACATATTTTTAAAAAATTGGGAATTTGTCATTCTAAAAAGTTTTAAGTAAACAAAAGATTCCTTGCGGAGATTACTGCAGTCATTATCAAACCATTTATTAGCCGATACAATTGTATGAGCGCTCTTTTCGGCAAAAGGGGCCGAAAGTTTAATGACTTCAGATATTCTACCGCACGTCTCTTCAATAGAGAGTGAATTCTGGAGAAGCGAGTGCGAATTAAGGTTCAAAAGTCTTTTATAAAGAAGAGCATTGTAGTCAGACCATTTAAGTTTATCAAAGCTAGTAGGATTCGGAAGTTGAGTTTCATCAGGAAAATGTAATTTAACGACTATTGAAAAGTGTGCCGAAAAATTGGCCAAAGCAACTTCAAAATCCTCTATAACATTAAACCAGTTTCCAGAAATAGCCGCGAAATCAATAACTGATTAACCCTGTCCACTTACAAACGTAAACTCACCACAAGCATCACTTATAGAAGACCCGTTTAGTACGAAAAGTCCAAACAAGACAAACATTTCTGTTAAATTCCGTCCACTGCGATTAAAAATTTTGTCTTTAGAGTTTCTATGCGCATTAAAAGCCGTTCGCGGATGTAAGAAATTAACATTAGAGTTTTGATATCTGCCAATTCTAGCGTTTAAATCTCCCACCATCATTACACTTTCAAAAGTAATGGTATTCATAAAATCTACTAATTCATCAAATTCAATTTGCCAATTATTGCAATTTAGGTAAACTGGAATTATATAATAACTTAAGTTGTTGCAAACCACTTCAAAAATTATTTTTTGATCAATTGTTTTAAACTTAACTAAATTGCCCCATAAATTTTGTTTAATCCCTTATAATATACCCCCACTGGCTCTTCCATGCGAATTCGATCTAATTGCTGAATTAAACATTAATTTGAAATCTTTAAAATATTTTAATAATTCGTTTTCGTTTTTTTGTTCTACAAATGTTTCTATAAGAATTATAATATCGAAATCTTGTAAATACTTAAAAAAATTTGGTATTAAGAGTTTGTTTTTGAGACCAGTAATATTATAAGAACATATTTTTAAATTTTTAAAATTAACTAAGTTTGAATGATGGCAGACGACAGACTTTACCTATTTTGTATTCCGCTTTAAGTGTTGTGACATATGACTAACAGGTGGCGCTCGTAGCGATTGAGAGGAAGAAGATAGTGGACCATTTGGAACCGGAGCTAACTTATGCCGGATTTACACGAATGGCAAAGATGCCAATATTTCTGCCAAAAAAATGGCAAAATAATGGAAGCAATATTTTATTTATGACATGCATTTACACGAGTTCAATAAATGGCAGATTTTAATGTTGGCATTATTTTGGCAACATTTGATGGCAAAGACAGAAAATTTATGTTTACATGTCTGCCATAAACGATCCATTATAACCGATTTTTTTTTTTAAATTACCAAGAAAAAAAAAACAATAGTATTATACAGGGTGAGTCATGAGCAATGCGACAAAATGCTAGGGCGTGTAGGTTGCGTTGAGACAAGAAAAAAATCGTATGGGAGGGGGGGGTCTATTCCCCTCCGTTTAGCCGGGAGGGGCAATTTTCGAAAAAACTGACTTAAAATGGGAAAAAAAATTATTTAAAATCAACGGCTTCATTCACAATGCTGTGCGATACGTTTTTGAAAAGCCAATAACTTTTTCTTTCATTCTGTGTTTAAATAAATCTGTTCTAAGAAATAGTTTTTGAAATGTTAATTTTCAAAGTCAAAATTTTGAAAAAAAAAATGGAAAAAAAATATTCAAATTAATTTTTTTCAAAATTTTACGTAATTAAGTGCTTATTTTAATTTCAAAATTAAGTCCTGTTATTAATTTTAATTTAAAATCAGAAAACCGGATGCAAAAAATTTATGTCGTTCTCAAGAAATTAAAAGAATTCTAAAGCTAAAAATAAAAAATTAATGATCGCTAAACTTTTTAAAACAAGAAAATGATGATTTGCTTTAAAAGTCCTTTTATTTTTACTATATTTTTTATTGGAAGGACTTATAAATAAAGCAAATCATCATTTTCTTGTTTTAAAAAGTTTAGCGATCATTAATTTTTTATTTTTAGCTTTAGAATTCTTTTAATTTCTTGAGAACGACATAAATTTTTTGCATCCGGTTTTCTGATTTTGAATTAAAATTAATAACAGCACTTAATTTTGAAATTAAAATAAGCACTTAATTACGTAAAATTTTGAAAAAAATTAATTTGAATATTTTTTTTCCATTTTTTTTTTTTAAATTTTGACTTTGAAAATTAACATTTCAAAAACTATTTCTTAGAATAGATTTATTTAAAGACAGAATGAAAGAAAAAGTTATTGGCTTTTCAAAAACGTATCGCACAGCATTGTGAATGAAGCCGTTGATTTTAAATAATTTTTTTCCCATTTTAAGTCAGTTTTTGCGAAAGTTGCCCCTCCCGGCTAAACGGAGGGGAATAGACCCCCCCTCCCATACGATTTTTTTCTTGTCTCAACGCAACCTACACGCCCTAGCATTTTGTCGCATTGCTCATGACTCACCCTGTAGAAACTCAAAACAAGAAAAAAATGGAATCAAGGACGAAAACCATTGCTCTCTTGGGATCTAGTATATCTATTAGAGGTCTGCATGAATACATTCATTTGCCTTCCCTGACCAAGCACAGTACTTCAGTGTATTCTGTTCGTTGCATTCATAGAAAGTAGTGTACACTGAAAATGAATACACTATTCTTGAAAACAAACACTGCACACGATTCGATCCCTTTATAACAGAACGAATACAGTATTTGGTTTCTATCCTAGGCTTGAATGCTTGAATCAAATAGAACAGAACAAGCCTAACATATTATAAACACATCGAATACACCGAATGTACCGAGTATAAAATCAAATACACTAAAAAATTGTATTTTTTACACAGATGCGATATATGAAAAAATGAACACACTACATTCAAGCAATAAAAAGTTGTGTGGTTTTTAGTCGATTCTATGCCAATAACGGTACTTGGTGATTTTTTATAATTTTAATTTTTTTTTATTATTTTTTATAGAATGAATTACATGTTGTGTCAAAATTTCAGGTTTTTATGTCAACACGTTTAGAAAATATTAAAAAACACTTGAAAAAACAGTTCAAAAACATTAGAAAATTCAAAACGTTTAGCTTAATAACTTCGCTTAACGGTAACATAGAGTTTTGAAATTTTTACCAAAAAATTAGAATTCCGCATTTTATGAACTGTTAGAATTTCAGATTTTTCGTATAGGTATAAAAAATAAAAAACAACGAAAAAATCAATGAAAACATTTACAAATATATAAATTCAAATTAAATTAATTTGTTGTATTTGATTCGGTGTATTCGATGTGTTCGATATAAACTCGCTGTATTCGATGCATTTGAGAAAAAAATCAAATGGTGTATTCGTTTCAAGTAAATACACGATTCTATTGTTTTGGTTTGAGTTGATGATTCATTTGATTTGTTTTGAAAGATGTGAATGCAGCGAATAGTGTATTTGAAAAAATATAGAACGGCTTGGAAGTGGTTTCAAGCCATTCGTTGCAGATGTTTAATATCTATATATTAAAGTTAGGTACAAAAAAGTAAATAAATAAATTAAATTCAATTCAATTTTTAATTGAGTTAGGAAGACATTATAAGTATCTTGGGTCAAATTTGAGAAGAGTCCTTAAGTGCGATTCATATGAGCTGCGAACTGCGTCTGCGAATAAATCTTTTTAAGCTATTTCTGAAGCAAATATCAACTTATTATTATTTTAATTGTTTAATAAGATGAATAGATGATCATATCTTCAAATTTAAATAGAAAATATTGCTTTAAATATGTTAAAATTACAAAAAAAAACACATTTTAATATTTTTTATGCGGCCAAAATTTGCTACTTTTGAAAATATTAAAATGTGTTTTTCTTGTAATTTTACCCTATTTAACGCAATATTTTCTATTTACTTTTGTAGATACCATGATTTATTTACCTTATTAAACCATTAAAATAAGAATAAGTTGATATTTTTCCATAACTTTCCTCTTTTTTAAAAATGACGTTTGGCTTGACATTTAAAATGGCAACTTGCCAAAAAAGAATGAGCATGTTCATTTTTTTCTAGAATGGCAAAATTTGGAAAATGGAGTCAGCACAGAGTTTACACATAGCCATATTAATGGCAATATTTTCTGCCAATTTTTCTCTGCCATTTTTTTATGGCAAAAATATTGCCAGTATTTAGAGCGTTTACACGATTTAAAGAAAAATGGCTAGAATTTGACAGAAATAATGGCATTTTGCCATTCGTGTAAATCCGGCATTAGTTGCCTCGCTGCAGTCAAAAAGGTCATGCCAGCTGTCACCAAAAGCTTCTGCTACAAATGTCATTTCAGCAGTTGACTTGACAATCAAACCTCGTGAAACTTTGTAAACAAAGTGGTGGTTGTTTATTTGCATTTTTCTGTCTCCTTTTATTAAAATTTTCACGTTCGGGTTAATTTGCAGCAGTTTGTTTTTAGTAGAAACTAAATATTGTCGATTTTTCCTGAATATAAGTGATTGCTCGCGGAATATACTTATTCCAGAGCCTTTGAGTTTGTGCGCGACCGCAATCATTTTCTCGGCGTCCTCCGCTGTAGTAAGCTCCATGATGACAGTGCCGCGTTGAGTGTTGTTGTTTTTTATTTTCCGGCTACTTTTAACTTAAAGTTCTTCGCATTCTTTTAACATCAGAAGCCCCTCGCAAGTATGTTTAGCGATTTGGATTGCATTGGTTTCTGAGTCTAAAGGGAGGTGAACCACAATAGATTTTTCGGTTGCTTTGCGTGACAGTATTTCCAATTGAGTTTCTAGAAGTTCACATCTCTCTGACATGACGGTTAGTTGGTCAGTCAGTTTGGTGTTGAGAGCCTTCATAGAAGCTACCTCACTTTAAAGCGACAACAAACCATTTTTTGTGGCTAGATCCTTGAGCTTATCATCCAGTGTTTCATTAAGAAGAGCCTTCAGATCGGCAACAGATAAATTTCCTACTCCCATTGTTGTGTTTATAGAGCTTTTTTTGTTAGTGGTGTTGTGTTCTGGTGAAATTTCGGTTATGTTGCGCTTGCGGTTCATCTGCTAAGAAATGACTAGCACCGCAATTTGATTTCCAGATTGAAAGTAAAAAAAAATCCTTTGAAAACCGAATTTTGCAATGATTTCAAGCAATCTTTCTATACTTTCGAATTTATCTATACAGCGCGTATTCAAAAATTGTATTAGTTTCAAATTAAATTGTATACTTTAATTAAAATCGAAAAAAAATAAGGAGCTATACAAAATTTACACTTCTACTTTGACAGTTGAAATGTCAATCCAATTCCAGTACTGACACCTTCCTCAAGGTTCGATGACACCAACGGAAGCTTAAGTTGCTGTACTCATTCACCTTGCGATCTGCGGGACTCAGATATTTGAGAGGGCGGCAGTTATCACGGTCAGGCATTGATGAGACAAGGAAAAGTGCAGACGTTGCGCACGACCGACGGAAATCGGCGATCGTTCCCACCGGGTAATATGAGGCGAGGATATGCATGGGAACTGCATATCAGCAAATTAACCTAAAACCAAAGCTAACAATAATTGAACTTAGAGGCTCCGCGAAATTAGGCACCAGGAAATAAGGCCCCACAAAAAAAAATGAAATAAGTCCCCCAAAAAAAGTACACAAAACAACAACAACAATTTGATTGGTGTTGTCGACGGAACGCATATCCAACTTATACGGCCGGCTATGAGTGAACAACTTTTTTTTAACAGAAAGCACAGTAATAATGCAATGGTGGTAGGTTCAATTGACCAAAATATATGTAAATATACAAAGAAAAACATCTTCAGATAAAAATATTTCTTTACACACTAGATATGTGATTACACTACAGCCATAAGATCTGTAAATGGACGATATGGTGGCGCATCTCATGATTCTTATGTCTGGGGGCTTTGTCATGAAAGTGCATATCTCAAACGCTGCTTTGAAAATGGAGATAGGTCCTCATGGATCTTAGGTAAGTAGCTATACAATTGTAAACTAAAATAATATTAAAATCTTTTACCAGGAGATTCTGGGTATCCTTTAGGGCCTTAGATTATGACACCATACAGAACGGCAACTGAAGGATTGCTTGAATCGAAATTCAATGAAAAATTCTCTATTTCGAGATCAATTATTGAGAGCGTTTCTGGTGTTCTAAAGGCAAGGTTCCGATGTCCGATGCAAGGGAGCTTCATTATCCGCCCGAGAAGGTAACACAAATTTTAAATGCTTCTTGTGCACTCCACAATCTGTGTTTAAGGTATAAAGTTGAATTACCTAATTTAACACAAGAGGCATTGTTGGAAGAAGATGCGAACCATTTCACCTTGGACCAACAATCTTTAGAAAATGAAGAATATTCCAATCTAGCTAAGAGAATAAGAAATAATATAAGAATATAAAATTGATAAATCAATTCATAAATATTTTTTATTTAAAAAAAAAAAACTTAAAAACTAAAAATTACTATAAAACAAAAAACAAAATACTGCTTAGAAAAAAGATAACATAAATAAAAATAAATTCACTTTTAAAACATAAAAAAAATTGCATTAAATTACTCTACATGTACGGTGGGTTCATTTGCTGGCGGAGACTTAAAATCTCTTTTTTCAGTTCCAATTTAGCAACTGCATTTTTAGCTTCCAATAGGGAGTTATTGTAATCGGTCCGATTTGTCAAATTGAAATTTTTGACATTTCTCGACGTTTCAAGGTCCCTAGAGCCTATATGAATCATTTTTAGAGAGATGTCTGTGTGTGCGTGTCCGTACGTTCTGGTACCATTTTTCGTCGTCGATATCTCAAGAACGAGTAGAGATATAGACTTGAAATAAATTTTGTTTTATAGATAGACCAAATAATGCTATTGACTTGAAATAAATTTTATTCGACACATTATGACGTCATACAAATTTGATACGAATTTGGAAAAAAATCAATATACCGTTATTTTTTAAAATCAAAAAAACTAAAAAAAAAAAGTTTTATAACTCGAATACCCTTAGATGGAAAAAAGATATTAACTTTAAAATAATTCTATTTTACGGAAAATGTTGTTTTTGACTACTGGTAAAAATTTCAAAAAAATTCAATGGACAGTTTTTTTTTTTTTTAATTAAAAACTACAAAAAATTCTATCGAAAATTGGAATAAAATGTCTTTCGACTCAAATTTCTCAAAAACGGGTGACGATATTGACTTCTTGTTTATTTTATTTTCTACATAACATACGGCGGTCAGCCAACAGCCGAATAGGGGGAATAACATGTAGCATACGAAAACATGAACGTGCCGTAACTAGTCGGGACTGGTGGAAGTGTGATCATAGCCTCTTCGCGGCGGCCGCTAGAAACAATCCTTTAAAAAGGTTTGGCAAATATGATCAGGCTAGTTCCACAGGTTGGCAACAGGCTAATTCCCTGTTCCGTAAAACTAAAAGAATTACGAGACCGTCAACAAGCCTCGGAAACGGACTGATCTCACGACGAAAACCCTTGCAACGAAAACGGAACAACGATTTGAGAATTTTCTTATGGAACGTACGATCGCTCCATAGAGCTCGAGCTGCTCAGCAGCTGGCCGATACCCTGTCAAAATATAAAGCTGACATAACAGCACATCAAGAAATAAGATGGACAGGGAATGGTGTTTTGCAGAAGAAAGAATATGACTTATATTACAGCTGTCATACAAAACACCATGTGCTCGGGGTAGGCTTCTTGGTCAGCGAAAAAATGAAGTCTACCGTCATCGGCTTTAACGCTATAAACGAAAGGCTATGCACCCTTTGCGTGCGAGGCAAATTTAAGAACATCAGCCTCATTAGCGTTCACGGACCTACGGAGGAGTCCTCAGACGAAGAAAAAGAGACTTATTATGAACAAGTCGAGAGGGCCCTCCATGCCTGCCCAAGGTATGATGTTAAAATCATCCTTGGGGATTTGAACGCTAAAATAGGTCGGGAGCCGGTAGTCAG
Organism: Syrphus vitripennis; assembly: GCA_958431115.1. Classification (NCBI taxonomy): domain Eukaryota; kingdom Metazoa; phylum Arthropoda; class Insecta; order Diptera; family Syrphidae; genus Syrphus; species Syrphus vitripennis. The sequence goes on along the minus strand of OY288109.1, from coordinate 66,184,736 downwards.
GCATTACGCAGGCACCCATAGTTTGCATGAGAACACTAATGACAACGGGCTTCGTGTCCTAGAATTGGCAGCATCGAAAAACATGGTCGTTGCGAGTACCAGGTACCCGCGTAATGATATCTACAAAGCCACCTGGGTATCACCTGATGGAATCACTCGTAACCAAATTGACCACGTGTTGATAGACCGTCGCCACTACTCGAACTTGATGACGGTACGAACGTACCGAGGTGCCAATATCGACTCGGATCACTATCTTGTTGGTATGGTTTTCCGAGGGCGGATTGCCTTGCGAAGACGTATTGCATCCGCCGATCAGGGTCGAATCAACACGGCTGCACTGCGCAACGAAAACGCCAGTAACACCTTTGGACATGCGTTAGGACTCGCCCTAGAACAACTCGATCCAGGGAGAGTAAGTCCTGGAGCCAGTATGCTGGGCGTAGATGAAAAGTGGACACGCCTTAAGAACACTGTCATTAGTACTGCCAACTCCATCTTAGGCAGCGGTCGTAGAAGTCGGAACGACTGGTTTGCTGATGAATGCAAGCAAGCGACTGAACGTAAGAATGTTGCGTACCGAGCAATGCAACAATCTCATAGAACGCGAGCACGCGAAGATGAATATAAAGATCTCAGAAGAATAGAAAAACGGCTTCACAGACAGAAAAAATCAGCCTGGGAGAAGAACATCATCTGTGATTTAGAAAGAAGCCGAGAGCGAGGTCCGCACCAGGCGCGGAAGTTCTACCAATCCGTCCGAAACATGACGCAATAAACACCACGCTGCACTTCTGATCACCGATCCCCAAAGCATACTGGAGCGATGGGAAGTGTACTTTAATGAATTGCTAAATGGTCAGCTCACTGCAGAAGTAGAGGCTCCACTACTTCAAGAAGAATATCCTATGTTACCGCCACAAAGCATAGAAGAGGTTGAGAAGGCTATAGCCCGGCTTAAGAAAAACAAAGCCCCGGGAGCCGATGGCATACCAGCCGAACTATTCCACCACGGCGGGCCAGCCTTACGCCAAGCAATTCATGATATTCTAGTGCACGTATGGGAGCAGGAAGAAATGCCAGAAGACTGGCGAAAAGGTATAATTTGCCCCATACATAAGAAAGGAGATGTCACAACGTGCAGCAATTATAGAGGTATCACGTTGTTGAGTACCGCCTATAAGATACTCTCTATCCTACAAGAACGGATAGCCCCATACGCTAAAACCATAATTGGCCGATATCAGTGTGGTTTCATTCCAGGCAAATCAACAACTGATCAGATCTTTACCCTTAGGCAGGCGATGGAAAAATGTCTAGAATTTAACATCCCAACATACCATCTGTTTATAGACTTTAAGGCCGCCTATGATAGCATAGCCAGGGTAGAACTTTATAAAGCCATGAGAGAATTCGGCATCCCAAATAAATTGACACGACTTTGTAGGTTGACCATGACCAACGTAACAAGCCAAGTAAAAATAGCCCGATTGCTATCCAGACCAATCAACATCTTTAATGGACTCCGACAAGGGGATGGTTTGGCCTGCCTCCTCTTCAACCTGGCGTTGGAGAAAGCAATCCGTGGCACGGCAACAAGAGGGACCATCGTCAACAGGTCCAGCCAGATACTGGCGTACGCAGACGACATTGACATCATCGGAAGGACCGAACAAGCTGTACACGATTCCTTCATCCAGATCGAGCAGGCGGCACAAAATCTGGGGCTGCACATTAGTGAAGGTAAAACAAAGTACATTGTGGCGTCAAATGCGAGAAGAACAGTTGGTCAAACAATCAAGGTAGCGGAGCCCGAATTTGAAGTGGTGCAATCCCTTAAATACTTTGGGTCAATAGTAGCAGCCGATAATAATATAGAAGAAGAAATACGCGGGCGGCTGCTCAGTTCCAACAAAGCCTACTATAGTCTGTCAAAGCTCTTCAAATCCAGAAATCTCACCATAACTTCAAAGCTGCTGCTGTACAGGACCATGGTCCTGCCAGTACTCACGTATGGATCCGAGACTTGGGTGCTTAGCAAAAGACACTCCGACCTCTTAGCCGCGTTCGAGAGAAAAGTCTTAAGGAGAATTGTTGGCCCCATATGTGAGGAAGGACGATTCCGGAGACGGTACAATCATGAATTGTACGCAATCTACCTTGAAGCAGACATAGTGACAAAAATTAAGCTCGGTAGACTCCGGTGGGCAGGGCACCTAGCTCGCATGAGTGAAGAGGAACCTGCTCGGAAAGGCTTTTGTGGTACATTCTATGGTAGACGGCAGCGTGGTAGACCATGCTTGCGCTGGAGAAATGGCGTAGACCAGGACGCCCGAAGCCTTGGGGTGCGCAACTGGATGGCGTCGGCTCAAGACCGGGATAGGTGGAGAGACTTGTTGAAGGAGGCCAGGACCGGACCCCGGTTGTCGAGCCGATGATGATGATGACATAACATAATTGTTAGCAACTGATACAATTTTGACAAATATTGAATGGGCAGTTTTTTAACAAAGAATCAAAAACTGTTAAAAATTCTAAAGAAAAGTAGTTACAATTGTATTTCAGCTCGAATATCCTGAGAACGAACAACGATTGTGCCTTCTAAAATATTTTATTTTATACATAGTACAATATATATGATATTGACTTTGCCATTAGGTATTTAATTTTATATGTACATAATAAACATTTTTACAGCGGGTATATATTTGAAGTATACTTTACTGACATTTTAAACAAAAATTTAAACAGAACTAAGAAAATTCCACATTCGTTAAAAAAACGCGTGGAAGTTTACCTCCTGGGTCACGTGGAAACAACTTATACATCAACAATCTTATAATACATGTGCATTTCGTAAATCTCTTTAAATAATTAAAATGCTTTTCAATCTTTAAGTAATGATTGTTTGAATTTAACAGCTAAAGTTTGTTTTGTAGAAAACTTGGTTATTTGAAAAAAAAAACTAAATTAAAGTTTTCAAGATCACAAATGGAAAGTTATCAGTGTGGGTCGCACCCAGCCTCTTTTTTTCATTTGTTTCTCAATCTCTTCGTTTGTATTTTAAAATTCCTTTTAAATTCTCGTTTATTTTCTTCAATATATCACAGGAATTGTTTTGATACGATATTTTATCATCCACTTGTTTTTCAAGTAGTGAAGCTTGTCGTTTTTTTGGCGGTATTCGTGGCTGTGAGACATTTTCGTTTTCAATGCTAAGAATTTCGTTTAATGTTTGTTCGACTTCTGCCTCAGCAACCATTGAATCGTCCATAGCCATTAAATTTTCATTGTTTGGATGTGGTTCACTGTCTTTGTTTTGGGTTAAACTAAAGTAACTTCTTTCGTTTAACCCAAAACAAAGGGAACCACTCATGCCATCGATGGCTTGACTTAAGTTCAACAACACTAACTTTCTCTTCCAGTTGAGTTAGAGAATGGTATTTCGATGGACCACCACCAGTTCCTGACAAACTAATCTTATTTTTTCTCATCTTGGCCTTTGTGTTGACTTTAAAATCAGTCCAAACCTAAATAAAATAAAAAATAAAATAAAAGAATTCGTCAATTATAAAACTTTGTCTACCTTTTTCCATCCCACCACATCACGCTGCGGTGGGCCTTCAGCATTCAAGACATTTGAGAAAATAGTCCATAAATGCCTTGATTTTTGCATAGCTTCGGGTGTTTTCAAGTAGCCCTTGGACAAATCTGGATGCTTGCTCATATATTGCACCAGGATCTCGAACTGTGACGCTCTGGTATTTCCACTTCTTGACGATTTCCTGCTCCTAAAACATATATACAAATTATTATGTTTATGAAATAATCAATAAAATTTAAATTTATAACAATTTACTTACATTTTGAAAAGAAAACTCGTAGACCCGGGCCCCATTGCACCAACAACTTATCACTTATCACTTAGCAACTTATCAATTTAAAGAAATTCTGATAAGTGTAAGTGATAAGCGTTGCAGAAAACCATATTACATTTCACTCAATTAAAATTATCAACTTATCATACCTTTGCTAAGTGAAAATGGTAAGTGTTTCACCAACTAAAAACCCAACTTATCAAAATCACTTCTTCGCTAAGCACTTATCACACAATTGATAAGTTTTTTTTTCTCTGCTTGTTCGTTCGCTTCGATCGTCTCTCAGTGAGGAATTTACCGTTTTGCACATTTTGTGAACAAAAAAAGTTGAAAAAATTGAATAAATTAAAAACTAATATCCATTACTTTTTTAAAAATAGTCCAATCTTAAAGGTTGAGGTCTTAAAATGATCGGAACACTTGCGGCTACTTGGTGTAAAAAAATTAAGGGGGTGGGGCCACGCCTTCAATAAGAAACATATACATAAAGTCATTTTTCAATTGATTTTTATTCTTTTAATTGCAAAACATGATGAAAAATTTTACAATATCAAAAAACAATATTCTACAAATTTATTCCCCTAACCCTCTTCTACAAAAAAGTCAATGGTAGTGTATCGATAAATTCAACAGGAGAGACGCCAGAAACACTTTAATTGAAATAATACAAAAAAATGGATTTTAATGAAAAAAAATTTGTAGTGATAGGTTAATAAATTAATTTCTTAATTCCAAAATTCTCATCGGATTTTCAATAATAAGGTCGCAAAATACTGTCATTAAGACAATCATGTATCTCATAAAAAAAATTTCAAAATTATAAATGCCAACACTGAAAAAACTTAAAAATAAATTGCAGTAGTGTTTTTTATCCATTCAATTAATGAACTAATTAATTTAATTTGGTATAAAAAATTCAAAATATACAAAAATAAATATTTTTATATTATTATTTACTATAATATTTTAAAGATGTAAGTTCAACAGGGGACTTGATAAAATTAATTTTCCAATTTAATATTTTTGTGACTTAAATTTTTTTATACAAAGATCGGTTCAGATTATCATTAATAACTTTTGACAACTTTTGATTTAGATAAAATGTGTTTCATTTGCTTAAAGACAAAAAACCGTTTATTTTCATATTTAAAACATATGTAGGTGTACATGACCTAAAAACATAATAAAAAAAATTGAAAAAAAAATCATCGAATTATTTTTTTATTTTTAAGTAGTCGTACAGGCAAGAAAATTTTAAAAATTATTAATTTTACTCCCCAAAATTATCTACACAGTTGGACCATTCATTATGAGAAACCCTCTATATTTCTCAATGTACTTGATGACGGTTATAACGGGCTAGAGATCTTACTTCGAATTACTTTTACCTCTGTTTCTTTTAAAAAGATAAGGGAGTACATTACATATACATAGGTACAATGGTACATATACATATTATGTATGCATAAATTAGCTTTGCTTACATTACTTTTTAGCTTATTGATATACTGAACCTTATATAAGCAGTTTTTAATATTATTCACATGATCTTATACAATACGGTGGACGGTGGTCCTTATTAAAGTATTTTTCATTATTGTTGAGAATTTAAAAAAATTTGAACTACAAAAAAAAATTTACCTAAACCTAGCAAAAACTGTATCGAATTTATTTTTAAATTTAAGCTTACAATAATAATCTACCCTCTTCTCTATTTTTTTTTCTATTCCACTTAGCAATTTAACAGTTCATATCTACTTATGTACCTATTATTATTTATATGCATTATATGTAAATATGTATATTCTATGTACATATATGTGTTATATAAATAAATAAATAGGAACTTTATTTATCCATTAATATAAGTATATTAATCCATCCTTAACAAGAATTCGTACCGAAATACAATTCTAAAAAAGAATTGATAAGTCCATTCTTTCTTAGCAAAATTTTGCTTAACTTATCATAATTTCCATCGATAAGTCCAAGAGACAGAATGTTAGTGCAACAGAAACTGATAATTTTAGTCATTTTTGATAAGCTTATCACTTATCAAATCGAAAATTTAGAACCACTCAATTCATGTTTGGTGCAACACTTATCTGATAAGTTGAGTACTTTTCACTTATCAAAACTCAAAAAAATATTTATCAAATCTCTAGTTGGTGCAACAAAAAATTATCAAAATTCATGATAAGTTGCTAAGTGATAAGTGATAAGTTGTTGGTGCAATAGGGCCCTGTTGCTCGCAAACACATTTGATATAGAATGATTATTTACGAATTCGAACGAATTTTACGCTAAAATTAGAATTAAGTAGTACCAAATTTCCGATAAGAAAACAAAAAAAGTGTTGGCACTACTAGAGCTGTTCGATTTTCGATTTTAGAACTTGCTTATAGAATTACGGAGTTGCGATTTTGCGAATTCGAACATTTTCATTGTAGAATCGAGATACATAGTAGGGCCCCCTGACATTCTATGTACAAGTAGTACACTTAAAAATAAATAAACATTTGGAATAATTTTGGCATTTCAAAGAACGAGCCACATCCTATGCCGTTTTACACAGCATGTATTATGGAAAAAGAACAATTCACATATTGTTTGTTTTCATCACAAAAAACAATTCAGCTTATAAAAGAAAACATTCCACCACGAACAGAACCATTTTTATGGATGGAACATTTAAAATTGTTCCTCAAGGATGTTTCAAGCAGCTCTTAATTATTTACATAGAATATTTTGACGAGGTAATATACATTTTTTTAATGCTTAAATGTAAGGATCGTGTTGAAAACCATCAGAGAGTAACAGAATAGCTGAAAAAAATCGCTCGATTTTCGTCTTTCGTGTTGAAAAGATCACTCGATTTTGTTACTTATTGATTTTTTCTTATGTATAAAAGTGTCATCTGTAGAGACTTACGGGCCAATATTATTGTGTTGCCTTGTATCTAGGCATTTAAAAGTTTGTATTGAATGCAAATTTCATTTTCGAAAATAAACTTAAATATGAAAAACTAAATTGGGGCTTTATTTCATTTTTCTAAAAAAAAGTCAAAACAAGTTGGGGCCTTAGATAATTCATTTTTTTGGGGCATTTTTTTCTTTTCAGTGGGGCTTTATTTCATTGGGGCATAGTTTCATTATGAAAAAATACCCCAATTTGGGGCCTTATTTCTTAGAATTAATTAATTATATTACTAGAATTAAGACAGGCATGTTGTAACTGAAGTAGTGCAGTTGCACCCAATAATTATTATAACGTATTAAATTTGTGTTTTATTTCGGGACCAGTGTTGGGTGTTGGGTCCCTAGAAATTATTTTTTTTGTTTACTAGGAATGAAGTTCCTTTACTTATAATATTAACAATTAGCAATAACAATACAAATTTTGTTAACACAGAGGGGCCTAACTACGTCTTTTACTAAATAATTAATTACTTATAAGGGGTTTACCACGATATCTAGAAAGAAATAATCCAGAAATCAAAAATTTCGAAAACAAAAATCTCGAAAACAAAAATCTAGAATGAAAAAAATCTCGAAAACAAAAATCAAGAAAGCATAATCTAGAAACACAAAAATCTAGAAAAAAAAATCTCGAATGGAAAAATCTAGAATTAATGTATTAATTTTAGAGACAATGGTTATCATTCGCGCGAATGATAACCATTGTCTCTAAAATTAATACATTAATTCTATTTCATAAATACTCATCACCAAAGCCAGGTTGGCTAGTAAACTTTCTGTTCAACTTAAAAAAACAGAACCCAGATTCCTTACTTTTACAATCGATCGATCGATAGATCGATCGTTTTAACGGTTGTTCTCTTTCTTTAGGTACTGAGAGCAAACGTTGAAATAAGCGATCGCACACAAATTTCGTGATTTGGACACCAGATACCTGAATTAAGTGTTTGCTTGAGATCGTTTGTTATCACAACGTGAGTGCAGTGCATAGGTTATACTTACATAGTTAAAATGAAAGTTAATGAAATTATTACAAATAAAGGATTTATTAAAATTGAAATCGATGGATTTATATACCATTGTAACAAATCTGTGAAAAACAAGTTTTATTGGCTTTGCGAGCTTAATAAATCCCATAATTGTCGTGCTAGAGTGATAACAGAAAAACAAAATGATAATGATTAGCACAAGGTTGTAAAAAATCCAACTGATCATGTGCATACCCCAGTCGCCCATAAAAAACATGTGAATATATGTTCTTCTGTTATTAAAAAAAGAGGAAAGACAACGTGTGATCCACCTTCAAAAATAGTTTTACAAGCTAAAGTAGAAACCCCAGCTGAATGCAGAGTCTATTTACCATCCGACGTTGCACAAAAACGAAAAATTTCTCGGGCTAGAAGTGTAAGGGAAAAAGAACCCACCGATATTAATGAAATTAACATTCCAGAGCGACTACGGTAAATACATTTTTGTAATGTACAAAATTACATATCTAAAAATATAAAAAAATTCATGTGTTCGTCTTAAATAATTAATTATTTTTTGTGTGTATAAACTGAATTTTAATAAATGCAAATAATTGATCGTTTTAATGGTACTGGTTTCAGGTACGTCGATGGAAAACTGTTTGTCTTATCTGAAAAAGATTATGATGGAAACAAACTCATCATTTTGGGAACAGTGGAAAGCCTTCGACTGCTCAGCTCCTCAAGAGTTTGGTTGATGGACGGAACTTTTGAAGTTGTTCCATCGATCATGCGACAACTTTTTTCCCTACATTGCATGGTGAAGGATGAAGTTGTTCCAGCAATCTTTTGCATAATGAGCTCAAAGTCAAGGGCCTCATATGATATTTTTTTTTCAGAAATTATTAAATGCTCCACCGATAACAACATCACACTTAATCCCAATATAATTATTTCCGACTTTGAGAAAGCAAGCTACAAGTCGGCACAGTTTTTTTTTTTCCGCGAGCTCAATCTAGAGGTTGCTACTTTCATTTAGGACAAATCCTATATCGTAGAATCCAAAAAGAAGGTTTGGCTAAAAGGTATGGAACAGATGAGAATTTCAGTTTGCAAATGCGAATGCTGAAATGCTTAGCATTTGTACCTGCAGATGAAATTCGTGACTACTTCAATTCATTGAGTAATCAATTTAGCGCAAGTAGTCATAAAATTGGAAAATGGTTTGATAGAAACTATATCGGTACCACCAAATCTAAGCCAATGTATTTTCCAGCGTTTTGGTCTTGTGCAAATCGAGTTAAGCAGAGCCTACCCAGAACTCAAAATAAAGTTGAGTCTTGGCATATGAGGCTTAAGGTTTTGGTTGGAAGGCCGCACATTGGCCTTTACAAATTAATTGAAGTTCTAGGTAATGAGTCAATTCAAGCTAGTTGCCTGATTGAAAAAATTCAGATGGGCGAGGAAAAGAAAATAAGACGGTAATACATAAAAAAGAAAAACAAATTTTAAAAGTATTGGACGAAAAAGAAGAAAGGAGCTATGTTGGATACCTTAAAAGTCTTGCATACAACTCAAGTCTATAAAATATGTACAATAATACGTTTTTGTTATTTGTAACTTCGTTTTTTAAGTTATAACTTGCATTTTTTGTTTGGTTTTGATATTTGATTTGTAATGAATTATTTGTTTTTTGTTTATTTGTTAAATATTAATTTTTTGTTCTAAATTTGGAAAGAAAAATAAATTGTTTATGAAACTGAATAATGCATTGCCTGTTATTTGAGTTTAAATTAGGTTAAAAAAATCTAGAATTCGTTTTTCGTTTTCGAGATTTTTTTCTAGATATAGTCTTTCGAGATATTTGTTCGTTCGAGATTTTTGTAAATTCGAGATTTTTACATTCTAGATTAAAATTTTTTTTTTCGAGATTTTTGGTATTCGAGATTTTTTTCGTTCGAGATAACGTCATGATCCCACTTATAAGCAATGCTGCTGGCTAAAATATGTATGTCATTGGCGAGGTGCAATTCGGTAGGAGGTGTCGGCTTTCACCCGCGGTAATATGCTGAATCAAGGCCAGCATAGAAGGAGACTTCTTCTTCGTCCGTTGGTAATTTCTCCAGGATATCTACATAGTCCGCAGAGGTATCTCGGTTCAGGATGTCGCTCTTGGTTGGTCATCATTCTCATCAGCGGGTTCGGGTGGCTGGCCACATTTGTTATGATTTTCCTTGCAATTTGTGCAAGGAACATGGCCAATGGCTTGATTTTTGCTTCCTCGTAGATTCTTTTTGCCGTAGTGTTTACGTCTTTGATGGTCGAACTGTAGTCCAGTACAAGTCCTGAGTATCTTCCTGTCGAAAAGTTTGTGGCTTTCCAATGCGGGCTCCGATATCGTAAATCATACTGGAACGATGTAACTGATGACTGGGCGAAGTTAGAACTGAATATTTCCCGAACCAACAGTTCCTTAGATACTTACATTTGTTTAAAAATGAAATAAAATAAAATGTTTTTTAATAGTACTTAAAATAGTATTAAGAATATTTTTATTTTAGTCGGGATTTCGTCATTCCGGATTTTGTGATTCGATATTTCGTTACTCTCCCGTTCGAGTATCGAATTGAATAAGGCGGAGCGGGCCAAATAAGGTACTTTTAAAGAAGAAAACTGTTTGCATTAGAGCCTGCGTGGCGACTTAACACACACAAAGCGAAAGAGGGAGTTAAAATCCTGAAGTACCACCCAAGGTACTTTCAATCAAAAAAAATCTTATTTTGTACATCTTTCTTAGACAATTTTTTAACGAAAAACGATTTGTATCTCTAAATTCGATTTGCGGATAAACTAAGCGTCGTAGACCCCCTTAGTTGACATCTTCAAAAGTGATTTTTGGCTAAAGTTGGCATCCGAGTGAAATAAAACTTGCATATTCAAGATTTAGAGAGAGAGTGCAACCTTTCAATCGACGTATCGCATGACACGAAAAACTAATTTTTATTTTTTTTAATGCAATTTGCTGCTAAATTAAGCAGCCTACCCCCTTAGAAATGACGTCTTTAAAAGTGATTTTTGGCTAAAGTAGGCAACAGAGAGAAATAAAATTTGGATTTTCGTGATCTAGAGAGTGGAACCCTTCAATCGATGAATCGCATAAAAAAAGCGTTCTAGATTTCTAGAATCCCCTTACTATCCCCAGACAAACCAAAAAAATAAACCAGCCAACCCATTAAAAACAAATTATATCCCTTTAAGAAACTGAAATAGTTTCTCGGTCAGAGCTCATTGCAAATTTATAAAGTCAGAGGGGTCTTCTTCATACTGAATTTTCAAGTACAATTGTAAGAACTTCTCATTAATTCGAGGCACCAAACCCATGAAAATCGAAATTTAATGCAGTGTTGTCGCTTTGAACTGCAAAAAGTAGGATTCCGCGGTATTTCGTTACACGGGATTTTGTGCTACTTGCTTTTGTTGTCACGGGATTTTGTTTCGCGGGATTTCGTTACGCGGGATTTTGTTACGCTGACTTTTGTGGGATTTCGTGATCAATTCGAGACACCAAACCCATGAAAATCGAAATTTAATGCAGTGTTGTCGCTTTGAACTGCAAACAGTAGGATTCCGCTGACTTTTGTGGGATGTCGTGATCAACCCGGAGACTTTGACGTAATTATGAGATTTGTTTTATATTTGGACTTTTAGTAACACAAACCATTTATTAATATTACAGAAGCCTACAGCACAGATTTACTACAGAAAATGCCTTGAGCAGAAACCTTTAGATACCAGCTGGGACATTAAATAATTAAATTAAGGAGCTACATTTTCAAAAGCTGATGAATGGCAAAAATTAACTGGGCCTGGGCCCTATTGCACCAACAACTTATCACTTATCACTTAGCAACTTATCATGAATTTTGATAATTTTTTGTTGCACCAACTAGAGATTTGATAAATATTTTTTTGAGTTTTGATAAGTGAAAAGTACTCAACTTATCAGATAAGTGTTGCACCAAACATGAATTGAGTGGTTCTAAATTTTCGATTTGATAAGTGATAAGCTTATCAAAAATGACTAAAATTATCAGTTTCTGTTGCACTAACATTCTGTCTCTTGGACTTATCGATGGAAATTATGATAAGTTAAGCAAAATTTTGCTAAGAAAGAATGGACTTATCAATTCTTTTTTAGAATTGTATTTCGGTACGAATTCTTGTTAAGGATGGATTAATATACTTATATTAATAGATAAATAAAGTTCCTATTTATTTATTTATATAACACATATATGTACATAGAATATACATATTTACATATAATGCATATAAATAATAATAGGTACATAAGTAGATATGAACTGTTAAATTGCTAAGTGGAATAGAAAAAAAAATAGAGAAGAGGGTAGATTATTATTGTAAGCTTAAATTTAAAAATAAATTCGATACAGTTTTTGCTAGGTTTAGGTAAATTTTTTTTTGTAGTTCAAATTTTTTTAAATTCTCAACAATAATGAAAAATACTTTAATAAGGACCACCGTCCACCGTATTGTATAAGATCATGTGAATAATATTAAAAACTGCTTATATAAGGTTCAGTATATCAATAAGCTAAAAAGTAATGTAAGCAAAGCTAATTTATGCATACATAATATGTATATGTACCATTGTACCTATGTATATGTAATGTACTCCCTTATCTTTTTAAAAGAAACAGAGGTAAAAGTAATTCGAAGTAAGATCTCTAGCCCGTTATAACCGTCATCAAGTACATTGAGAAATATAGAGGGTTTCTCATAATGAATGGTCCAACTGTGTAGATAATTTTGGGGAGTAAAATTAATAATTTTTAAAATTTTCTTGCCTGTACGACTACTTAAAAATAAAAAAATAATTCGATGATTTTTTTTTCAATTTTTTTTATTATGTTTTTAGGTCATGTACACCTACATATGTTTTAAATATGAAAATAAACGGTTTTTTGTCTTTAAGCAAATGAAACACATTTTATCTAAATCAAAAGTTGTCAAAAGTTATTAATGATAATCTGAACCGATCTTTGTATAAAAAAATTTAAGTCACAAAAATATTAAATTGGAAAATTAATTTTATCAAGTCCCCTGTTGAACTTACATCTTTAAAATATTATAGTAAATAATAATATAAAAATATTTATTTTTGTATATTTTGAATTTTTTATACCAAATTAAATTAATTAGTTCATTAATTGAATGGATAAAAAACACTACTGCAATTTATTTTTAAGTTTTTTCAGTGTTGGCATTTATAATTTTGAAATTTTTTTTATGAGATACATGATTGTCTTAATGACAGTATTTTGCGACCTTATTATTGAAAATCCGATGAGAATTTTGGAATTAAGAAATTAATTTATTAACCTATCTCTACAATTTTTTTTTCATTAAAATCCATTTTTTTGTATTATTTCAATTAAAGTGTTTCTGGCGTCTCTCCTGTTGAATTTATCGATACACTACCATTGACTTTTTTGTAGAAGAGGGTTAGGGGAATAAATTTGTAGAATATTGTTTTTTGATATTGTAAAATTTTTCATCATGTTTTGCAATTAAAAGAATAAAAATCAATTGAAAAATGACTTTATGTATATGTTTCTTATTGAAGGCGTGGCCCCACCCCCTTAATTTTTTTACACCAAGTAGCCGCAAGTGTTCCGATCATTTTAAGACCTCAACCTTTAAGATTGGACTATTTTTAAAAAAGTAATGGATATTAGTTTTTAATTTATTCAATTTTTTCAACTTTTTTTGTTCACAAAATGTGCAAAACGGTAAATTCCTCACTGAGAGACGATCGAAGCGAACGAACAAGCAGAGAAAAAAAAAACTTATCAATTGTGTGATAAGTGCTTAGCGAAGAAGTGATTTTGATAAGTTGGGTTTTTAGTTGGTGAAACACTTACCATTTTCACTTAGCAAAGGTATGATAAGTTGATAATTTTAATTGAGTGAAATGTAGTATGGTTTTCTGCAACGCTTATCACTTACACTTATCAGAATTTCTTTAAATTGATAAGTTGCTAAGTGATAAGTTGTTGGTGCAATGGGGCCCTGGTCTGATGGAGATGGAGTTTTTCAAGTGTTAAAGGTGAAGTAAAAATTAAAATTCAGGTAACAAAATATTTACGAACACATTTAATTTTTTTATTTAAATGAAACAACCGAGTTCCCACCATCGCCAACACCAACAACAGAACCACTACAAACAACCTCAACTTTTGGAGATAAGAGCTTCACTGAATCCATGAAATGTTCTGACAAATTGCGTAAGTTGGCACCAAAATCAACAATTGGCCAACTTACGCAGCCACAATGTGAGAGGGAAACTTTCCAGGATACAAAAATTAAAATTTTAAAACGAAGAGCTAGTTCAGGTAGGAGATATTGAAAAAAAAATTTAATTTAGAAAAACAAAAAACCTGGTAGCAACAACAACTGGAATAGAGAAGAGCTAATTTGGATGAAAATAAAGCCAAAATGAATTTGAACTTCCGAAGTTCAAATTCATTTTTGGCTTCCGAAGCGGCAAATAGAAAAAAAATTGCAATAATGGAATTTTTGGAATCTTATAAGAACAAACTTTAATTCAAAAAAAAAAAAAAAAAAACAAATCTCACTCATTTTGACATTTGCTTCGTTGCAAACAAATTAGTAAAAGTGCGTGAACGATCTACTTAAAAAATAAAATAGGCTTGTTCGTCGTTCCACCAAATCGGGAATACCTCTATTCTTTTTTATCATTGCCCCTTTGGCACCACAAAGAATAAATCACTGAATGAAATTTGTAATGTAGCCAAATATTCTTGTGATAAGAATGTTGGTTTTTTTTGCTAGTAACTACTAAATAGCTAGCGAATACTCACTCCTTTAGTTAATAGGTGTGTGCGACTCCAATCAAGTAAAAAAAAAAAAAAAATGTTTACTTATTTATTAATTTCTTTGTCTATAAGTACAAAATACTTTCTTATGTCGTTTTCAATTGGCAATCTGGAAGCAGAAAAAAGCATTCTGAATGCGTTTAATTGGGCAAAAGTGACAGTTCTGATTCTAAAAAAAAAGAGATTTTTTCTTCGGGATTTGAAATCAGAAGCAAAAACAGAATCACTCACACATTCAAAGATTTAAATGTCACACTTGATAAATACCATATTTTTTAATTTACAAATTGTGCGGACTGTGGAGTGATTGCTTGAAATTAAAATTAAAATATAAAAAATGGAAAATAATATTAAAAATATCATAACAAGTGTTCCTAATTTGTTAGAAACATTGTTGGAATCGTCTTTCTCATCTTCTTCATCAAGTGATGACGACGCAAGTGATGCGGTTGATTTTTTCCTGCAAGAGCTCTCCAAAAAGCCCACATGTTACACTTACTAATACAGTCACACCAAACTTCAAATTTTTCAGAATTGAAAAAAATTGGGATTCCGAATATAAAACCAATTCGGATTGCCAATTGAAAACGACATTAGACTTAATAAAATAACTTAAAATTTAAATAATGTATATTCAGGCAAACAGTTAAGGAAATACATTATTACTACTCTAAAGTTAGATAATTAATATTATTCAATTTAAATTACATTCATTATTTTATTTAAAAAAACATCCTTACAGCATTCGAGATCGATTGCATCGGCATTTTGATTAAAAAATTTAGAAGAACGAGTTACTGATTCATTAATACCGTAATTTGTTGTATGAAATGGAAGAGATAAAAAGTGGTTATCCCTTGGTCTTAAACAACCAGCCGGAGTGTACAGTTTAAACAGAAATTCTAAAGTAGAACAATAAATTCGACCCATTATAACATCACTTGCAAGGGAGATCGAAAAGTAAATTCTCCTGGATTTAAGACTTTTTAAGTCAATTGAAGCACATACATTTTTCATCATTCACAAAAATTAAACATGATGAATATCATTAATAAATAACAAGAACAGAAATCTTGCCAAGGTGACTGCCCTGGGGAACTCCCAAGCGATTTAAAATTTTCTGAGATTTCTGAGACCTATTTTCAAATATTTAACACGGTTAGTCAGATAGCTTCTCAGCCAGTTTAATAATTGACCATGAAAACCAAAATATTCAAGCTTTTTAAGCAGTATTTTATGACTCACCTTAGCAAATGCCTTTATCAAATGCTTAACTGTAATTTTGCAATAGGCCTATAGTTTTCAACGTACTGTTTGGGACCTGATTTATGAATTGGAGTAATGTATGAACTCTCCAGCAGTAAAGAAAAACACCATTTTTGAAAGATGTGTTAAAAACATACAGAAGTGGGTTTGAATGATTTGATCTACATTTTTTTTTTAATATAGCGGGAATGTTATCCGGAGATATACTCAGACTGTTTTTCAAACTGCTAATTCAGAACAGATCTCGTCTTCAGATACAGAAATTTTAGACAAATTAAAATAAGTTGTAGCAGATATATCAGGTTCTATTGTGGAATTATTAGAATTAACTATAAAATTTGATTGAAAGAACGATGCAAAATAATCACAAATGTTTTTGAGAGTACTACTCACAGCCCCTGCAGAGCACATAGAAGACGGAATTCCGAAATATTTCCTTTTAGAATTAATAAACTGCCAGAAGCATTTAGAATTTGTTTTATTTTTTGATTCAATGGACTAAACATAATTATGTGTGCAAATTTTTTTTTAGAAATTCATACTCACGGCGTAAACGACAATATTCTCTTCGAAAACCAGGGTCACTCTTACTTTTACTTCGTATTTTCATCATAGCATTTTTTCATCGCGATAGCAAAACTAAGTTGGTTTACGAAGAGTGGTAATCCTTTTATTTGGGACAAAATGAGAAAAAGAATCATTTCTCAACATCTTAGAAATGTTACATAGTTACCAGATACATCTTGACAACATAAGATTGACCCCCATTCAATATTACTACTGTAAGATAATTATTAATGCAGTCATCCGCTGACCTTCCAAGACCTGTTTTTCTTATTTTTTCTTTTTCCTTTTCGGTTTTTACATCCCATCCCTTTCCATTCTCATTTGTATTACATATATACATATCTGCATTATAAACCGCCAAATGAATTAAACCTCCTCTAAGGATGGCTCCGAAGCCACTCCGTCCGGGTAACCGTTTCGGTCTTCTTAACGAATGTACGCTTTCCGATCCTCCTGACCCCCCGCCTTCTCCTCCAAAAAGAAATAAAATATCGAACAGCTTGTTTAGTGAATTCTCCTCTCTGCCGACCAAATCAATCTTTAAAAATACCCGCTTTGTCCACATAACACCTAAAGATGATTCCAATCCCTTAACAAAAGTCAGTGTATTTATCCTCAAAAAACTTATCCACTCTATCAGCACCCATTACGAAAAAATATGCCAATTAAGAGACGGTTCCATACTTATCCTAACAAGAGATTAAAGCATAGCCGATAAATTTATTAATTCAAAAGTAATAGATAACGTTTGTCCCGTTAACATTAAACAGCATTCTAACCTCAACCTATCTAAAGGCA
Organism: Syrphus vitripennis; assembly: GCA_958431115.1. Taxonomy (NCBI): domain Eukaryota; kingdom Metazoa; phylum Arthropoda; class Insecta; order Diptera; family Syrphidae; genus Syrphus; species Syrphus vitripennis. Next base: position 66,167,361 of record OY288109.1, on the reverse strand, counting down.
TAGCATACGCTCCCTGCTTGATTAATGTCCCTGAATCCGAAATAATTTCGGAACTCAACAGCCAATATGTCAGTGATGTGTATAAATTTTCTAAAACTGTAACCAATGAAAAAGGCAAGGAAGAAACTAAACCTACAGAACTTATAATCTTCTCATTTGACTTGTTTAAGATCCCAGATTCCATTGAAATAGGTTGGTACAAAACAAAATTATCTGAGTATGTCCCAAAGTATGTATCCAAAGCAAAGAAGTACTGGAAATAAAAACAAAAAATAAATGCACGCTAGCTGAAGCTAGACGCATGCCAAGAGAACGTTACCAAACCATTCAACCATCTCATCTGGTATTTTCTCTGAAAAATTAAAAAATACCTCTCCCGATTTAGTTAAACCTCCCCAGATATCTACATCTTCCCTTCAAACAATCAATGTTAATACAACTCAACCCATTACTTCTAAACCAGTCGTAACTGAATTACAAAAAAACAACTCAAAACAAAATCAAACAACAATTAATGCAGTCGCTGTTGATTTTAACAGCCTAAAGGTCCCCAACCCTGATAACAAAAAAGCAGACTCAATAGTATTCACTCAAAACAATCTTAACATCAACACCTCTCATTCTCTTGAAAACACTCAAACTCCAAGTACTTTACACTCATCAACTTGCTCAAACCAAAATAACAGTCTTCAAAAAACACACGGCGCCTTTACTCACGTTGACCTAACCCTTTCGTCTTCACATCTCATACCAAAATTAGTCTGGAAGGTATCCGATAACTTATACGGCAGCGACCATTTTCCTATTCTGACCTCTCTATCAATGGAGAATATTCCCAAACTCCCAAAAACCCAATCTAAATTCTTGACAGAGCTAGCAAAATGGGATCTGTTCCAATCCGAAATCACAAAGCAAAATGCATTTAGACCACTTTTTACTGAAGTAAACAGAGAAGCTGCTTCTATTACAAAGTCAATCCGCTACGCAGCTAACCTTAGTATTCCCAAACTACACCACAACTACACAATAAAACCGTCCCCTTGGATTCCACCAAATCTTAACTGCCTGTGACAAAGAAAACAAACAGCATTCAAGGCTTTTAGAAAATCACCCTCACCGTCAAACCTCATAACTTATCGCAAAACAAACGTTGAATTCCGAAGAGCTGCAAAAATAGAAAAGACAAGATGTTTCAATAAATTCATCTCCGAAACTAACCAAAATTCTTCCCCCAAAAAAATGTGGAATGATATAAAATGTCTCACTGGTAATTATACTCCTCACACAATTAAAGTAATTAAAACCAAATCTTCGAACCTAACTAACCTAATTGAAATAAACTCATATTTCGCCGAGCCTTGGGGAAATTCTCAATCAGATTCTAATTTTCATTCATTTCATATTTACAACACAAAAACGAGTATTTAACTACATTTTCTTATACTACACTATTTCATCTTCTAGTGCTAGTTTAATCGAAACTCCTATTACCACTGTAGAGCTCGAAAGCTGTTTGTTATACGCAAAAGGCAAAACTCCGGGCTTCGACAGGATTTCTTATGAAATGCTTAAAAAATCATCGACTTTTCTCAAAATTAAGCTTCTGTCCTTGTACAACAACATCTTCAGTAATAATACTATCCCTCAAGCATGGAAGGTTGCAAGCATTATACCTATATCTACCAAAACCAGACAAAGACCACTCCACCTTATCAGGATACCGTCCCATATCCCTTCTACCCTGTACGTCAAAGATTTTGAAAAAAATTATTTCCAAACGAATCTTTTGGTTCATCAAAAAAAAACAATTTATTGACAAAAATCAACTTACATTTAAAAAAGGTAGAAGTAAAACTGACCCACTTATCCACCTGGACTTTTATATATCCTCAACCCTTTCTGAAAAAAACCACGCCTTAATATTGTCAATTGATTTTGAACAGGCCTTTGATAGAACTGGCCTCAATGTCATCCTAAAACAGTTAATTGAATGGAAAATTGGACCAAAAGTTTTAAACTATGTTAAGGCTTTTCTTTTAAATCGTAAATTCCGTATAAAAACTAACAACATTTGTTCCAACATTCACAGTTTAAGAAACGGCATCCCAGAAACGGATCGCCGTTATCAGTTATCCTATTTATAATTGCTTTTAATGAAATTAACAAAATGGTTCAAAGTTACTTAGAAATGAATCATGTACTATATGCAGATGACCTTGTATTGTTTTCAAAATGTAAAGATCTAACAGCTTTAGCAACAATATTTTCATAAATAATTACTAACTTTTCAAATTAGGGTAATATATCTGGATCTAAAATATCCACTTCAAAATGTGAGCTACTACATATCTGCCGAAAATATAAATGTAAAAAATGTATTGTAGGTGTAAACCTAAATAATATTCCTATAAAAAATGTAAATCATTCTAAGATATTAGGTATTATATTCGATTCAAAATATAGTTTTAAGAACCACTGTACATATATTGAAAAGCCTAACTACCAGGGTAAACTTAATTAAGTACTTGAACTCCAAAAAAAGTAATTGTCATAGTTTCTATTATGCGATCTATTATACTTTCTAAAATCGATTGTGGTCTCCCAATTTATGGAAAATGTGCCAAATCAACCTTGCAACTCATTTCAACACCATACCATGCAGCCATAAGAACCAGCATTGGTGCTTTCCGCACAACCCCATAAAAAAACGTTCTAGTGGAAGCCGGACTTCCTAATATAACTTCCAGAATTGAATTTCTCACCTGAGGATATCCTTCAAAAAGTCAACTCTCCATTCCCGGCGCATGTACATAAGTCCCCGGGACATAACTCCCGAATTTTTTTTCGGGACTTATGTCCCACTTTACTTATGTCCCACCCTATTGAAACATAAGTCCCGAAAATTTTTGTCGGGACTTATGTCCGACGCATATTTTTGCATGAGCATATAGAAACATTTAAGGCGCCTCGCCTGCCTGGTGACTTAACATACCCTAAGCGGAGCGACGAAGCCGCGTGAGCGGGTGTGTCCCCGAAAAAGAGAGTTAAAATCCTGAGGACCCGCGAAGCGGGCCACCCAAGGCACTTTCGAACAAAAAAACTGTTGACATTGGCGCCTGCCTGGCGACTTAACATACCCTAAGCGGAGCGACGAAGTCGCGTGAGCGGGTGTGTCCCCGAAAAAACGAGTTAAAATCTTGAGGACCCGCGAAGCGGGCCATCACAATCACAAAAATCTATTTTGGGGTTTATGTTCCACTTTTAGCAAAAATATTAGGGGCTTATGTCTCAATAGGATGGAACATAAGTCCCGAAACGCATTCGGGACTTATGTCCCAGTAAAGTGGGACATAAGTCCCGAAAAAAAAATTCGGGACTTATGTCCCTGCGCCTCCATTCCCTACACCGATTCACGACGATACTATGAAAATATTCAAACGAAAAAAACACCAAAATACCCTTCAGCCCTCCATCAAACAGCTATCAAAGACGCAGTTAAACTCAACATCATTATTGAAAAAAAGTCCAAAAGAAACCACCCTCTTGGAACCTGCTCTGCGAATCCATCATCGCAATGTTCACCGATTTCCCAAAGCCACTACTAATAATTTAATATTGAAAACTATATTTCTAGAAACAAAAGAAAACTACAAAAGGCAAGGTTGGCAACTTTTCTACTCTGATACATCTAAGACAACGTACGGAACTTCATTTGCGGTTGTTAGTGAAAATGGCTCCATAATCAGTAAGGGTCTTCTCCATTATACCTCATCAATTTTCACGGCCGAGGCTTTTGCCATACTAAAAACAATCGAAGCTTCACAAAATAAAAAGACCATTATATTTACTGACAGCCTATCATCAATCAATGCTATTAAAAATATTAACAACCTTTCCACCATAACTGTTGTAATTCGCGACAAACTGATTGCTAAAAAAAAAAACCTCAGACTGACTTGGGTTCCAGGGCACAAGGGTATCGCTGGAAATGAAAACGCAGACTCGGAAGCCAAACTAGCCCTTAAAGAACCTCTTATCGAATTCTACCACTTCAGTGCTAAAGACTTCAGAAAACACACCAAAGCATTTACGACTGGTTTGGGTACCACCACACCATCATTATTCAACACTCAATCCTTGTGCCGACAAAGCCCTCTACCCCATGCACTTACCGGCTCCAATGCTTAAAACATTTATAAGACTCAGAATGGGACACACCCAGATCACTCATGAGCATCTAATCACCAAACAACCTGCTACTTTCTGCACTTTTTGCCAACAAAAACCTACATTCACTGTTTCACACATGCTTCAATGTGAATTCATCAACAGGACCTGCTTAACCATCTCCGGAAAATCCCTACAACAACTCATATCATCCATCTCAGACACCAACATTAAACTAGTCCGCACAATTCTTGTAAAACTCAAACTAGATCGATCTATTTAATCATAGCTTTTTATCTCATATAGCGAAAAGTCCTGGTAGCTAGCGCTTTATTTATTTAATTATTGTTAATGTAATTTATTTATGTTTTCAATAAAGTTAAATGCAATTTTCGGAACATAACAAATGGTCCAGTCTGGATGAATGATTCTGAAAAGCACACTGTAAAAGCAAACTGCTCATTTAAAATTACTTTATTGTTGTTGATTTACTAAGTACAAGAAAGACTCAGTTTCTAGCACGAGTTTGCAGAACTACCTACCCCTAATATGAATCCGAAAAACAAACAAAGAGTAGGTTGCAGGTATAAAAAATACAATAAATGTCAAAACCGAAAAAAAAACTTGTGTACATTTTGCATAGGTACTTACACTTATGTTAATATAAAGACGATTAATCCAATTAATTCACTAGAACCTCATAATCATGAATTACCACTTGATATCACATTTATACGTCATAATTTAGATAGGTATGTATCAACTTTTTATTATAAGTATAGTACAACACAAATATTCTTGACTTTTGAGCCAAGGTGTATTCCTAAGCAATAGCTTTGCACTTAAATCTCAAAATTACAAAAAAATCAACAAATTGATAAGGATTTCACAAATAGAATTTGATTACAGCAGCAGGGTTTTAAATGTATATTGTTTGTGTTCAACAGCTTTAAATTAATTCAACGACGCAAAATACAACTTGATTTTCAAAACGTTTCGATTACAACCTTACTGATTGCATCCTAACGGGACGTATTATAGTTACAGACTGGACAAGACAAGAGTTAGGCAACGACAGCCAGTATAACCTACTGTTGTTTACAAAACAAATTATCGTAAACGTACATAATATCAACAAGGAGCTAAGCTGAATAAATGATTCATTGCGATGGAGGTTTTCGAAAACTTATTCCAGCTTCAAAAAGCGCATGTCCAATATTAAAGTTTCGATTAAACCTTCGAATCATACATTTTTTAGTACAAAAGGAGGAGAAGATTTTGGGGAAAGACTTAGGATACATATGCTTTTCACTCAATTTTGTTCGAATTCCTTAGGTTCGACTATTTTAAATACTAAACGATTCATGAAACATAGGGAAAGGAACCAAAAAAATTTTTTTTGTTTTGCGCAAATTGATTTAAAAAAAACAGTTTTTTCGTCAATTTTGTGTTCCATATGGAAATTATAATTTGACATTGAAAATAAATGTGGTAGAGAACGATACGATAACTAAAGGCCATTTGCTGAAACGAAACTTAAGTAATAATATGTTCAACTCAGGCGCTTATGTTATACTTTTGCCTCTACGTAAACTGTAAGATAAGAGTTTAAGTGAAACATACATAAGTATTTATGTTTTGTATGAGCAAATATGACTAAGTCGCAGCTGAATATTAATAGATTTTTGTAGAGCAGTTAAATACGTAAAAGGAGAACAACATATTTTAAAATAACAGTAGTTTTTACTGTGATATTAAAAATACACTCTCTGAAAGTAAATTATATTTAGCAAAGTGTAAAATAGTAAGGGTCATCCCAAACCTAATTTTTTTTTATTTATTTTTTCTTCGTCATCAAATCTAAAAGTTTCAATTCATGAGGAAGTTTAAGCAAATTATCAAGAGCTACGCCGAGCCATTTGGAGTTTCAATAAATCAAAATCGACGAGTTGAATTTCAACGCGATATACAAAGACAAATACCTCTTATCTTACTGTACAAAAAACAATAAGATTCTCATATTGACTTACTTTACTATGAGATCTTATTAAACGCAACAACACAAATAAAGGGTGATTTTTTAAGAGGTTTAGAACTTTAAAAAAAAAAAAACACAAAAAATTCGAAAAAATGAATGAAATATTTAATTTAATGTTTAAAGATAATTTCATGCAAATGTTGACCGCGGCTGCGTCTCAGGTAGCCCATCCGCTGAGTCCAATTTTGGCATACTCTTTCACACATATCGGCCGGTATCTCACGAATGAATGCATGGATGTTGGCTTCCAGTGCGTCAATCGAAGCGGGCTTGTCCCTATAGACATTAGCCTTGACATACCCCCACAAAAAATAGTCTAATGGTGTCAATGGTATCGCACGATCTAGGCGGCCAATTGACCGGCCCGAAACGTGAAATTAACTGTTCACCAAACTCGCCTCGCAATTGCGCCAGTGTTTCGCGTGCTGTGTGGCATGAACATTTCGAACCGAGCACGAATTTTGATAGTAAAATTCAATAATTTGCAAGCGTTGTTCATTTGTAAGACGATCCATGGTTAAATTGCAAACCAAACTGAAGCTGTTTGACAGTGACACAAGGTACTAAACACACGTCAGCTGTCAAAACCAGTGTTGCCAAAACCAAACCAGCTAAAAAATCACCCGTTATATTTTCCGAATATTTCTATGAAGAAATCGGATTGATTTAATGAAGAAAAACTTATTGAGATTCAATAAGGTTTTTGTATTATTTTAAAAGGAAAAAAAAGTTTAATTTTTAAAATACAATACGTAAAAATGCAAAGCCAAAGTTCAGACAAGTTAAGCTTTGAAAAGTTAAATCTTAACTCCAAAAATCCTCCATCACATTAGATCATAAACCCTTTGATGAGCTAATGGGGAAGGGTACTTTGAGTTAAGAGGCTCTTAAACTAAAGAGCGTTCGATGAATATCAGCTTTGGTGTTAAACAATAATTTGATAATATGATAAAAATAGTTTTCATGGGATGGAACGACGGAACAGATAAGTTTATTTGGGGCTTGAGGGAAGAACTCTTTTAGACTAGCTACTTTGTGTGGGTCTAAAAAACATAATTTTACACTATGTTAGGTACATTTATGTAGCTTTGTATGTTTTTAGGTGTGATAACATAATGTCAGTGGGCACAATATCCATGGGCATTAATTCCTATGGACATTATGACCTTATATCCGTTTGGAAAAGACATATTGTCTATTTTGAAATTATGTCCATTGAAAAAGACATAATATTCGTTTGGACATATTTTCTATCTAAGAATGACAAAATGTCCATTTGGACTTCATTTTCACGAGACCAAAACTTGCCTTATATTTACATTGTAGTGGAGTGCCATAACCCCAAATGAATGGGAATTAACATCCGCGGGGGTTATTACTTTTTCAAATGATATTAATCCCTACAAGAAAAAGGAAATAACTCCCACGGGTATTAATTCCCATTGGCTTTAATCTCCATTTTTTGCTTTGCTTTAGCTTTGCTTTACAATATTAAAAAAGAGGCTGGGTGCGACCCACACTGATAACTTCCCATTTGTGATCTTGAAAACTTTATATTTAGTTTTTTTTTTTTCAAATAACCAAATTTTCTGCGAAACAAACTTTAGCTGTTGAATTCAAACAATCATTATTTTAAGATTGAAAAGCATTTTAATTATTTAAAGAGATTTACGAAATGCACATATATTATAGAGATTAAATACCTAATGGCAAAGTCAATATCATTGTTCGTTCTCAAGATATTCGAGTCGAAAAACCAATTTTACCACTTTTTAGTTTATTTTTTTTTTTATATTTTTTTCTTTCAATTGGATATTTGTCAAAATTGAACCTTTCATAAAAAATTGTACTATGTATAAAATAAAATATTTTAGAAGGCACAATCGTTGTTCGTTCTCAGGATATTCGAGCTGAAATACAATTGTAACTACTTTTCTTTAGAATGTTTTATCAATTTTTGATTTTTTGTTAAAAAACTGCCCATTCAATATTTGTCAAAATTTTATCAGTTGCTAACAATTATGTTATTTAGAAAATAAAATAAACAAGAAGTCAATATCGTTACCCGTTTTTGAGAAATTTGAGTCAAAAGACAATTTATACCAATTTTTGGTAGAATTTTTTGTAGTTTTTAATTTTTTGTAAAAAAACTGTCCATTGAATTTTTTTGAAATTTTCACCAGTAGTCAAAAACAACATTTTTCGTAAAATAAAATTATTTTAAAGTTAATATCATTTTTCCATCTAAGGATATTCGAGTTATAAAATTTGTTTTTTTAGTTTTTTTGATTTTAAAAAATAACGGTATATTGATTTTTTTTTCAAATTCATACTAAATTTGTATGACGTCATAATGTGTCGAATAAAATTTATTTTAAGTCAATAGCATTATTTGTTCGTGAGATATTTGAGCCCAACCAAAATTTTCACTTCTTTTTTAAACTGCTAAAGTAAAAAAATAACTGATTGAATATTAATAAACGCCCTTTCAGCTTCTTTCGAAGTTATTATCTGTAAAACAAAATTTATTTCAAGTCGATATCTCTACTCGTTCTTGAGATATCGACGACGAAAAATGGTACCAGAACGTACGGACGTACGAACGTACGAAGGTACGTACACACGCACACACAGACATCTCTCTAAAAATGATTGGTCTAGGGACCTTGAAACGTCGAGAAATGTCAAAAATTTCAATTTGACAAATCGGACCGATTACAATAACTCCCTATGGGAAGTTAACAAATAAAGGAAAAATAAATAATTAAATAGATATGGTAGATAGGTATGCACAACAAAGTTGCGACCTTGTTCCGTGAGTTGAAGTTTGAAATAATGTATTTGAATATTTTTGGAAACTAATTCTTATGTTGTTTTACGCATTTTTAAATGTACTTAAACCTTTAACTTAAACAAAAATAAAGTATCTATTCATAGAAATGGTGAGATTTCAAAATGGAATTGAAAAAGCTATGGCATATAATGAAGTTGAAGATCGCTGCATTTTTAACTTCCCATAGGGAGTTATTGTAATCGATCCGATTTGTCAAATTGAAATTTTTGACATTTCTCGACGTTTCAAGGTCCCTATAGCCTATATCAATCATTTTTAGAGAGATTGTCTGTGTGTGCGTGTGTACGTACGTTACGTCCGTACGTCCGTACGTTCTGGTACCATTTTTCGTCGTCGATATCTCAAGAACGAGTAGAGATATCGACTTGAATAAATTTTGTTTTACAGATAATAACTTCGAAAGAAGCTGAAAGGGCGTTTATTAATATTCAATCAGTTGTTTTTTTACAATAGCAGTTTAAAAAAGAAGTGAAAATTTTGGTTGGGATCAAATATCTCACGAATAAATAATGCTATTGACTTGAAATAAATTTTATTCGACACATTATGACGTCATACAAATTTGATATGGATTTGGAAAAAAATCAATTTACCGTTATTTTTTAAAATCAAAAAAACTAAAAAAAAAAATTTTATAACTCGAATATCCTTAGATGGAAAAACGATATTAACTTTAAAATAATTTTATTTTACGAAAAATGTTGTTTTTGACTACTGGTGAAAATTTCAAAAAAAATTCAATGGACAGTTTTTTTTACAAAAAATTAAAAACTACAAAAAATTCTACCATTGGTATAAATTGTCTTTCGACTCAAATTTCTCAAAAACGGGTAACGATATTGACTTCTTGTTTGTTTTATTTTCTACATAACATAATTGTTAGCAACTGATAAAATGTTGACAAATATTGAATGGGCAGTTTTTTAACAAAAAATCAAAAACTTTTAAAGATTCTAAAGAAAAGTAGTTACAATTGTATTTCGGCTCGAATATCCTGAGAACAAATAACGATTGTGCCTTCTAAAATATTTTATTTTATACATAGTACAATTTTTTATGAAAGGTTAAATTTTGACAAATATCTTATTGACAGTTTTTGACATAAAATATAAAAAAAAAACTAAAAAGTGGTAAAATTGGTTTTTCGACTCGAATATCTTGAGAACGAGCAATGATATTGACTTTGCCATTAGGTATTTAATTTTATACATAATAAAATTTTTTACAGCGGGTATATATTTGACATACAAACTGACATTTTAAACAGAACTAAGAAAATTCCACTAAACGCGTGGAAGTTTACCTCCTGGGTCACGTGGAAACAAGTTATACATCAACAATCTCTACAATATATGTGCATTTCGTAAATCTCTTTAAATAATTAAAATGCTTTTCAATCTTAAAATGATGATTGTTTGAATTTAACAGCTAAAACCAAATCCATTATTCGACACAGCCATTAAAAAGCATAAAGAAAAAAGAAGACAACAATAGCAGAAACAAAACCATCAAAAAGCTTTAAACATACCACAAACAACAAACAAAGAAATAACAAGAATAACAACAAGCAAAACTTTGGCTACACAAAAAACAACAACAACACACAAGTTTGCGCCCGATGATGGACTGAGTCCGAAACGCGTCGCCTCCCAAAATTATAAATTATTTTTGTGAAAATTATTAAAAATAAAATCTAATTAAAAACAAAATTTTTTGTTTTTTAATATTATCAATTAACAGCTAAAGTTTGTTTCGCAGAAAATTTAGTTATGTGCATTGTATATGAATTTGCATAGTACTCTCATGAACACGTTCCACACGTCGGCCACCTAGCGATCACACCCCTAACTAATTTTCTGGTTGCTGTTTCTGTGTAAATACAAGTGCGCCCTCAAACGACCACACCCCACAACACAAAAACCATCGTGATGATAGTACTATAAGTTTTATATACAATGGTTATGTGTAAAAAACAAAATATGAAGTTTTAAAGATCACAAATGGGAAGTTATCAGTGTGGGTCGCACCCAGCCTCTTTTTTTTTAGAGTTGCAGCTCTCGTAAAGTATCAATGATATTGAAAAATTTCAAACACAAAAATGTTGGGCACAAAATTTCCCAGGGGCGATGTCCGCTACTTTTTAAAAATTGTATCCCGTTATACGTTTTTATTTTAAATTGGTTTTTAAACTGTTAAAATTACTTTTTTTGTTAAGACGTCCAGATAGACGAACTACCGGTAAAAAACATGTCTCGTGTAGAGCATAATTTACCTACTCTAGAGGCGATGTAGCTTATTTCTTTTTTTTTTAATTTTTATTAAGCGTTTTTCACCATGAAACATAACATAACGACACGAACAAAACAAAAAAAGTACATAGACAAATTAGATTTTTTCAACTCTAGAGGCGATTTTTTTCATTTTTTTTTTTAAATTCATGTTTATTTATTTAACATCAATTAGAGATCTTTAAATCTACAATTAGACTAACGAAGTAACAATAATAAAAATTACAATTCTAAAGCCATTAATTTGCATAACAACAAATTATAATAGACGTGCAGATACTTTACTATGATTCAATGTTAATGCTATTAATGTTATCATACGATAAAACTGTTAATTACATACAATTAATTGTAGTATATGCAAATTAAATTATTGAAACGAGTTTAAATTAAAAAAAAACTTTATTTCAAAAAAAGAACATTAATATTAAAGATACAATTTAAAGAATAAAAAAGAAAACACAACTGAATACTTCGACGACTGGATATTGATTGATTGTAGTGAGCTGCTGACCGGAGTAAGTCATCTCGTAATTCTGTATCTGATGTGATGTGGATGGGGGTTGAAATATGAGCCGATGCACATGTTTAAATGGCATTCCGATACTCAAGTGGTTTCTAAGACTATCGCTTGGTCATAAACTATGATGTTTATGATTTCCAGATTGTTTCTTTGCTTCTTTGTTTGGTGTTTATTGCTGTCATCTGTCTAGCGTTATGTTTAAGTGGACCGAAGTGTTAACTTCCCCCATGGTTAAGAAAAGATTGTCCCAATCTTTCAAGTGTGTACGCGTCTCATTATTTCTGTAACTTGAAGTTCGATTAATTCTTCTCTGAATAGTGGTGGGATTCTGAGTATTCTTTTCTTGTAGCAATGAACTGAAAATATAATCATTATTGCCATTAAAAGTAATAGTCCTGTTATTGAAATAGTTGGACTGTTTGATATTTCAGTTTGGATTCGGTCCATCAAATTAATATTATCAAGTTGTAGTTCTTTGTTTATTGTTTCTAAGTATTCATCTATATTGTAGTCGTCTATGTTGAACGTTTTTAAGAAATTAAGTAATTTCTTAGACTGATTTTCGTATATGATGCCATCTATCGTGGTGGTGTTTTCGAATGTGGCAAGATAAGTTCCATTTATCGTTTGGTTATCTACAGTATGTTTTCCAGATAGCAATATAATACCATCTTTAATTAATTCTAGGTTTACATTTTTTTCTCTTAACTTAGTACATTTTGTTTTCTTATCATTAAGTAAGTTAGATAAACAAGTTTCTTTTGTCTTAAGTTTACAATAATTATATTTTGTTTCCAACTTACATTTTTCGATATTTGTATAGGAATTTTGGCATTTAGCTATTTCCTTATCAATAACTAGTTTGCCGTCATGTTGGCTAATAGCTCTAGTTTCATATAGTTTACATTTCGTAAAAAGCAAGGGGTATTTGATCATGATTGCAATAATATCGTTATTTTGTACAATGGTAAAGTTTGAATTGTCTATTAGTTCGGCAATTGTTAATTGTGTTTTTTCTCTTTTTATTATATCATTAATTTCTCTGTGATTTAATATGGCTGGATTTAAGATCCCAAGTTTAGATAATGTTAATGTGGTTATAATATTTTGTAATTCTATAATTAGAAGTTTACTTTTTCCTTTAATTAATTCATCATAAACATTGTATTTTAAGGTATTTATTACATTAAAGATCTTAGAGTTAGTTATAAATTGTTTATTATTATTAATTATTGAATCGTTTATTTTTTTTTTCAATCATCACTTTGTCATCATGATCTGGGGATCCAGCAATCCATTTCCAGATGGTGCCTATAGTTTCTATAGCCCTTTTGGATCTAGTTGACATAAGTTGATCAAGCATAGTTTGGATAATGTTGAGGTCATTATCATGTTTTGTGTCTCTTTCCTTTGTGGAAAGTGGGTATGTCGAATCTTCGTGATTTTTTTCGAGTTGTTGTCGAGTGGAGTCGACGAAATGTTGAATATATGTAAGGTTTGTTACGTGTATGACATTTGAAGTGTTTTCATAGAGGAATGCATCTCCTACCTCTATTAAAACGTAGTTATCCCTAGTGTAGTCTATTAGGTCTGCTTTTGTTGCAGTGAAAAATAATAATAGGAAGATGATGTCCATGATCTGAAATTTAATATTTCAAGTTATCCTTATGGACTATTTTATCGTTGTTTAGTTTTACTTTATTTCCTAAATCTTCTTTTACTATTCTTTTTCTAAACCTAGGTTGCAACTTATTCCTTACTGTAGGGTCCTTTTGGTATACTACATCTTTGGGTTTTATGTTTCTGACTTTCCTATTCTTATTATTGTACTCTATCATTTTGTCTTGGGCGACGGTTAATTTAAGAGGAGTGTCTTCATGAAACGTTTTGTTGAATAGTATGTCTATGGGTTTTTTCTGGGTTACGGAGTGGATTGTCGAATTGTATTCCTTTGCCGCTCTCAGGAATATTTCTATGGGTTCAAGTAGTGAGTGTTCTGTTTTTATACATCTCGCTATTTCTTGAAGTGTACTGTGTACTCGTTCGACTTGTCCGTTGGACGTACTGTGGTTTGTCGTTACATAGTATAATGTTATATTGCATCTTTTCATAAGAGTCGTGAAGACTGCGGATGTGAATGCTAGGTCTTGGTCACATGTAATATGTTTGCATGCTGGAAATATTTGCAATAGTTCTAAAACTTTGTTTGACATTTCTTGTCTATTATCAATGTGTTTTACAACTAGGAATTTCGAGTATGCGTCGATACATGTTAGAAACTTTTGCTTTTCAGCGAAAATTACATCAATATGAATTGATTCTCCTTCCGTTTTAGGAATTGGTGCCTCACCAATGGGCTGCAGGTTAGGGTGTCTGTTATATTTATTAATATTACATACCTCGCAGATTTTGTTGTATTGCAAGAATTCATCTTGCATTTTAGGCCAATAATATTGTTCTACTATTTGTTTAACATTCTCTCGGGCATTTCTATGTGCTCGACTATGAGTCTGTTTTATGATCTCTATTTGATCATCCTTGTTTGTGATATCATTAGCAAAATACTTTGCTCTGATGAACTTGTTTTTAAAATGTTCTTTAAGGATACCTTTTATTTCGTAAATAACCTCAGGAGTTGTATACAAGGCTACTATTCCGGGTTGTAAATATTCTTTAAATATAGGGATTAGGTCCTTAGGGTCGTCATAAGTTATTAAATGCCGTTTCCTATTGGGAAATGGAGTTAATTGGTCATGTATTGTGTCTATGCCCTTATTCATTATTATTTGTTGGCCGTATTGATTTACTGGTCTGTCAATGAAATCGATATCATCTTCTTCACTACTTTCGGCTGAATGTATTGTGTTTGAATCGGATATTTGGTTTAGATTTTGTCTTGACAGAGCGTCAGCGACTACGTTGGTATGACCTGGTTTGTAGATCATTTTGGGTGCATGCTCTTCTATGAGGGCGTGCCATCTTTTCATCTTTGCGTTTGGATTTCTTGGTGAAACCGCAAAGGTGAGAGGTTGGTGATCCGTGTGGATCTCTTAATTTGCTATACCATATAAATAATTTCTCAAATTCTTCAAAGCATGAACAATTGCAAAGAGTTCTTTCTCATTTGCAGCATAACTTCGTTCAGATTTGCTGAGAGTTTTTGAGATAAACGTTATAGGTTTGTTATCCTGCGATAAGACCGCTCCGATTGCGTCGTCTGAAGCATCGGTAGTGAGGACAAATTTTTTTTGAAAAATCAGGCTGGGTAAGCTCAGTTTCTGTTATAAGGTGGCCTTTAAGTAAATTAAATGCTTGCAAAGCATCCGCATCTAGTGTTATGTTTGTGTGTTTTGCCATGGTGCGTAGTTCTTTATGAACTTACGGTAGTAACCAATCATACCTAGGAAACTTCTGAGTTGACGTAGAGTCGTTGGTTCAGGGTATTCCTTGATTGTTGCTACTTTGTTCGGGTTGGTTTTTATAACGTTATGCCCGACGACATAACCCAAAAAGTCTACCTTTTCTTGGTATAGCATTGACTTTTCAATCGAAATTTTCATATTGGCATTTTTAAGAACATGGATTATGGTATCCAAGTGTTCTGTATGCTCTCGGATATTGTCAGAATACACGATAATATCGTCTATATAAACGTGACATATTTTTCCTATGTATGGTCTTAGAATATCGTCCATTGCGCGTTGGAATATTGAAGGTGCATTCTTCAACCCAAAGGGCAATCGTGTGTACTCATATTTTCCATTATTGACCGAAAAACTAGTTTTTTCTATGTCTTCGGATTTCATTTTGATTTGATGAAATCCTGATTCCAGATCAAGAGTGGAAAAGTATTTCGCTTTTCCTAAGTTTGATAGGATGACATTAGTATCCGGTATAGGGTACTTGTCAGAAATAGTGTTTTCGGTTAGTTTTTTATAATCGATGACTAATCGATTTTTCGGTGTGCCATCTTCGTTTGTACCTTTTTTTGGCACAACCCATACAGGGCTATTATAGGGTGATTTAGAAGGTCTGATAATTCCTTCTTCTAACATTTTCCGAACTTCTTTATTCACGAAGTCATTTGCAGATAAGGGATAAGGGTACTGTTTAGTCCAGATAGGTTTGTCATTGATCGTGCGGATTTCCGCCATGACATCTGTTCTAAAGGGGAGAGTTAGATCAATGTAATTATGGATATTTGAAATTTTTTCCATCACTGAAACCCTCAATTGTTCTGCATTTTCTTCCTGAATGTTGTTGATGACCTCGTTGTCATCAAAATAAATTTTTTCAAACTTATTGCCGTACTTTAATGTATTATTATTAAAGTCGATTTTGGCATTAACCCTACTTAATAAATTGGCTCCTATTAGAGCTTCGTATTCTAAATTTTCTAAAGCATAAAATCTTGCTTTAGTGTCAAATATAAATGCTTCGTAGCATTTGTTAATTATAAGCTCCCCGTTCACTGTTCGGGCGCGCTTAAGTATGGACAGAGTGATTGGGTCACTCAATATACCTGGTTGGCAGTAATTGCTACTGGCACCGGTATCTATAAGGATTTTTATTTTTTTGTTATTAATTATTCGTCGAAAGTGGGGTAATCCCACTCTTGTTCTAAAAAATCCTCGTTTTCGTTGAGATTATTTACTCTCTCAGTTTTTACTGGAGGTGGTTGAACAGAATGCTGTGCACTCTCTCTTTCCCTTTTAAATAGAGGTCTTGTACTATTATTGTATGTATTGAAATTTGGTTTTTGCCAACGCGGCGTATATGTGTTATTGTTATTATAATTATTATTTCCCTGTCTAAAAGGATTTGTGTATTTGCTTGCGTATATGATTGTTTGTAACGATTTACATTATCTTTATTGATGGGTCTATTCGCAGAACTACCAAGAACCATAGGTTCAAAAAGTTGTGGCAATTGCCTGTAGTCATTACGTTGTGATGTAAAATCGTTATTTCTTGTTGGTTGTTGCGTGCTGTTTCTTGGGAAACGCAAAAGGTTTTCATGTGCACTATGGCGTGAACCTCTAGGCTCAGTTCGTTGTGCGAACTGTAAAGCAAAGGAAGAGCGAACGTGGTTACTCTCCAACTCTTGGGCTAAAGCTAGAGCGTGTGGGAGGTCACGTGGTTTTATTGCGAACAATGTGTTCATTAGTTGACCGTTTAGTCCACTTATAAATATGCTTAGAGCTTCTGCTCTGTTTGCAATATTCATTTGGTGTGAAAGATCGGAATTACCATGTGTCATTATGACTTTGTTCGTCAATAGGGTGAGCGATTTATTAACTTTCTCGTAGTATTGTAAAACTGAAAATGAACCTTGTCTCAGAACAGACATTTCTTGTCTTAACGTGCTGATTGATCTTTGATCAGCATATGTAAAGTCTAGGCGTGCAATTATCGCATCGAAGTTCAGCACTGTGCCGTGATTCGTTAAGACATCATTGGCTGATCCTGATATCTTATTGCGGAAGATTGTGAGTGCAGCAAAATACCTTTTGCTACCGATTTTATAAAGCTTAATAGAGTTATGTGCTGACTCTCGCCAGCTTACATATGATGTGGCTGTGCCATCAAATTCTCTTAGAGATTTTATGATCTCCAGAGATTCATCACAAGTAATAGACGAATTTATTACTTGTGTGGAAAATTCCGTAACGTCAGGTGTAATACCACGTTTGTCAAGTAGTTCGTGGAGGTTTTGTATTTCCACCGCATGTGCGTTAAGTTGGTCACTTAAACGTTTTTCGTACACCGTGTTGTTTGTGGAGACTGCTTGGGTGATAAGATCACAAACTGCTTTTTGATCCATTTTGATATATTTTTTTGTTTATAATATAAAGTTTAATGTAATAGTGACTAGAAGCCCTGGCTTTTAGTTTTTAAGTATTAATAATAATTAATAATAATAGGTAATATTAATAATAATAATAAATTTTTCACTTTTTTTATAATAATCACTTATTCTTACTATTATAACTATCTCGTTCTCCTGTTGCTGTTCTCCTGATGCTGGATACTTGTTGAATTTTGTTCTCCTGATGCTGGATACTTGATGAATTTTGTTCTTCTCCGTTTGATTGATCACTTGATCCGGATACTTTTTTTCACGCACTTTCTCTTGTCTTGCAAGATATTTGGCTTGTTAATGTTTTGGCAGGATCTCACTACACTGAGTTTACTTGTTAGTTTCAACTATTTTTAGCGCGTGAGGATCCCGGTTGAGCCCCCAATTAAATTATTGAAACGAGTTTAAATTAAAAAAAACTTTATTTCAAAAAAAGAACATTAATATTAAAGATACAATTTAAAGAATAAAAAAGAAAACACAACTGAATACTTCGACGAGTGGATATGGATTGATTGTAGTGAGCTGCTGACCGGAGTAAGTCACCTCGTAATTCTGTATCTGATGTAATGTGGATGGGGGTTGAAATATGAGCCGATGCACATGTTTAAATGGCATTCCGATACTCAAGTGGTTTCTAAGACTATCGCTTGGTCATAAACTATGATGTTTATGATTTCCAGATTGTTTCTTTGTTTCTTTGTTTGGTGTTTATTGCTGTCCTCTGTCCAGCGTTATGTTTAAGTGGACCGAAGTGTTAACTTGCACATATAACACAATGTTATCCACTAAGCTAAGCTAGAAGCATACACACTACACAGATTGTTGTTAGGTACTCTACTAAACGGGTGCCTAACGATATCCCGATTCACAAAATCCCGAATCACGAAATCCCGACAAAAATAAAAATAAAAATCCCGACAACAATTATTTTTAGAAATATTTGTCGGGATTTTTAATACCATTTTTAGTACTATAAAAAAGTATTATATTTTATTTTATTTTTGTAGAACTGAAAGTATTTAAGGGAGTGTTGGTTCGGGACTTATTCAGTTCACAGGATTCTAGTGCGAGCATTCAAAGTGAACGGTTGTGCGCGAATTTAATCCGTGTGAATAAAAATTAAAAATTAAAAAAACCCACCCCTAATAAAAGTGTAGTGTTACCTGTGTGTGATACCGACAAATTATTCGGAATTCCCAGATAATCTGCCACATCCGGATTAAAGGGAAAAACCAAGGACTACAGGTAGACTTTTTTTTCTCCGTCCCAATGGGTCAGCGAGAGAAGGTAAAAGCCGCCAGGGAGCAATTGTTGAGCACCATCGAGAGGGAAATCGCACATATGCGAAATACCTACGGTGTGGGTGCATCAACAGATTTCGCTGTGCGGTTAGGCTACGACGTAGACCAAATTCTCCAGCAATTTACCATCCCGACTGCACCAGAAGCAGAAGTCGTTGAGGACGTTGAGGATATTCCCATGGAATCAACACCAGTGACGGAAAAGAGAGCAAAGGCAAGTGACACCGAAGTGGAACTTGACCAAAGCAAACGACCGAAACTTATTGACGGTAACCTTAATGAAGACACTGATTTCATTAAGGTTGCCCCAACTAACAGGAGAAAAAAGGCCAGTAACCAGGCTGCAACAGCATCTCCAACAACAACAACAACAGCAGCAGCAGCAAAGTCATCAGCAGCAGCGGAACTTCAACATAGTCCAGGGAAAATGCAGCCACCCATTGTGTGCTACAACTTGGCAACAGCCGAAATGTACCGGCATTTTAAGTTAAACGGCAAAACAATAAACTACTCAGTAGTTAATATTAACAAAACAAAAACAATAATAAAAACAACAACAAAACAAGACAACGAAGACGTAAGGAAGTACCTACTTGAAAAAAAAGTACAGCACCATTCCTTCACTTCCAAGGAGGACAGGAAGTGTATTATACTTCTAAAAAAACTCAACCGCTCCCATAACCCTGAGGACATTGTCAACGAACTAGGAGCCCTGGAATTCGAAGCCATCAAGGCATCACCCTTTCGCTCCAAGAAAGACAAAACAACGACCTTCAACGCCTTTGTTGTTGAGTTTAAAAAAGGGACAGACCTAGCAGCAGTCAGTAGGATCCGGAACCTACTCGGGGAAGCAGTTAGATGGGAGAAACTGCAGCCCAATATAATAACCCAGTGCCGAAACTGCCAAGCTTTTGGGCATGTCAGCGTTAACTGCAGCATGAAACATCGCTGCGTGAAGTGCAGTGAATCACATGAACGAGGCCAGTGCGCAAGGACCGACCCAAAGATTGGAAAACCCTACTGCGTCCTCTGCAAGGAAGAAGGACACCCAGCTAGCTATGAAGGATGTCCCTACAGGAAAAAAATAGTTGCAGCAAAAAAAGAGAAGGAGGCAGCGAAAACACCGGCAAAACCAACAACTCTACCAACATCCAGGAAATTTACTCCAGGTAAGTCTTTTTCCGATATTTTAAAAATTAACAACAGTGTATATAATAATACCCCCAAAACCCAAGCCAAACCCCTAACCAAACCCCAAACCAAACCCAGCCCAATTGCTCAACCTGAGCCAACCATCCCCAAATCATCGAACCCAATTGGTGTCAAAACCACAAACAACTCCAAAACTTTTAGTTTGCCCAAAACCACAACGAGTTCGTTCCTGAACGACTCACAAAAATTTTTCGGTTGTGACTTTGTCACAATCTTATCCAAAATTTCAGACTTCCTCCCTCTCTACGAGGCCTGTCCCGACGAAACCGGCAAGAAACACATGTTTCTTGACTTCTGCTTTAAAATATGTCTAGGACAATAAACCAATTAAACGTTATCTCGTATAACGTCGGCTCTTTAGTATCCCATCCTAAACGGATCTCCCTTGAAAACTTCCTTAAGAAAAACAAACCCGACGCCGTTTTGCTCTCTGAAACTAAATTAGTGACGAGGCATCGGCTTTACTTTGAAAAGTACACACTATTCCGGACTGACAGAGATTTCGCCAAAACTGGCACCGCCATTCTGGTAAAATCAAATTTTCAATGCCAAAAGGTCATTATCCAAGGCTTGGTTACATTTGAAGTAACCTGTATAGCCATCTTACTAGAAAACAATGAAAATATCCTTCTGATATCATTGTATAACCAGTGCGGCGCATCCCAAACTGACATTAAACATGACCTTGACTTGCTTAACGCATTTTGTCAAAATTACACTCTATTTATAATTGGTGGCGATTTTAACGCTCGTCATCAATTATGGATGGACTCACATAACACCCTCCAAGGAGTTGCTATCTCCGACTGGCTATGCGCTAATTCTCACACACACTCTTTTGACATTGTGTCTCAACCAATCCCCACATTTCCCCGAACCCCTTCTACACTTGATTTTTTCCTGTGCTCCCCCAACTTAATTTGTAGACTACCTACACTTGAGAACTTCTCATGCACTGCAATTCCATCTGACTCCGACCACTTAGCAGTAAAATTAATACTTCGTCTTCGGACAAATTTCAATGCCCTTGCTAATCCCCAGCAAGAATTCATTAATTACAACAAAATCAACTGGGACGTATTCCAAAGTTCCTTAACGGACAAACTACGCAATAACACGCCCAGCACATCAACCAATTTGAGTAATCAAGAAATCGATTCTGCAATCGATGTAATTGAAGTCTCCATTTCCTACTCAATTGCAGAGCAATCTCAACCCCTCAACTTCAAGTCTAAATACAAAGACCTTCCCATACCTATACAAAATATGTATAAATTTAGGCAAAAACTTCGAAAAATTCTGCAAAGAATTTTTCACCGTACTCTAAGTACCCACTGCAATGAGTATCAGAGTGTTTATTCACAACTTAGGTGTATTAATACACTAATCGACCAAAATACTAAAGCCTTCATAAACTCCCAGTTCAGGAAAAGACTTAACGTCATAAAACCTGGACCTGACACCTTCAAACAAATTAATAAAATTGTAGGCAAAAAATCCCCCATTCTTGGCCAACTTCAGCACAATAACTCCTTCTTAGCGTCTGACCGTGATAAGACAGATGCATTTGCGGAGTTCTTCGAAAGTAATTTCAAACCCAATCTTCCTATGCATCTGCCTGACTTTTTCTCTAACGTCAGTAACGAAGTAACAAGACTCATATCCCAAGATTCTAACTCCCTGACCACTTTCACTGAAGAAAACTCATCCGTCTGCACGACGGTTGATAACATCTTCACAAGCCCACATGATCTTCACGATTCAATTCAAAATGGCAATTCTAAGAAATCTTCGGGACCTGATAAGGTTTCCAACTTCGTTATCAAAAAACTTCCCCCCACTGCAATCATATGGCTTACAATTATCTTAAATAATTGTATCAACAATAGCTACTTCCCAGGTAAATGGAAAATTGCCGAAATATTCCCAATCCCTAAGAAACCAGGGGCAAATTTGTTAAACAATTATAGGCCAATTTCTCTGCTCCCAAACCTCAGCAAGCTCCTAGAAATGCTCATCCTTAAAAAACTTCGCTCACTATGCTCCTCCATGGGAATAGTGCAGCATAACCAATTTGGTTTCAAAGCATCCCACTCCACTTTCGATCCATTGTTGAAGCTTCACGCTGATACAACTCTGGCTCTCAACAAAAAAGAAACCACCATTGCTTGTCTGCTTGATATCCAAAAAGCATTCGACAGTGTCTGGATAGATGGCCTGATTTTCAAGTTAAATTCTCTTCATTTCCCTAGGCATCTAATCCTCATTATATACAGTTTCCTCACTAACCGTAAGTTTTACGTACGAGTAGGAAATACTAACTCATCCCTTAAAAATATTTCGGCTGGAGTTGCCCAAGGTTCCCGCCTCGGGCCCGATCTATTCAACCTTTACACCTCCGACCAGCCAACTAACCCCCCAATGACCAAAACCCTACTATTTGCTGATGACTCCATCACATATAGCGCATCCCTCAGCCCAGAGATAGCACTCCGTAGAGTCAAGGATCATATCCATAGACTCTGGGAATATTACCTCCAATGGGGAATAAAAATCAACCCGTCTAAATCAGAATTAATCTGTTTTAGAATACCTTCGCATAAAGGTTTAGCCACCAAATGCAAAAACCTCTCCCTGTCACTTCCTGACAACTCCATTATCACCCCAAAGCAAAGCGTTAAATACCTTGGAATACATTTCTTCGAAAGGTTCAAATTTAACCAACACGTTAAACTCACTCTTCGTAAGGCAAACCTTGCCTTATCTCTCCTACGTCCTCTTATGCAAATAAGAGGCGGCCTCCAAACCAGGACGAAACTTCTGCTTTACAAGCAACTCATTCGCCCCATACTAACTTATTGCTTCCCTATATGGTACACAATAAGCCCCACTTATATGAAAAAAATGCAGATTTTTGAGCGAAAAGCCCTTCGTCACTGCACATCCCTCCACCGAAAACCTAACTCTCCTCGCTATTATGGCAACGAAAGGCTCTATGAAGCAGCCTGTATTGTCCCAATAGACAGGTACATCCACAACCTCAGTACAAAAATGCTGAGGAAAATCCCATCCCATCCCAGCCCTCTTATTAATTTAATTTCAGGTAATCCCGACATAGACGACCGATATCTCCAGGTGCTATCCATGACGGATCCAACATTTAGGATATCAACAGACGACAGCTTCGGAAACTTCTACGATGCTGCAGGAACGCAGTACAACAGAGGTTGAAGCAACAATTGACCATCAAAGCCCTATCACCACCTATATCCAAACCAACAAGGACCTCAAAAAACCACCCTACTCCCACCATACCAACCAACGACCGTCGGCAATGCTCCAGCAGGCGAGAAAAAACACTATTATTATTTTTACTATATATAGACTAAGGCACTTTTATTTTTAAAATGTTAACTTAAAACCAACAAATAACGAAGCAGAGCCCCTTCTGAGCTCGCAGATAAATAACTTAAGTCCTAGAATTTAAGAAATTGTAAATTTAAGCCATTGTAACATTCTTTGAGCAAATAAATAAATATTGTATATTGTATATGGACTTATTCAGTTCTTGTTAGAACTCCGTGGAGGTAAGACCTCTTGGCTTAAAGAGATGTTACTTGTGTTTGGCCAAACATTTTGGACAATTTGGCCAAAATTTTGTTATGAGGGTGGACTCTAACAATTTTTTTTTTTTTTTGTAAAAATTAAAAAAAAAAAAATTTTTTTTTCGAAGATTTTACCTCGTTTTGCCAACATTTTGGCAAAACTCATTTTCTTGAAAAAGTTCTTCTGAGAGCTAAAAAAATTTTGTGAAGAGATGGATTTTTATTTCAAGGAAATTTCCATCAATTTTTGTATGCTTTTAGGTCGGTACTTGTTGATTCTCATGATTTCAAGTGACCAAATTTACTATGAAACTAACTGAAATTCGGCGGATTCGGCCACCCAAAGTGCTTTTTAACAAAAAAACTGTTGGTAATGGCGCCGCCTGGCGACTTGACATACCCTAAGCGGAGCGACGGAGTCGCGTGAGCGGGTGTGTCCCCCAAAAAGGGATTTAAAATCCTGAGCTCCCGCGAAGCGGGCCACCCAAAGTGCTTTTAAACAAAAAAACTGTTGGTATTGGCGCCGCCTGGCGACTTGACATACCCTAAGCGGAGCGACGGAGTCGCGTGAGCGGGTGTGTCCCCCAAAAAGGGAGTTAAAATCCTGAGCTCCCGCAAAGCGGGCCACCCAAAGTGCTTTTTAACAAAAAAAAAACTGTTGGTATTGGCGCCGCCTGGCGACTTGACATACCCTAAGCGGAGCGACGGAGTCGCGTGAGCGGGTGTGTCCCCCAAAAAGGGAGTTAAAATCCTGAGCTCCCGCGAAGCGGGCCACCCAAAGTGCTTTTTAACAAAAAAAACTGTTGGTATTGGCGCCGCCTGGCGACTTGACATACCCTAAGCGGAGCGACGGAGTCGCGCGAGCGGGTGTGTCCCCCGAAAAGATAGTTAAAATCCTGAGCTCCCGCGAAGCGGGCCACCCAAGGTGCTTTAAATCAAAAAAAAATCTTATTTTTTACCTCATTTTTAGACATTTTTTCAACGAAAAATCAACTTTTATTTTTAAATGCATTTTGCGGCTAAACTAAGCGTCGTAGACCCCCTAAACTTGACATCTTCAAACTTGATTTTTGGATAAAGTAGGCATCCGACAAAAATTAAAATTATATATTCGTAATCTAGAGAATTCCACCTTTTAAACGACGTATCGCATGAAGCGAAAATCCAACTTTTATCTTTAAATGCATTTTGTGGCTAAACTAAGCGTCGTAGACCCCCTAAACTTGACATCTTCAAATTTGATTTTTGGCTAAAGTAGGCATCCGACAAAAATTAAAATTATATATTCGTAATCTAGAGAATTCCACCTTTTAAACGACGTATCGCATGAAGCGAAAATCCAACTTTTATCTTTAAATGCATTTTGTGGCTAAACTAAGCGTCGTAGACCCCCTAAACTTGACATCTTCAAATTTGATTTTTGGCTAAAGTAGGCATCCGACAAAAATTAAAATTATATATTCGTAATCTAGAGAATTCCACCTTTTAAACGACGTATCGCATCATATGAAAAAAGAAAAAACAATTTTTATCTTAAAACGACGAAATAATCCAACCAACCAACAAAACGACGACAACCAGCGACCACAAATTGAAAATCAAATTTTATCTCTTTACAACCTATTTGCATTGAGTTCTAATAAGAACTGAATTAATTTTCGGAACGTAACTCCTATTTATACTTTTTGTTGGATGCTCATAATAGGCTTCGGCCAATCAGATTATTTTATTTTCCATGATTCTCACCGAATCGAGTGACCTAAATAAATTTTTTTATAGTTGTTGTAAATAACCCGTGAATTTTTTCTAAAATCTTGTTGCTTCTCAGATAATCGAGTGACTAAAGCAAAAATATTGACAGTGCTGTCTTCAAAAATTACAAAAGGGGAGGAGTCGTGGTTTTAATTGGCTAAATTCAATTTAATGCGATGTCGTTTAGTAGTAAAATAGTCGGGATTTCGTGATTCGGGATTTCGTGATTCGGGATTTTGTGAATCGGGATTTTGTGAATCGGGATTTTGTGTTTCGGGCTTTTGTGATTCGGGATTTCGTACCCAACCCCTACTAAACATAGTTTTCGCTATGCAAGTAAAGATGCAAAGAGAAAAAAAGAGATACAAAAATTGACCGTTATAAGTTGTTGTTCTTTCTTAACATTGCAAGATTTTTGGAAACTTGTTCTCAGTCTGTTATGTTCTTTGCAATCAATCCAGACGGTCAAATGGATAGCGAAGACCAGACACAATTTTAAATTGAAGCCTTTCGTCGCTATCCATTTTATCGTCTCGAAAAAATAGCAAATTGCTCTTTATCGAATCGACACAACATCTTTATTGCCTTCGCAGTAAAAATTAAAAAATACTCCCATAACATCCCAAACCAAGAACAATTAATGAAAAAAAATGAACTAACGAACTCCATTAAATCTGAATGTAAGAGTGTAAATTTGAAAAGAAGTAGCAACCGGGAAATATTTGATAATAAGTGTCGAAAAAAACCATATAGCTACTGCTAATTTAGTCCAATTCGGGAAAATGAGGAGAAATTTTTGCCGAATAAAAACTAATGAGTTGCCCAAAAATCCCACCTGCCCACGTGAAATTATTGAGATGTTTGAAAAAGAAACTGTTTTGGAGAAATTCGGCACCAGTAAAGCTTGTTTTCAGTCGGCCGATGACTCAAAATCTTTTACAGGGATACAATAATTGAACCGAATTCTTCATATTCCATTTTTGTATCGCCAAAGATTTCCCGAACAATTCTTTCCTCTTGGACGGAACATTTAAAATTGTTCCGTCATGTGGATATAAACATACTTAATTATTCATATTGAACATAACGGACATGATGTAAGGATTGTCGACTCAATTTTATTCATTATTTCTACATACATACATATGTACATACATACATATGTACATACATACATATGTATGTACATACATACATACATACATATACATATGTATAAATTGTATATGCAAAGAAAAGTTTTTATGTACATATCTTCCTTGGTGCTGTTTTGTTCAATTGACATAGAGTTAGGAATTGAGTTAGGAATGCAGTCTTCATAATTTTGGGATGCTCTTTCGTCCGTTTTCTTATTTATTTTAAGAGTTACAGATATACAATTTTGTTCAAAACGCCATATTTTGAAAGGTTTTTCATAGCATTTCTGTTCAATAAACCTTTTGTCATGAGTTTTGTATGATATTGAACAATTTAAAGTATATTTTTTAAAAACTGTTCCATAAAAGTTTAATGACGGATTTGTATAGAACACGGCAATACAATCATTTTTTACTATGGGAGGGGGGGTCTATCTCCCCCCGTTTAGGCGGTAGGGGCAATTTAAAAAATATGTATGTTAAATAGAAACAAAATAATTAAAAAATAATGGTAATACAATTAAGTGTGGCGGAACACTTGCTGTACTACTACTGTAGTTTTTTGTTTGGAAAAATTATATAGTAGTATGTATTTTGTTTTCATTTCTAATTTGATTGTTTCGAAAATATTTATGATTATTATTCAAAACTTAGCTTCTCGAACAACTCGTTCAATTTGTTTTAATTATTAATTTCGTTTAAATAAATTAATTTCTTTTTTAATTATTACTATTGTTCTTATTTGTTTCTTAAAGCCAACATTCTATTCTATTAGCCAGTTTTTAAATCAAGTCAAAACTATGCATAGTTTTCGAAAAAAAATTGTTTTAAACTCAAAATTTAGAAAAAAAAGTCAAAAAAAAATTTTTATTTCAATATTTCCGTTATTTTTTAATTATTTTTTTTCTATTTAACATACATATTTTTTAAATTGCCCCTACCGCCTAAACGGGGGGAGATAGACACCCTCTCCCATAGTAAAAAGTTCTTGTATTGCCGTGTTCTATACAAATCCGTCATTAAACTTTGTCGCCTGAGTTATCGTACTCTTGCCAAAATATAAAAACTTCAAAATTCATCAAATGTAACAGTCTTCCAAATGTTGAAAAGAACAAATTTAACATAATTCTTTCAAAAGAAAAGAAAAAGGATATTCAGGCTATGTTGCCATTCATGACAAATACACAAGACCGACGCACAGTGGATCGACCATCATATACATAGCTAGACATAAAAAAACCGATGACGTAGATTACACTTTTTTCTTATGTATGTATAACGAATTATTGGTGACTCCAGAAATTTATTTGTTCCCCGACTTACCCAATTAATTGAAGAGCAATGCAATTCAAAGTTAATAGTAAAACAAATTGAAAATAATAAGGTTCTTGAAAGATGTGTTAGACAGGTCTATTTCAATATCAATATTAAGCATTTCACCTAAGTTAAACCAGTCTAAATACCAAAACGTTCTATAGACAATCGTTTCTTGCGCAAAAATTCGCGGTAATCTTTTTTTAGGGTATTCAAGTACTTTATTGACGTAATCAAAGTGAAAAGAGAGCGTTCGAAGAAACTCAGTTTTTAAGCCAGCCTCCAAGTGTAACATGTAGTTGTTGGTAGGTTTAACATTTTTTCATGAAAAACCTGAACCGTTTTTCTACTTGTTCAATTTTTTTAGATCCCCAAATTTGTGCGCCCTATAACATAATGGACCTGGCTGCGGTATCGAAAATTTTGAGCTTATTTGAGAAACTTATATTTTGGCTATGCATATATTTGGACCACGTTGTAATGATTGTGCTTTTAGATTTTGTAAGCTTTAAGTCTAAGTGTTTATTGAAGGACAGGTTATAATTCAGTGAAACTCCTAGGTACTTGTAAACATTCACGATTTCAATCCGATCAGAACCATTATTCCAGCTGAGATTGCTTGAAATCCAGGGGTGGAATCGGCTAAGGTGATTTTTGATTGTCACCTTTGTGATCATAAAAAGTGATCAAACTAATTTTTGCGTCTGTGTAAGGTGATCACCAAATTTTGTTTAGAATTTGGTATCACTTTAAAAGAAATTCATTTGTTACAATTTCAGTGGTTGTATTCAAAAACCGATCTGAAGCTATCCGGATAAGTTTGTGTTGTTGTAATAATATGTAAAAACACAGCTGTTGCAATAACAACTCAAAGGAATCTGAAAAATTTTTAGATGCGGACAGCATATGTGAATCAATCGCGAACGTGGGCATTTATTACCGTTTGTGTCTGCCGGCAAATAGATTTGTGTTGTGTAGTTGATAAGGGTTTAAAAAAAATACAAAAATGTAAGTAAAAATAATATTTTACACTTAACTCAGAAATTAGTTATTTAAAAATGTGAAATTTTTATCAATAGGATTCCAGCAAACAAAACACAAATTGCGGAGGTTAATCCTCAAGAGCCGGACATTTCTGTTATGATTAATATTTTCATTTTCAGCATTTTCAGAAGGTAAAATCAAAGGCACAAACACATTCATATTATCTTGAAATTTCAGCAACTGAAAATAAAAATCAATTTCCAATGAAAGTGACAACTAAAGAGCTGTCACCAGAAAAAGTCACCAAATCTTAATTGTCATCACCTTACACAGACCGAATTTGTTGATTGTGACTGTCACCTATCACAAATCACCTTACCCGATTCCACCCCAGAATTTTGGATTTGTTAAGATTTATTTTTTAACCCCATGACTTACAGTAGCATATTTTGAATTGTTGAGCAAAAATAAGAGACACCTTATTGACCACAAACGATTAAAAAATAAAACAAAAAAAAAATTATTTTATTTTTATTGAAATTGGATGCATTTCGAACCAACTATGGTTCATCTTCAGCAATACACTAATTTGGCAAAAAAGGAAAGTACAAATCAAAACAAAGAAAAGAATTAAAGAAAGCCTCACATTAAATAATTAGAGTAAAAGAGAACATTAGATAATATTAATACAATAATATTAAACAAAGGTGATGTAATGTTTCCATTATTCATTATTCCACTGTTCATGATGCTGTTGTTGTTGTTGTGGATGAAGAGGCTTTCATATGCATCAAGTCGTCGATGGTTTGTTACATGTTTTATGAGCTTTACACCTTCTAAGCTCACATTGAATATTGAAATGCTTGTTAGTGAGGGCGTGTGCAGCGGCGGAGGATTTTTCGGGTCAGTTGAATTTTATGTGATTCGTGTGTTCTTTAAAACGAACTCCAATGCTCCGTTTTGTCTGGCCGATGTAAACAGTGTTGCAGTCTCCACATTGAATCTCATAGATTCCAGATTTGTTGGTAACTGTGGATTTGTCTTTGGTTGAACCTAGCATATTTTTTAATTTACTATTGCTAGAGTAAACGTATTCTATATTTTGTTGTTTTAATTTTGTGTGCATTTTATTTGTTATTGCAGGAAAATACGTCATTGATGCTCTTTCGTTGTTGTTGTTGTCGTGAAGTTGTTTATTTTGTCTGTATAATGTTGTTAATTCTGCTTTTTTGAGTTTTTTGGTATGTTTTTTAATTAATTTGTCTAAAATAGATCCATTTGTTGCAGCGATTTCTTTTAAAAGATTGTACTCAGTGGCATAGTTGGAGATTGAAAGTGGCAGTTTGCACAGGCGATGAACCATTGAATGAAAGGCAGCGAGTTTGTGTTGAATTGGACAAAAAGAGTCAATTGTGATGTATCGGTTGGTTGTGGTTGGTTTCCTGTAGATAGCAAAATCAATTTTTCCGTTTTTTCTAGACAGATTCAGGTCCGAAAAATTCAACTTTTGATTTTCTTCTGGTTCATAGGTGAAGTTTATACTATTAAACTCGGAGTTGAGTATTTTTATAACCGAATCTATCTCTACCTTTTTTATCACCGCAAAAACATTATCTACATAACCAAACCAAATTCTTGGAAGTAATCCTCTTTCTCTTAATTTTATTTCGAAAGAAGACATGAAAACTTCCGCTATAAATGGGGACAAAGGGTTTCCCATACTTGTTTCTGCTTCAATTTTTTAGAAGATATTTCTATACTGAAAAAAGTTTTGTGACATACATATACTTAAGCTGTTTTCAAGTAAGTAATTTTCTTGATTTCATCAATCTCAAACTTCTCGAGGTGTTTTTGGAGAGCTTGGGAACAAAGCTTTGACATCGAATGAAGTCATGATGTTTTCTTCTTGTTTAAAAATATTTTTAGTTTTTTTTTACGATATCAAACGAATTCTTCGCTGAGCAGCTTTCTAACGGATATTTTTTCATTTCGTTTACTAACCACTTGGATATTTTGACCAAAGGTGAAGATATATTCGAAACGATGTGACGCATTTTGTTTCCCGGTTTGTGTACTTTTGGAAGCGCATAGAGTTTCGGTACATCTGGGTTGGATATATTTAGTTTCCAGGTGGGAATCCCAAAAACCGGATTTATTTCTTTAATTAAGGATTTTGACTCACGAATCATTCCAGGCAGTGGTGTTTTGTTTAATATTTTTAAATTACTGGAGTTTACCGAATCTCTGACTCTTTCATCGTAATCAATTTTGTTCATAATGACTAGTTTGTTCCCTTTATCTGCCTTCACATATAATAAACATCTTTTTGTTTGAGTTCTTTAATGATAGAATGTATTTTTATTGATTCTGAGTCACACTTAAAATTCTTCTTTGCATTTCTTAAAACAGGTTTTGCAACGTCTCTAATTTGTTGTTTTGTTTCTAGTTGTTTGAATTTTAAGCATGTTTGCAGGTCAACAATCGATTCAATTATGGGAATTTTCAAAGGTTTTGGAGTGTAGTTTAAACCTTTATTCAAAACAGTGACTTGTTCCTTGTTAAAATTTTCATTTGATAAGTTTACTACTAAATCTTCCACGAATTTTGGTTTAAGAGCACTGTTTGGTTGGGTATTTTGTATTTCTCTTTGTTCATATTTTAGTTTTTGTATTTTAAGGTTTTGAGACTCGCGTTTTTTAATGTACATGTTTTGGCATTTCTCTAACACTTTATCTTGAAATTCCAACCAAGCTAAATACTCGACACCATTTATATTTTTTGTGATTAAAACATGTAGGTTATAAATTTCTAACTCGAATTTAGTAAGTTGCGCGTAATGGTATTTTATCTCTAAATTCAGCCATATGTACTTAGATTTTTTGATGACATCGGAGGTCAGCGAGTTTGTTACGGCACATTTTATTTTGATGAAATGACGATACACACGGGACCGACGGCATTCATCCATCTATCACCCATCAAATTGGAATATTTGTTCAAGATGGTCTTGGTTGACATTGTAACTTATTTAAAGTCATTAAAAAAAATTGTATTTTAATGGAAAAACCAACAAAGATCTTAAAGAGTTTGAACTTTTATTTCGTAGTCGCGTTAGATTGTTGAGCAAAAATAAGAGACACCTTATTGACCACAAACGATTAAAAAATAAAACAAAACAAAAAGCACGAACAATTCTTGTAGGTATTAGCTATTTATTTTATTTTTATTGAAATTGGATGCATTTCGAACCAACTATGGTTCATCTTCAGCAATACACTAATATGGCAAAAAAGGAAAGAAAGTACAAATCAAAACAATTAAAGAAAGCTTTACTATATCGGCGACACGAATACCTCCTGGTAAATGTGAGTGTAAGTCATTCAGATAGAGGCTAAATAAGATTGGACTAAGTAAACATCCTTGATTTACACCGACTTTAACTTCAAAAAGGTCAGAAAGAGAAGTTCCATCCCAAACCTGGCAAGTTGTTTCTTTATAAAGAAGGTGCAGTTAAGGTTACTATTTTTGTTGACAAACCCAAACAAAACAACTTATACAAAAGCAAATTACGTGGTTTCAGATCGAAACAGTGGCGGATACAGGGGGGGGCAATGGGTGCAATTGCCCCCCCCCTGGGCAATTTTATTGCTAAAGTTTTTATTGCTAAAATGTAAGCTACCTGCTTCAATCTCTGCCTAAAACTATAAAAACCAACACGCAAACAAATGCTAACGCATCACTTTTTGTTCTCATGAACATGAATATCAGAATTATGTAAGTAGTTACCTATTTCACACTCAAATTTTAATTCCGAAACGATATTGAAATTGCGTACAAAAAACCATCCCTTTTTTATTTTTTTTTTCAAGGGCAGAATAGTTGCAACCTGCAACATTTTAGATATGACTCTGGTTATGTGAGTAAGTATGTATGTATGTATGTATATGTATTTTAATACTCCGTAAGTTATTTACATTTTTTTTGCGTGCGCCCGCCGCCGCGCCGCCGCCGTGCCGTCGCG
This sequence comes from Syrphus vitripennis, assembly GCA_958431115.1. Taxonomy (NCBI): domain Eukaryota; kingdom Metazoa; phylum Arthropoda; class Insecta; order Diptera; family Syrphidae; genus Syrphus; species Syrphus vitripennis. The sequence goes on along the minus strand of OY288109.1, from coordinate 66,134,304 downwards.
CCGCCGCACCGCCGTCCCCGTCCCCGTCGTCGTCGTCGCTTCGTTGAAAACCTTTTTTATTCTTTTTTTTTTCACTGACTGAAGAATAACCCTTTTCTCTACCTGCAAACATTGAGAATAGGAAAAGGGATGATGTGCCATAAGCAAACTTGACTTTATGATCTATGTATGCATACCCGTTAATTGTAAAACAAAAGAATGGCAATAAAACGATTCACTGTCCCTTCGAAGATTTTTCGCGTAAAGAAAACGGATTTTTTGTCTATCGTCGCGGTGCCAACCGCGACGAGTGATGAAAATGTGTCTCAGGTTTTTAGGTAGAAAATTCTAATTCAAATTGCATCTTTTCATTTCATATTCTGTTTGCTCTTATATTCGATGCGTGGCTGGCTTTTGTGTGTAGTCAATTACAGTCTTTTGTCGCGTGCCAACAGTGTCAGTTTATAATTATTATATTAGTGCGTAGATGTTAACAAGTGTTTTGTATAAAATTGCACAAAGCGAACAGGTGACACCCAGATAATAAACAGTGTTTTAAATCGCAGGAAATCATGGTAAGTTAATTGAATATATTGTTTAATTACGTTCAATATTGGTATTTCATTTAGAAAGAAGAGTTTATATAATTTCATAAGAGAAATGGATGAAAAATAGTACCTAGGTTATCTTAGCAACAAGATTATTAAGACTTATTTATTTGGTGAAAATAGCTGAAATAGTGAGGGGACTATTTTTTATCAAAATACCTACCTATGTAGTTGATTATGCACATTTTGTGGCAAGCATGAAATTTGTATTAGTGGTATACAGTACTTCATAAAAGAATAATTTTGAGATACCCATTGCCGATTGCGGAATTTTGCATCTTATCTAAATAGGGGATAGGGAGTTAAATTTCAAGGTTGATTTAGATATATTATTAGAATAATCACGTAAGAATTAAAAAAATCATTGTTCAACTACTATCTACATTCAGTGGTGTTTAGTTTTGTGTGAAGAATAGCGAAAAAGAATTTAAAAAAAAAACAACCAAGTGTGTATTTTTTGTAGAATTGTTGGTTATCCGCTTTAACTTTAACTTTAGTTTTAACTGGTCTGACAGTCTAAAGTCTTAAACCAAAGAAAAATAAACGGAATACATTTATTTGGCACTATAGTGACTCTGAAAAATCGACCGAGTTGAATAAATTTGCATTGGTCAGTATTTAAAAGTTATCTTCAAAAATTTTCAATAAGGTGCTTCCAAAAAAATTCCATTTTTGTTGTTCTTTTCAAAGATTTCAACAAAATTGACATTGATCTATAACTCCCTAAAAAAAGTGGTTCTAAATAAAACTTGGCATGAGTTTTTCTTATATCATATCATTATCACATAATATTTATGGGTTTCCAGGTGTTTTTTTTTTCAGGGCTAAAAAGGGCATGAAAATATACACAATAAAATCTTTGCACATAGAGTATTAATAAAACAGCGCCCAAAGATTTGACACAGTGTGTTTTTAAACGAACAAATAACGAGTTACGGTTTTTTTTAATTTAATTTGAAATAGTCTTAAATTCAGTGTGGGTATCCTATTATGTTATCTTTCAAGTAATATTAAAAGTTATTTAAATTCCTTCACTTCTCGCGTCATTTAATCAGGTTCAAAAAGGCGATAAGCAGTTGAACAAAAAATAAAAACATAAACTCTATTAAAAAAAAATATAATACGCTTAGATCATGTTTAAAAGTTGTTTGACCAGATAAAATGTAAAAACTTTTTATATACAAAGAAAGCAATAAATGATGTGCATTATAGAAAAACTCTTGTATCAAAAAGGCCCCCAATATCTCAAAATTTTTCTTTCACGTGCTTAAGTTATTTTGACACTTGCTCTTGCTTGTCGATGTGTATTATTTTTGTAAGTTCCCTCATTCAAATATATTTCAGTGTTACACACACAATGTATCCACTCATATTTATGAAAGTTTACTTTTTTAATAGGGAGATCAACGACCAGGACCGTCAAAAAAGCGAGACTCGAATAACAGAAGCATTGACTCGTTTTTTCAACCAATCAATAAGAGACCAGTTTTATCTTGTACAGAAACTCCTGATTCTGAAGTGGATAAAAGTAAACATGTTGATCTTGTCGCTCAATCTTCTCCCCGTTCTCCTAAATTCACAGGAAGTGATAGCTCAATTGAGGAGAGGGTTGCGCCTGCTTCTCCCTCGGTTCGTGAGTCCACGTCTTTTAATCAATCAGATGCCCCCTATGATATTGGAAATTTTTTAAATAAACAGATTGATGACTTCACGAAATATCAGCTTCTGTCGAATCCTTGGCAGCCGAAAGAGGATTACAAGTTGCCATTTTCTTCACACTTGGTCAAAGGTAAGGTGGTCAAAAGGTATTTTGGCCATAAATATCTCAGAAAATATCCTTGGCTTGTGTTTTCACCGTCAAAACAGGGTTTGTTTTGTAAATATTGCCCTTTTTTCGTCACTGGAAGTGTTGGAGGTGGTCAAAAAAATGTGCCTTTACAAAGCCTTGTGAAGAAGCCCTTAACAAACTTCAAAGATATTTCTGGACAAAAGGGCGATTTAGAAAATCATGCTAATAACTTTTACCACAAACGAGCTGTTGAGGATGGGACTGCGTTTCTTTACACTTATAACAACCCAAACATGGAAATAGTTAACTGTGTAAACCAACAGCGTCTCAAAAAAATAGAAGAAAACAGGGAACGCCTTCGCCCCATAGTAGAAACCATCATCTTCCTTGGACGGCAAAATTTAGCATTTCGTGGTCATAGAGATGATGGAGCTATACTTCAAAATACAGTTGATTCAAATCAATCTGATGTGACCGTAAACGAAGGAAATTTTAGAGAACTTTTAAGGTTTCGAGTATCTGCTGGAGATAAGAAATTAGAACAACATTTGCGGTCAGCCTCTTCTAATGCTACATACATAAGCAAAACAACACAAAACAAGCTTATTTCATGCTGTGGGAAAGAGATTTTCGATCAAATTTTGAGTAACGTACGGGCATCACGATATTATTCAATACTTTTTGATGAGACAACCGATGTATCTCACCAATCCCAGCTGAGTGTTATCTTACGATATGTTTACGAAGGTAATATTCGAGAAGATTTTGTCACTTTCGTGGATGCATTTGAGGAACTAGCTGGTTCAAGAACTGACGAAGAATACGAGTCCGATGAAGAAAACTGGAGAGAAACCAGAAAAATATTAACAGCCGAAGAGAAGTTGGATGGAACTTCTAAATCTAAGGAGTTGTCTTTAACTGGCAAAGCCATTGGCCAAATTATCTTGTCTCAGCTAAAGAAGAAGCTTAAGCTTCCACTTGAATGGTGTGTGGGAATAGGGACAGATGGATGTGCTGTAATGCTTTCAGAGGTTCGAGGTGCTGTGACGGTGATTCAAAAAGAAGCAAAAAATTCTGTGAAGTGTCCTTGCTATAGTCACAAGCTTAACAACTCCATTTCTCGAAGCTCGAAAGTACCTGCTATTCGAGACGCTGTTACAATCATGAAAGAGGTAATAGCGTTTTTTAAATCTCATCCAAAACGAAAAACTGTCCTTATGAGCACTTTGGGGTGTTCACTCACATCTCTTTGTGAGACTAGGTGGGTAGACCGGCATGAAGGTGTGCTCCAGTTTTCCTTAGACCTCGTCAAGATTGTGGAAGCATTGGAAATGATTTCGCAGTGGCGTGACCCAAGTACAGCTAGCAAGGCTTCTTCAATTGTAACAACTCTATGCAATACACAGTTCATTCTATCAGTGTTATGTTTAAGTGATGTTTTGTCTTTAACACAGTCTTTGAGCAAATTGTTACAAACGAAGTCTCTTGACCTTAACAGCAGCGCTATGCTGGTGAAAGACACAATTTCTGTAATTTCTAGTCGCCGAGAGAACATAGATACTAGTTTTAAAAATATATGGCAGCGTGCAAAAACTTTAGCTGAACAACTGAATGTTGAATTGAAAATTCCTCGCATCCCACGTCATGGTGGACGCCAAATTTACAGAGCAAATTTTAACACTAGTTCAGTTGAGGAGTACTACAGAGTATCGTTATATGCACCTCTACTTGATTTTGTTTTAACTGATTTGAGTGAAAGATTTCAACCCGAAACATTAGACATATTTAAACTCACGATTTTCATCCCGGAAAATATAGTCGGGTATAATACTGACGAGTTTGATAACACCGTTAAGTCTCTATTGGATCGATTTGGAAAACTATTGGACTTAAATTTAGACACTGCCTTTTTTTTGCTTAAGGATGAGTTGGTGCTGTGGCGCGAAAAATGGTTAAAAGAAAAGGAACAGAAGAATAGTCTCCCCGTTACTGCCCTGGATTTAATTGATAAGTGCAATAAAGATGTGTTTAGTTTAACACATAGTTTTCTTCTCATTCTTGCAACGCTTCCTGTAACAAATTCTTCGGCAGAGAGATCTTTTTCTTCGTTGCGGCGCCTCAAAACATATTTGAGGTCAACTATGGCCGAAAACCGACTTCGTGGTCTGGCACTCATGCACATCCACAGACAAATCCCGATCGATGTTGAAAAGATAATAACCAGGTTTTCAAAAACCGCCCATACTAGACTAGAATTAAGTATTTAAGAAGTACTCGTATGTACCTACATATGTACATCATGTACAATACTTTCACTGCTGAATTTAAATTAATTAATTTATTTATTTATTTTTTTTTTTTAATACGAGTTCCTATTTACACTATTTAATATTTACATATATTCATACGGACACTATTATGTACCTCCACATGCTTTCTTTAGATTTAGATTTATTTATTTGCTTTTATTTACTCAGTAAGAAACAATACCTTTCTTTAATTCATTTAAATTAAATAATTTGTTTTTTTATATTTGATTGACTTTTATTTCAAAGACAGACAAAAAGAGAATCATTAAAAAAGGCGTAAGTATTCGATGGACGATTTTTTTTTAAAGGTAGGCAAAATAATACGAAAATTGCCCCCCCCTGGACGAAATCCTGGATCCGCGCCTGGATCGAAAGCACAAGAAAAATCAACGAAAAAAGCATATGTATTTTTCTTTCTATTTTTATTTAAATGGACGATGCTGGTGAAGTTAAATGTCGAAGTTAATGTCGATTGTTGAGTAACCAGATCGAAAGCCAGCTTGGTACTCACAAAGTATGTCATTGTCGTTAGTCCAGCCGTTTATTCTATTTAAGATTAGCACTATGAATAATTATTATAATGTGTCCAAAGGGGAAAGTCCTCTATAATTATCACAATTGTTAGGATCACCTTCCTTGAATAAAGGCATTATTATTGAACTGCGAAAAGATAGTGGAATTTCACTAGTTAAGAATATTTTGTTAAGCAGAATAAGGACTTCTTCTAAAAAACATGATGGAGCATTTTTGTAAAACACATAACTGATTCTGTCTTTACCTGGTGCCTTTTTAAGTTTAGCTTTTTGCAGTACATATGATAGCTCCTACATTTGAAAGGGTGTTTCAAGAAAAGGATTTGTTATTTTCGGCATAACCCAAGAAATTTACACATTCAGGGGGTGACAATGAAATTTTAAAATGGTTTTAAAAATCATTAATCTGGAAAGTGCTGATTTTTTTGGAAAAGAATTTTTCAAATTATTTGCCAATCACTCGAATTTTTAACACTGTTCAATTTTTCAATTATTACATGTTGGTGAAGCAACTTTTTACTTTTGCAAATTTGTAAGTATTTAAATCTGCAATATGTGCGATTATAAATGCTCAAATTATACAAACGGAAGAGACGGAAGAGAAAAATGCATTTTCAGCATTTTTTTCCTTGAAGTGTAAAATTAATTTAAAAACAATCTGTGTTCTTAAGATATTTTGGACAATATTACTTATTTATGGTGTTGTTAATTTGAATCCAAATTGTGTTTTTTTAGTAGCTGTAAATGTCTTCTTTTTGGAAATGTTTATGCAAATTTGTGCAAAGTACCTACTTTTTTCCATTTTTAGATACTTTTCCGTTCCTCGTACGGAATTTTTTGAAGTTTGGTGTTCCAAGGGGTACGGAACAATAAATTGCTGGAATAAATTTTAAACAAAAATTTAAAAAAAATTATTTCTTTAAAATCTGTAAATTTAAGTGTAAAATGGGAATTGGCAGGAAGGCGTAAGGAAATGTTTCTAATAAAGTAGTGGCTTGATAAAATTGAATGTTTTAAAGTAGAAAATAATGAATCAGATGAAAAATAGCATAGTGGAAAATTAAGAAAGTCAATGTGGTCCATCAGGAAGACCAAAAAAACAAATTTGATAGCTGTGGAGAAACTCGAAGCGTAGCGAAGTGCGGCATCTTATCGATAATAACTCTTCATCTGAGTTGCTCTAGGCAGCCCATATGACCACTCGGCCGAGTGGTAATCGTGCTGGAGCATAGGTCATCGTCCCTATTGGAAAACTGTCACAGCAAACAGCAAATAGCGCGAAAGATTGCAGATGTTTTAGAATTTTTAATGCCCGAAAACTGTCGAGAGTAAGGGAATTACTCAACATGCTTCTTATAACTTTAGATCCATTTATAAATTCATTTCGGGAAAGCCATTACAAAATTTAAAATCGATGTCTTCTGAAGTTTTACAATTTTTAATTGAACCAGAAACAGTAAGTGATAATTACTTAAACTCTAACAGTGACGAAAATCACGAATCACAAAGCGAATATTCTAGCTAGGACTGAATCTTTTATTTAACGATAATTTTCTCCATTTAAATATTCTTTCGTCTTTTTCTTTTGTTTGAAAGAGGTATCTTTCATTTGTTATTATTTATGAAACCAATCTTCTTTGATTTACATATATTCTATGAAATTGAACTTTTGATTTGTATGGAAAAAAAGAAACTTAATGTACTTATGTATCTATATTATAGAAAAATTTTAAACTGTTTTTAAACTGTGACAGTATACCTATTAGAACCCAAATTTGTGTTTTTGTTTTTGTTATTTTTATTTAATTATTTATTTTTATTTTATCATAAAATTTATACTATAAAAAGAAGTTCTTCTATTAAGTTATAATTTTTTTTCCAACGAAAAGTTGTGTTAATTTAAATATTTTATATTATTTAGCTTCAAATAAATATATCCCGAGCAAAGCTTGGACTACCAAGCTAGTCCTGTGTACAAATTATTATTTTTTTTGTTTATAATGAATTTGTTGAGTTAATTAAACATTTAAAACTAACATTCGAATTTTTGACTTCTAAATGTATGGAGTCGGTCAACTGTGCGACGTTTTTATGAGCAAATTATAAGAAATCATTACATACCTACCTTTTATTTTTTAAGTTTTAGCTTGAAGCAAATATACATATGTTTCATAATATAATATGCACCTTGAATGAATGAATGAATGTATTGGGTAAACATTTGCACTGCGACCTTGAGATCTATTGTGCCCCCCTTTTGATCTGGATGAGGTTTCTCATCTACAATTCATCCTCCAAATTCGTTCCTTTGAGGAATTTAATAATTTGGGGTATTTTTAGAGAATGTAATTCATTTTCTTCTATATGGTACTTGCCCAGATATTTATGTCTATGATGCACCAGTGCATCACATTTCCCTATTATGTGGTCCGGTGTCTCCTCATGAGCGTTGCAGAATCTGCAGGAAGCGCTGCTCACTAGGCCTAGGATGCTGAGGTGTCTTCTCAGTTTGCAATGGCCGGAGAGGAGACCCGCTACTCTCCTAAGATTGTTTCTACCTAGGCTGATGCAGGATGGGAAACGCTCTCGGTTAAAGTTCCCGAGTAAGAGTTTTGCCTGTCTTAGTTTGGGGAGTTCTTTCCAGATTTTTGATCTTTTCGCTTCCTCTTCGGATTTGATTTTGTTTTTAATCATATTCTCTCCCATACCAAAATAGGGCTCTGGTAACGTTAGGGGTGCCATTGCTCCTATTTTTGCTAGGGAGTCAGCCTCTTCATTGCCCTGGACACCAAAGTGACCTGTAGTGTGACTCTTTTCCTTGCCCAGTTCATTGAGCTTATTCACACTTTACCATACTAGTCTAGAAATAATGGTATATGAATTCAAAGCTTTAAGGGTGAGTGTCCCATGAAAAAATAGGTTAGAGTTTTGCGCTAAGTTCACACTTTTCCGAATATTTTAATGAAACAAACGGATATCGATAGGAAATAGGATGGGTAAAATATTTCAGGAGCTTTAAAAAAAAAAATTAAAATTGGACCTAAAAATTAGAAAACAGATGGAAAAATAAAAAAAAAATAGAGTGCTTCCAAATATGATGGGGCTTATAATAAATAAATTTTTTTTATTTTTTTTTTAGGCACGGCGCGAATGATGTTTTTTTAAGTTTTTTTTTTTGCTATAGGTAGGTAGTTGTTTTGTTTTTTGGATGTTACGAGTATGTCATACTATGAGAAATGAGTAAAGTAATATACATAATATGAATAAGCGACAAAAAACGATATACATAATGCTAGAGAGGGGTTTTCGGTTTGGTGGCGGTGGATATTTTTATTTGTTGTAGATATCTACCTACCTACATATTTTTTTGTTCGTTATGATATGATCTTCTAATTGCAAAAAAATATTCATTATTAGTTAGGTATTATGTAAAATGTAAGTTTTCTTTTGAGAATTTTTTGAAAGAACATTTCACTCACCGGCTCATTCATACGGTTGTATTGCAGGTTGGAATTTAATTAGGAAAACTGTACGGAATTTTTTTTTTTTTTTTTTTTTTATAATTTGCACCCACACAAGGGATTTTTTATACCCTTTTTTGTGCCAGAGACACAGTGAGTGCATTAGGAACAAGGGAAGGGGTTGGAAAGGAGGTGTCGATGTACATTGGTCTTGAATTCCTGAACATTGCAATGATCGGGAAAGACAGAGTGTGGAAGAGAGTTCCACATTCGCGTAGTACGGCTAAAAAATGATTCTCTATACTTGAGAGTACGTCCGAAGTTGGGCTCGAGGGTAAACTGATGGGCATTCCTAGAAGCGCGAGTATTACGGGCGAATTGTTTGAGGGGAGGAATGCAACTGGCTATTTCACTAGAGCAATTACCGTAGAAGTAACGGTAGAACAAGGAGAGACACGCAACGTTACGACGGTGGTCTAAAGAGGTGAATGAGTTGGTGATCTCTCTATCACCAATCATTTTTACAGCTCTTTTTTGTATTCCATCTAAGAGGCTTAAGTAAGTAACTGGAGCACCAGCCCAGAGGTGGGAATTGTACTCAAGCTTTGGACGGATGTAGGTTTTATAGATAATAGCCAGATCAGACGGGGAAAAAAATTTCTTGCACCGTCTTAAGAAACCCAAACATCTTGCGGCATTTTTGGCGACATCGCATATGTGCTCGTTCCACGAGAGGTGGTCAGTGATGCACATACCGAGAATCTCGAGATGTTCGGTCTCGTTGATGCAAGTGCCACTCATGGACAGTGGCAAGGGGGGTATATCTCGCTTCGACGATACAAGACAGCATTGGGTTTTCGAAGCATTAAACTCTACGCGGTTTTTAATTCCCCATTGTACAATGCTGTTTAAGTCAGAGTTTAATGAGCTTATCATATTTTGCCGCTGCAGTTCCACATCCGAAGAGGAGGGATGTGAGTCTGGAAACGAATAAGAAAAGCTAAGGGTGCTATCGTCGGCGAAACAATTTATTGGATTAGATGTTACAGACAAAAGATCATTAATGAAAATGAGGAAGAGGGTTGGAGACAAAACGGAGCCCTGGGGCACACCAGCATTTATATTATGGGTTTCAGACTTGAAACCGTCCAATACAACTTGTATGGAACGGTTCGAAAGAAAGTTTCTAATCCAACGAAGAAGGGATTCATCGATACCGAAAGCACGCATTTTCGATAAAAGAGCAAGATGCCAGACTTTATCAAATGCCTTTGAAATATCAAGTGCAACAATCTTACTTTCTCCAAAACGATGTATAGATTTGTTCCACTGTTCGGTGAGATAAACCATCAGATCACCAGTGGACCTGTTGCTGCGAAAGCCGTACTGCCGGTCATTAAGAAGCTTTCGGTCTTCGAGATATTTCTTGAGCTGATAGTTTATCAGCGTTTCCATGACCTTAGAAAGAAGGGACGTAAGTGCAATCGGACGATAATTGGAGGGAGAAGAAGATTCGCCTTTTTTTGGGATTGGCTGGACAAATGCTGTTTTCCAACTGCTCGGAACGAGCCCAGAAGAATAGGATAGATGGAAAAGCTTACGCAAGGGTTTTGCCAGCGTGGAAGAACACCTCTTCAGATTAATAGCGGGGATACCATCCGGACCAGCGGATTTATGTATGTTGAGATCCTTTAGGACTCTCGCCACAGCACGAGTGCGGAAGAAGATTTGTCCCATAGAATCATTGACGCGCTCAAGAGCTGGAGAAGTCATGACACTCTCCGACAGCGAAGAGTTGGAGGCGAACTGCCTAGCAAAAACGTTAGCTTTTGCGAGAGAGCTAACAACTGGAGTGTCATTGTCAACGAGTGTTGGGACCGAGGAAGAAGAAGAATTCTTCATATTTTTCACAAATGACCAAAAAATTCTTACTGCCTTTGGGACATTGCAGTATTTTTTGCCTTAATTTTTGGTCATGCAAAAATTTGGTCCTTAGAATATGGGCATTGCAGGCCTTCCTGGCTTGTTTAAACTTGTTCCGGTTTTCCTCAGTTGGGTTGGCTCTAAAACACCGGAACTTTACATCTTTTTCCCTGATAACCTCTTTACAGCTTGGATCAAACCATGACTTTTCCTTAGGTTTAATGCTTTTAACCCTATTCGGGATAAAAGTTTTCATACCCACAATAATCATATTAGTAATCATATCTGTGCTGGAGTCTACGTCACTATCGAGGAAACATAGTGACCAGTTAAAGATCCGGTAAAAGTTGTTGAGACCGTCCCAGTTGGCTTTCTCGTATTGCCATACGGTTCTCTTCGGAGCTCTTTCTTTAACTGGATTAGTTTGACACGAGAAATTTGCAGATATAATACTATGGTCTGACCTGCCTAGAGGCGTTAATACATTGATAGTGTATTTATCAGGGTCAGTCGTAAGGAACAAGTCAAGAGTATTTTCCGCTTGGCCATCAATATCCGATATTCGAGTGGGCTCGGTGACAAGCTGAGTAAGGTGGTTAAACTCAGCAAAGATCTCAGCACACATTCCTTCGGGTGTTGTCTGGCCCGAATGGAGAAGCCACGAAGAATTGTGTACATTGAAATCGCCCGTAATAACGATTTCAGTGTGAGGATACAGGGATACAATTCTTTGAATGGAGTCAGACAGAGCGTCAAATTCGTGAGAAGTTGAAGCTCTGTCCAAATTTGGGCTTCGATAAAGAAAGCAGTAGTGAATGATGTGCTTATTTACGGAAAACTTAAACCACATAAAATTGAAAAAAGGGTTGGAGCAGCGTCCATATTGTGGTAAGAGTTGATAAGCAACATCATTTCTAATGTAGACGGCGAGACCATGGTGGGAGAAGAATAAAGGCACTAAGCAATACCCATGAATAAAAAATTCAGTAGGGTCGGAATTCTCACCTACTTGGGTTTCACTCAGTGCCAATACAGCTGGCCTGTTCGAAACAGTGTGGATGTACGCAGCAAGAAAATTAATTCTTAGCCCACGAATATTGCAATAATCAACACTGAAATTGTCAATCATTACACGTAAAAGAATGAAAAAGACCAAAACAGACGATATCAAAAGAAATACTAAGTTGAATACAGGAATTCTTCACGATTCAGCGCCACTATTAGTGTTATGCCTTAATGGCAGCGTGAATCGATCCGACCCTGGAATTCAAATAGCAAATCTTTAATCCGTTATTGACGAAATATCATATGCTTACATTGAATAAGTATAAAAAAAAAACTCAATGCAATGCAATGCATATGATAACCCATCAACTGTACGAAGGGGAAACAAAGAGAAGGGAATGATGGAATTATGTACTCACTGCGCTCTTGTGGCTATCGGGTATTTTTTTTTGTTGCCTTTTTTGTGGGTGCATTTTTTTTGTTTGTGTTGTTTTTGTTGTTGTTGAACACTTGTTTAATTTTAATATTTATTTTATGTTTATTTTTGTGTTTATTCTTTTTATTGTTTTGTGTTTATTGTATTTTGTATGGTTTGTTTTTTGGTAATGGACGCGATGGACTTAGACGGGACAAAAAAAAAATAACGACAAGGGACACAAGCACTGCACAAGCACAACCACTCTCTTTGAACACTTGACACGGAATTGAAAATTTTGAAAGTGAGTAGCAACCTAGGCAGGTAAGACATGATTTTTGGAAATTTATTCAAATTATACTACCTAACTAGAGTAAAAAAAGTATAAGTTTTTGTATGGGTCGAGAAACTACCTAGGTATGTATGTTCTATACGGGAAGGGCCAGGTATATAGTTGATATTTTTTTTAAATAAGGTAGGTACAGTACACATAATAAAATGCTGAAGATCAAGATAATTTTTTTTTAAATTTTGGAGTGATTTTTGAAAGGTTTCAACTATGTATTTAAATTATGGTCAAATTAAAACAAAATAAAAATAATTTCAAACTTCTTTTAAAATATTGAAAAAAAAAAACAATTTTTACCGACATTGCCGGCACAGGTATGGAAAACAACGGGATATAATTTTGTCATTGTTCAAATGTGTTTTTTTTCTTTTATCATTGATATCCCAAAATCTAATGATCATACAAAAAAATAGAACTCACTGTTTTGAAAACTTGATAAGATACTCTATAGGTACATAGGCGCCCGGAGGGGGAGGGCCAGTAAGTTAAATAAAAAAAACCGCAAGAAAAATGTTGTGACCCGCAGTCCCAACCAACCTCAATCCCATACAAAACCTTTTGTGTATACTTTCCATATAATCCATACGCGCATGAAACCACCCAGAAGCCAGAAACACCTTGACCATGAATAATAATCCATACTCGTCATAATTATGTAAACAAAACAAATACTAATTATAGAACATTGGTTTGCCTACACAACCTAAAAAAAACAATGCGCTTCTTCAAAGTGCATTGTGTAATGTGACACCTTCCAAACTGCGATCGATTATGACACACACCGAAGTACTTGAGTGGGTCACCATACGATCAGCAGAATTAATGCATTGAAGTATATGACACATTGTTTATGTTGGTATGACCAGTGCAATTTGGTATATTATGATTATTATGAAATATAGATCATGATGTGTGGCCTGGTTATGGTAAACAAAACGCATTGTTAGGTAACATAGTTCTTACTATGTCAAATAACATATGGATTGTAGGGCATGGTATTGGAATGGAAGATAGATTCCAAAATGTATAAAAGAGGAACCAAATGCAAGGAAGGGCAGAGTTGATCAAATTAAGCATAGAGTAAAGGTCGCAGCCAACGCATCGAGACAGCGGGCCTTTTTACTCAAATAAGAAATACTTTATAAGAAATACTTTGTTTTATTTCCCAAGACAACTCTCCGTCGTCTGCTCTTCCATCTTGAAGCACGGCAGAAACGTTACAAAAATAACAAAAAACAATTAAATCTCAATTATCATTAATTCCTTATAAATCGACAAAAATTTTGCTCTAAAAATTAAATTAAATTAAAATTTTTTTTTGCATATTTTACACACAAACATAACACTACTACTTTTTAGCATTTCAATCATTCATCATTCAATTACACTATTTTACATAAACTATCGAAGAAAAAACAATACAACATGACTTGTGTACCTATATATGTATATGCATACATATTTCTTTTCGCAAAACAAACAAATGACCCAACCAATGAGTATACATGTATACACATAAGTATATATACCTATACTGCACAATATTCAACCAAAAATCCTGCATCGATCCGACCACAAGAAGTGAACACGAACTTCCATCAACCATCAAGTCTACGAGTTACGATTTGAACAAAGAAAAAAAAAACAGGACATAGGTATATAATTATCTACCTAATTTTTCAAACTTCTGAGTTTTATATCTAAAGAACGATCATATCCATCGCGAAATCATGAATCGCGATAACAAAATACAATGTGTAACAACCTACAAGTAACTTGCCCAACCAAAAAAATCAAATTCTTCTGCATGTGGCTACGTCATATTCAAATTGTCATTCATGAATCATGACCTTGCATCAAATATATCTAGAAAAAAAATTATTTCTAACAGCAGGTTTTTTTACATTTTCTAATAATTATAAGATGACGGGTAAGAAAAGAAAAATAAAAAAAACTTAGCCAAGCACAAAAAAAAAACAAGACAAAATATATGTGAGAGCGAACGGGCGGGCGAAATTTATTTGCAAACAGATAGAAATTCTCTTCTTTAGCGCTGATATTGCAGTGGAATTTTGTGGAACTACAACTTCTTTGTGTGCGTGTGCAAGGAATTTTTTTGTTAAAAAATGCAAAATAGACGTCTTTTCTAAAAATAAAATTAAATAAATAGTAGGCGGAAAAATTATTTTGTTTTGAAAAGTGGATAAACAAAATACCAGAAAAAAATAAAAAAAATATGCCAGAATTCTGTTGCCAGTCGTTCTCTTACAATGGTATTACAAGTATTGTCATATTGAATTGCATTTTGAAATATATCTTATGAGTTTTTTTTTCAATGCTGAGACTGTTTTCAGAATATATGAATCTTTCATAAAAAATTATTCACAAAAATTAAAAAATATAATTCTAAAAGCCCCTGTGCAAACCAGAAAATTTTAAGAAAAAAAAATGTTTTTTTTACTTTTTGTTAAAAAAAAAAAATTTTGAAAAAATTGAAGAAAAAAAAGTTAAGTAATTACACACCTATTTATTGGCTTTGTAAAAAAGATAGTTTGACTTCTTTATCTTTTACACTTATTTAGTTATATCCAGTAAAACATTCATACCACTTAGTAAATTTCCTTCATTTTTCATGGGTTTGTAAGATTTTTTTTGGAATCAAATAAAAAAAATAAAAAAAAAATAAAACCGATACTCATTAAAAAAAATAAAAAAAATTTATTTATTATATGCCCCATCATATTTGCAAGCACTCTACAATTTTTTTTTTTTGATTTTTCCATCTGTTTGCTAATTTTTAGGCCCAATTTTAATTTTTTTTTTAAAGCTCCTGAAATATTTTACCCATCCTATTTCCTATCGATATCCGTTTGTTTCATTAAAATATTCGGAAAAGTGTGAACTTAGCGCAAAACTCTAACCTATTTTTTCATGGGACACTCACCCTTAACGGATGAATAAAGATTTTCTATTCGAATTCCAGGGTCGGATCGATTCACGCTGCCGTTAAGGCATAACACTAATAGTGGCGCTGAATCGTGAAGAATTCCTATATTCAACTCAGTACTTCTTTTAGACATCGTCTGCTTTGGTCTTTTTTATTCTTTTATGTGTAATGATTGACAATTTCAGTGTTGATTATTGTAATATTCACGGGCTAAGAATTAATTTTCTTGCTGCGTACATCCACACTGTTTCGAACAGGCCAGCTGTATTGGCACTGAGCGAAACCCAAGTAGGTGAGAATTCCGACCCTACTGAATTTTTTATTCGTGGGTATTGCTTAGTGCCTTTATTCTTCCCCCACCATCTCGCCGTCTTCATTAGGAATGATGTTGCTTATCAATTCTTACCACAATATGGACGCTGCTCCAACCCTTTTTTCAATTTTATGTGGTTCAAGTTTTCCGTAAATAAGCACATCATTCACTACTGCTTTCTTTATCGAAGTCCATATTTGGACAGAGCTTAAACTTCTCTCGAATTTGACGCTCTGTCTGACTCCATTCAAAGAATTGTATCCCTGTATCCTCACACTGAAATCGTTATTACGAGCGATTCCAATGTACACAATTCTTTGTGGCTTCTCTATTCGGACCAGACAACACCCGAAGGAATGTGTGCTGAGATCTTTGCTGAGTTTAACCACCTTACTCAGCTTGTCACCGAGTCCACTCGAATATCGGATATTGATATTGGGGCTGACCGTGGCGCGATGGTATGCGTGTTCGCCTGTTTTTAGTCTAAGGTTTAGGTTAAGTAGAGAGTAGGGACGGTGGCACTATAAAAATAAAAAATTTAAAAAAAAAATAAAAATATTAATATACATACATAATACATAAAATTTAAAAAAAAAAAAAAAAATGTTAATGTAAATGTAAATGGACATAGCTTTTGCCGCTGCGATTGCTCTAGTTTTAAGTAGTATGTAGGTAGGTTAGGGGTATTTTAAGGTATTTTAGGTTTTATTTTAAGGACATAGTTTGTAAGTTTTGAAAAATTTATATTGAAGTTAGTTTTTTTTAAATTTTCTAACAAAATAAAGACAAAAAAAAAATTAGTTCATAGGCCGAAAAGCATTAGTATAAGTAATCATGAATTCCTTAGAGCGCCCGTTTAGGGCCAGTAAGTTAAATTTAAGCATAGTTAAGTAGGCTAGTTTTTTTTTTTGAATTTTGTCTAGTATGTAAGTAGATATAATTTAAAAATGAATAAAATTTGAATTAAAAAAAAAAATGCGTGGTCGCCTGTCAACCTCACAGGTCACAGGTTCGGTCCCTGTGTAAGTGATAAGCGTTGCAGAAAACCATACTACATTTCACTCAATTAAAATTATCAACTTATCATATCTTTGCTAAGTGAAAATGATAAGTGTTTCTCCAACTAAAAACAAAACTTATCAAAATCACTTCTTCGCTAAGGACTTATCACACAATTGATAAGTTTTTTTTTCTCTGCTCGTTCGTTCGCTTAGATCGTCTCTCAATGAGAAATTTACCGTTTTGCACATTTTGTGAAGAAAAAAAGTTGAAAAATTTGATAAATTAAAAACTGAAGCGTTGTTGTTGTACGCAGCGGTGTGTGTGTGAGTGTGTGCAAAGAGAAAAACCCAATGAGCGTAGATGTCGATGGAATTACCACAGAGCCAGGCGACCAAAAAAAATATATTCGGCCTGTCTACTGTTTTGAAGAGTGAAAACAAATGTCCAAAAGTGGCGTAACAGCAAAAAGAAGCAGAGCCAAGCGACCAAAAAAATGTTCAGCCTGTCTACTGTTTCGAAGAGCAAAAAGAATGTCCAAAAGTGTCGTAGCAGCAAAAAGAAGCAGAGCCAAGCGACCAAAAAAATGTTCAGCCTGTCTACTCTTCTCGACCAAGTAAATTTGTTCAGAACAAGAAAATAGTAACTACAACTAGGGTTGTATGTTTACTCATCAACTTTATTCGAACGAATGCTTAACTTTATAAATTTGCTTCGCCCTTTTATACTATGAGCTGAAGTCTTTTACTGTTACAATTTTACTTTACAGTGCTGTGAAAAAAAAATATTCTACGTTACATACAGTATTGTGCAAAAAAATGATTATATACTTTATACATTATTTTCTTCTAATATTTTTATTAAGAAGGTGGGCGTTACAATCTCCCCCTCTGCCTCATGGATCGTCCCGAGAATGTGGCAGGATCAGGTGAACTAGTAATCCTTCTCTTATTGTATGGACTATGGTTGCTCGTCTTTGGACTGGAAATAATCTTCTTGGCAGGTCTACCTCTTTTTCTGAAAGATATAATAGGATTAGGAGTAGGTAGTTCACTTGAACTACCCGAAAAACGTGTGAGCATTGATGCGTGGTAAGTTCCTAATGGTACAAAATATATGTGAGAGCGAACGGGCGGGTGAAATTTATTTGCAAAGAGATAGAAATTCTCTTCTTTAGCGCTGATATTGCAGTGGAATTTTGTGGAACTACAACTTCTTTGTGTGCAAGGAATTTTTTGTTAAAAAATGCAAAATAGACGTCTTTTCTAAAAATAAAATTAAATAAATAGTAGGCGGAAAAATTATTTTGTTTTGAAAAGTGGATAAACAAAATACCAGAAAAAAAATAAAAAATATGCCAGAATTCTGTTGCCAGTCGTTCTCTTACAATGGTATTACAAGTATTGTCATATTGAATTGCATTTTGAAATATATCCTATGAGTTTTTTTTTCAAAGCCGAGACTGTTTTCAGAATATATGAATATTTCATAAAAAATTATTCACAAAAATTAAAAAATATAATTCTAAAAGCCCCTGTGCAAACCAGAAAATTTTAAGAAAAAAAAAATGTTTGTTTTTACATTTTGTTAAAAAAAAAAAAAAAAATTTAAAATTGCAAAAAAAAGTTAAGTAATTACAGACCTATTTATTGGCTTTGTAAAAAAGATAGTTTGACTTCTTTATCTTTCATACTTATTAAGTTATATCCAGTAAAACATTCATACCACTTAGTAAATTTCCTTCATTTTTCATGGGTTTGTAAGATTTTTTTTGGAATCAAATAAAAAAAATAAAAAAAAAATAAAACCGATACTCATCTTGTAGATATATTTTCTTAGGAAAAAAAATAAAAAAAATTTATTTATTATATGCCCCATCATATTTGCAAGCACTCTACAATTTTTTTTTTTTGATTTTTCCATCTGTTTGCTAATTTTTAGGCCCAATTTTAATTTTTTTTTTTAAAAGCTCCTGAAATATTTTACACATCCTATTTCCTATCGATATCCGTTTGTTTCATTAAAATATTCGGAAAAGTGTGAACGCTATACGACTTAGCGCAAAACTCTAACCTATTTTTTCATGGGACACTCACCCTTAACGGATGAATAAAGATTTTCTATTCGAATTCCAGGGTCGGATCGATTCACGCTGCCGTTAAGGCATAACACTAATAGTGGCGCTGAATCGTGAAGAATTCCTATATTCAACTCAGTACTTCTTTTAGACATCGTCTGCTTTGGTCTTTTTTATTCTTTTATGTGTAATGATTGACAATTTCAGTGTTGATTATTGTAATATTCACGGGCTAAGAATTAATTTTCTTGCTGCGTACATCCACACTGTTTCGAACAGGCCAGCTGTATTGGCACTGAGCGAAACCCAAGTAGGTGAGAATTCCGACCCTACTGAATTTTTTATTCGTGGGTATTGCTTAGTGCCTTTATTCTTCCCCCACCATCTCGCCGTCTTCATTAGGAATGATGTTGCTTATCAATTCTTACCACAATATGGACGCTGCTCCAACCCTTTTTTCAATTTTATGTGGTTCAAGTTTTCCGTAAATAAGCACATCATTCACTACTGCTTTCTTTATCGAATTCCATATTTGGACAGAGCTTAAACTTCTCTCGAATTTGACGCTCTGTCTGACTCCATTCAAAGAATTGTATCCCTGTATCCTCACACTGAAATCGTTATTACGAGCGATTCCAATGTACACAATTCTTTGTGGCTTCTCTATTCGGGCCAGACAACACCCGAAGGAATGTGTGCTGAGATCTTTGCTGAGTTTAACCACCTTACGTAATCCTTCTCTTATTGTATGGACTATGGTTGCTCGTCTTTGGACTGGAAATAATCTTCTTGGCAGGTCTACCTCTTTTTCTGAAAGATATAATAGGATTAGGAGTAGGTAGTTCACTTGAACTACCCGAAAAACGTGTGAGCATTGATGCGTGGTAAGTTCCTAATGGTACAAAATATATGTGAGAGCGAACGGGCGGGTGAAATTTATTTGCAAAGAGATAGAAATTCTCTTCTTTAGCGCTGATATTGCAGTGGAATTTTGTGGAACTACAACTTCTTTGTGTGCAAGGAATTTTTTGTTAAAAAATGCAAAATAGACGTCTTTTCTAAAAATAAAATTAAATAAATAGTAGGCGGAAAAATTATTTTGTTTTGAAAAGTGGATAAACAAAATACCAGAAAAAAAATAAAAAAAATATGCCAGAATTCTGTTGCCAGTCGTTCTCTTACAATGGTATTACAAGTATTGTCATATTGAATTGCATTTTGAAATATATCCTATGAGTTTTTTTTTTCAAAGGCGAGACTGTTTTCAGAATATATGAATATTTCATAAAAAATTATTCACAAAAATTAAAAAATATAATTCTAAAAGCCCCTGTGCAAACCAGAAAATTTTAAGAAAAAAAAATGTTTTTTTTTACATTTTGTTAAAAAAAAAAAAAAAAATTTTTAAATTGCAAAAAAAAGTTAAGTAATTACAGACCTATTTAGTGGCTTTGTAAAAAAGATAGTTTGACTTCTTTATCTTTCATACTTATTAAGTTATATCCAGTAAAACATTCATACCACTTAGTAAATTTCCTTCATTTTTCATGGGTTTGGTAAGATTTTTTTTGGAATCAAATAAAAAAAATAAAAAAAAAATAAAACCGATACTCATCTTGTAGATATATTTTCTTAGGAAAAAAAATAAAAAAAATTTATTTATTATATGCCCCATCATATTTGCAAGCACTCTACAATTTTTTTTTTTTGATTTTTCCATCTGTTTGCTAATTTTTAGGCCCAATTTTAATTTTTTTTTTTTAAAGCTCCTGAAATATTTTACACATACTATTTCCTATCGATATCCGTTTGTTTCATTAAAATATTCGGAAAAGTGTGAACTTAGCGCAAAACTCTAACCTATTTTTTCATGGGACACTCACCCTTAACGGATGAATAAAGATTTTCTATTCGAATTCCAGGGTCGGATCGATTCACGCTGCCGTTAAGGCATAACACTAATAGTGGCGCTGAATCGTGAAGAATTCCTATATTCAACTCAGTACTTCTTTTAGACATCGTCTGCTTTGGTCTTTTTTATTCTTTTATGTGTAATGATTGACAATTTCAGTGTTGATTATTGTAATATTCACGGGCTAAGAATTAATTTTCTTGCTGCGTACATCCACACTGTTTCGAACAGGCCAGCTGTATTGGCACTGAGCGAAACCCAAGTAGGTGAGAATTCCGACCCTACTGAATTTTTTATTCGTGGGTATTGCTTAGTGCCTTCATTCTTTCCCCACCATCTCGCCGTCTTCATTAGGAATGATGTTGCTTATCAATTCTTACCACAATATGGACGCTGCTCCAACCCTTTTTTCAATTTTATGTGGTTCAAGTTTTCCGTAAATAAGCACATCATTCACTACTGCTTTCTTTATCGAAGTCCATATTTGGACAGAGCTTAAACTTCTCTCGAATTTGACGCTCTGTCTGACTCCATTCAAAGAATTGTATCCCTGTATCCTCACACTGAAATCGTTATTACGAGCGATTCCAATGTACACAATTCTTTGTGGCTTCTCTATTCGGACCAGACAACACCCGAAGGAATGTGTGCTGAGATCTTTGCTGAGTTTAACCACCTTACTCAGCTTGTCACCGAGTCCACTCGAATATCGGATATTGATATTGGGGCTGACCGTGGCGCGATGGTATGCGTGTTCGCCTGTTTTTAGTCTAAGGTTTAGGTTAAGTAGAGAGTAGGGACGGTGGCACTATAAAAATAAAAAATTTAAAAAAAAAATAAAAATATTAATATACATACATAATACATAAAATTTAAAAAAAAAAAAAAAAATGTTAATGTAAATGTAAATGGACATAGCTTTTGCCGCTGCGATTGCTATAGTTTTAAGTAGTATGTAGGTAGGTTAGGGGTAGGCTTAGGTTTTATTTTAAGGACATAGTTTGTAAGTTTTGAAAAATTTATATTGAAGTTAGTTTTTTTTAAATTTTCTAACAAAATAAAGACAAAAAAAAAATTAGTTCATAGGCCGAAAAGCATTAGTATAAGTAATCATGAATTCCTTAGAGCGCCCGTTTAGGGCCAGTAAGTTAAATTTAAGCATAGTTAAGTAGGCTAGTTTTTTTTTTTTAATTTTGTCTAGTATGTAAGTAGATATAATTTAAAAATGAATAAAATTTGAATTAAAAAAAAAAATGCGTGGTCGCCTGTCAACCTCACAGGTCACAGGTTCGGTCCCTGTGTAAGTGATAAGCGTTGCAGAAAACCATACTACATTTCACTCAATTAAAATTATCAACTTATCATATCTTTGCTAAGTGAAAATGATAAGTGTTTCTCCAACTAAAAACAAAACTTATCAAAATCACTTCTTCGCTAAGGACTTATCACACAATTGATAAGTTTTTTTTTCTCTGCTCGTTCGTTCGCTTAGATCGTCTCTCAGTGAGAAATTTACCGTTTTGCACATTTTGTGAAGAAAAAAAGTTGAAAAATTTGATAAATTAAAAACTGAAGCGTTGTTGTTGTACGCAGCGGTGTGTGTGTGAGTGTGTGCAAAGAGAAAAACCCAATGAGCGTAGATGTCGATGGAATTACCACAGAGCCAGGCGACCAAAAAAAATATATTCGGCCTGTCTACTGTTTTGAAGAATGAAAACAAATGTCCAAAAGTGGCGTAACAGCAAAAAGAAGCAGAGCCAAGCGACCAAAAAAATGTTCAGCCTGTCTACTGTTTCGAAGAGCAAAAAGAATGTCCAAAAGTGTCGTAGCAGCAAAAAGAAGCAGAGCCAAGCGACCAAAAAAATGTTCAGCCTGTCTACTCTTCTCGACCAAGTAAATTTGTTCAGAACAAGAAAATAGTAACTACAACTAGGGTTGTATGTTTACTCATCAACTTTATTCGAACGAATGCTTAACTTTATAAATTTGCTTCGCCCTTTTATACTATGAGCTATAGTCTTTTACTGTTACAATTTTACTTTACAGTGCTGTGAAAAAAAAATATTCTACGTTACATACAGTATTGTGCAAAAAAATGATTATATACTTTATACATTATTTTCTTCTAATATTTTTATTAAGAAGGTGGGCGTTACAATCTCCCCCTCTGCCTCATGGATCGTCCCGAGAATGTGGCAGGATCAGGTGAACTAGTAATCCTTCTCTTATTGTATGGACTATGGTTGCTCGTCTTTGGACTGGAAATAATCTTCTTGGCAGGTCTACCTCTTTTTCTGAAAGATATAATAGGATTAGGAGTAGGTAGTTCACTTGAACTACCCGAAAAACGTGTGAGCATTGATGCGTGGTAAGTTCCTAATGGTACAAAATATATGTGAGAGCGAACGGGCGGGTGAAATTTATTTGCAAAGAGATAGAAATTCTCTTCTTTAGCGCTGATATTGCAGTGGAATTTTGTGGAACTACAACTTCTTTGTGTGCGTGTGCAAGGAATTTTTTTGTTAAAAAATGCAAAATAGACGTCTTTTCTAAAAATAAAATTAAATAAATAGTAGGCGGAAAAATTATTTTGTTTTGAAAAGTGGATAAACAAAATACCAGAAAAAAAATAAAAAAATATGCCAGAATTCTGTTGCCAGTCGTTCTCTTACAATGGTATTACAAGTATTGTCATATTGAATTGCATTTTGAAATATATCCTATGAGTTTTTTTTTCAAAGCCGAGACTGTTTTCAGAATATATGAATATTTCATAAAAAATTATTCACAAAAATTAAAAAATATAATTCTAAAAGCCCCTGTGCAAACCAGAAAATTTTAAGAAAAAAAAAATGTTTTTTTTTACATTTTGTTAAAAAAAAAAAAAAAATTTAAAATTGCAAAAAAAAGTTAAGTAATTACAGACCTATTTATTGGCTTTGTAAAAAAGATAGTTTGACTTCTTTATCTTTCATACTTATTAAGTTATATCCAGTAAAACATTCATACCACTTAGTAAATTTCCTTCATTTTTCATGGGTTTGTAAGATTTTTTTTGGAATCAAATAAAAAAAATAAAAAAAAAATAAAACCGATACTCATCTTGTAGATATATTTTCTTAGGAAAAAAAATAAAAAAAATTTATTTATTATATGCCCCATCATATTTGCAAGCACTCTACAATTTTTTTTTTTGATTTTTCCATCTGTTTGCTAATTTTTAGGCCCAATTTTAATTTTTTTTTTTTAAAGCTCCTGAAATATTTTACACATCCTATTTCCTATCGATATCCGTTTGTTTCATTAAAATATTCGGAAAAGTGTGAACGCTATACGACTTAGCGCAAAACTCTAACCTATTTTTTCATGGGACACTCACCCTTAACGGATGAATAAAGATTTTCTATTCGAATTCCAGGGTCGGATCGATTCACGCTGCCGTTAAGGCATAACACTAATAGTGGCGCTGAATCGTGAAGAATTCCTATATTCAACTCAGTACTTCTTTTAGACATCGTCTGCTTTGGTCTTTTTTATTCTTTTATGTGTAATGATTGACAATTTCAGTGTTGATTATTGTAATATTCACGGGCTAAGAATTAATTTTCTTGCTGCGTACATCCACACTGTTTCGAACAGGCCAGCTGTATTGGCACTGAGCGAAACCCAAGTAGGTGAGAATTCCGACCCTACTGAATTTTTTATTCGTGGGTATTGCTTAGTGCCTTTATTCTTCCCCCACCATCTCGCCGTCTTCATTAGGAATGATGTTGCTTATCAATTCTTACCACAATATGGACGCTGCTCCAACCCTTTTTTCAATTTTATGTGGTTCAAGTTTTCCGTAAATAAGCACATCATTCACTACTGCTTTCTTTATCGAAGTCCATATTTGGACAGAGCTTAAACTTCTCTCGAAGTTGACGCTCTGTCTGACTCCATTCAAAGAATTGTATCCCTGTATCCTCACACTGAAATCGTTATTACGAGCGATTCCAATGTACACAATTCTTTGTGGCTTCTCTATTCGGGCCAGACAACACCCGAAGGAATGTGTGCTGAGATCTTTGCTGAGTTTAACCACCTTACTCAGCTTGTCACCGAGTCCACTCGAATATCGGATATTGATATTGGGGCTGACCGTGGCGCGATGGTATGCGTGTTCGCCTGTTTTTAGTCTAAGGTTTAGGTTAAGTAGAGAGTAGGGACGGTGGCACTATAAAAATAAAAAATTTAAAAAAAAAATAAAAATATTAATATACATACATAATACATAAAATTTAAAAAAAAAAAAAAAAATGTTAATGTAAATGTAAATGGACATAGCTTTTGCCGCTGCGATTGCTATAGTTTTAAGTAGTATGTAGGTAGGTTAGGGGTAGGCTTAGGTTTTATTTTAAGGACATAGTTTGTAAGTTTTGAAAAATTTATATTGAAGTTAGTTTTTTTTAAATTTTCTAACAAAATAAAGACAAAAAAAAAAATTAGTTCATAGGCTGAAAAGCATTAGTATAAGTAATCATGAATTCCTTAGAGCGCCCGTTTAGGGCCAGTAAGTTAAATTTAAGCATAGTTAAGTAGGCTAGTTTTTTTTTTTTGAATTTTGTCTAGTATGTAAGTAGATATAATTTAAAAATGAACAAAATTTGAATAAAAAAAAAAAATGCGTGGTCGCCTGTCAACCTCACAGGTCACAGGTTCGGTCCCTGTGTAAGTGATAAGCGTTGCAGAAAACCATACTACATTTCACTCAATTAAAATTATCAACTTATCATATCTTTGCTAAGTGAAAATGATAAGTGTTTCTCCAACTAAAAACAAAACTTATCAAAATCACTTCTTCGCTAAGGACTTATCACACAATTGATAAGTTTTTTTTTCTCTGCTCGTTCGTTCGCTTTGATCGTCTCTCAGTGAGAAATTTACCGTTTTGCACATTTTGTGAAGAAAAAAAGTTGAAAAAATTGGATAAATTAAAAACTGAAGCGTTGTTGTTGTACGCAGCGGTGTGTGTGTGAGTGTGTGCAAAGAGAAAAACCCAATGAGCGTAGATGTCGATGGAATTACCACAGAGCCAGGCGACCAAAAAAAATATATTCGGCCTATATTCGAAGAGCAAAAAGAATGTCCAAAAGTGTCGTAGCAGCAAAAAGAAGCAGAGCCAAGCGACCAAAAAATGTTCAGCCTGTCTACTGTTCTCGACCAAGAAAATTTGTTCAGAACAAGAAAATAGTAACTTCAACTAGGGTTGTATGTTTACTCATCAACTTTATTCGAACGAATGCTTAACTTTATAAATTTGCTTCGCCCTATTATACTATGAGCTGAAGTCTTTTACTGTTACAATTTTACTTTACAGTGCTGTGAAAAAAAAATATTCTACGTTACATACAGTATTGTGCAAAAAAATGATTATATACTTTATACATTATTTTCTTCTAATATTTTTATTAAGAAGGTGGGCGTTACAATCTCCCCCTCTGCCTCATGGATCGTCCCGAGAATGTGGCAGGATCAGGTGAACTAGTAATCCTTCTCTTATTGTATGGACTATGGTTGCTCGTCTTTGGACTGGAAATAATCTTCTTGGCAGGTCTACCTCTTTTTCTGAAAGATATAATAGGATTAGGAGTAGGTAGTTCACTTAAACTACCCGTGTGAGCATTGATGCGTGGTAAGTTCCTGGTACAAAATATATGTGAGAGCGAACGGGCGGGTGAAATTTATTTGCAAAGAGATAGAAATTCTCTTCTTTAGCGCTGATATTGCAGTGGAATTTTGTGGAACTACAACTTCTTTGTGTGCGTGTGCAAGGAATTTTTTTGTTAAAAAATGCAAAATAGACGTCTTTTCTAAAAATAAAATTAAATAAATAGTAGGCGGAAAAATTATTTTGTTTTGAAAAGTGGATAAACAAAATACCAGAAAAAAAATAAAAAAATATGCCAGAATTCTGTTGCCAGTCGTTCTCTTACAATGGTATTACAAGTATTGTCATATTGAATTGCATTTTGAAATATATCCTATGAGTTTTTTTTTCAAAGCCGAGACTGTTTTCAGAATATATGAATATTTCATAAAAAATTATTCACAAAAATTAAAAAATATAATTCTAAAAGCCCCTGTGCAAACCAGAAAATTTTAAGAAAAAAAAAATGTTTTTTTTACTTTTTGTTAAAAAAAAACAAAAAATTTTTAAATTGCAAAAAAAAGTTAAGTAATTACAGACCTATTTATTGGCTTTGTAAAAAAGATAGTTTGACTTCTTTATCTTTCATACTTATTAAGTTATATCCAGTAAAACATTCAAACCACTTAGTAAATTTCCTTCATTTTTCATGGGTTTGTAAGATTTTTTTTGGAATCAA
Organism: Syrphus vitripennis; assembly: GCA_958431115.1. Classification (NCBI taxonomy): domain Eukaryota; kingdom Metazoa; phylum Arthropoda; class Insecta; order Diptera; family Syrphidae; genus Syrphus; species Syrphus vitripennis. The sequence continues at coordinate 66,107,317 of OY288109.1, read as the reverse complement.
ATAAAAAAAATAAAAAAAAAATAAAACCGATACTCATTAAAAAAAATAAAAAAAATTTATTTATTATATGCCCCATCATATTTGCAAGCACTCTACAATTTTTTTTTTTTGATTTTTCCATCTGTTTGCTAATTTTTAGGCCCAATTTTAATTTTTTTTTTTTAAAGCTCCTGAAATATTTTACACATACTATTTCCTATCGATATCCGTTTGTTTCATTAAAATATTCGGAAAAGTGTGAACTTAGCGCAAAACTCTAACCTATTTTTTCATGGGACACTCACCCTTAACGGATGAATAAAGATTTTCTATTCGAATTCCAGGGTCGGATCGATTCACGCTGCCGTTAAGGCATAACACTAATAGTGGCGCTGAATCGTGAAGAATTCCTATATTCAACTCAGTACTTCTTTTAGACATCGTCTGCTTTGGTCTTTTTTATTCTTTTATGTGTAATGATTGACAATTTCAGTGTTGATTATTGTAATATTCACGGGCTAAGAATTAATTTTCTTGCTGCGTACATCCACACTGTTTCGAACAGGCCAGCTGTATTGGCACTGAGAGAAACCCAAGTAGGTGAGAATTCCGACCCTACTGAATTTTTTATTCGTGGGTATTGCTTAGTGCCTTCATTCTTCCCCCACCATCTCGCCGTCTTCATTAGGAATGATGTTGCTTATCAATTCTTACCACAATATGGACGCTGCTCCAACCCTTTTTTCAATTTTATGTGGTTCAAGTTTTCCGTAAATAAGCACATCATTCACTACTGCTTTCTTTATCGAAGTCCATATTTGGACAGAGCTTAAACTTCTCTCGAATTTGACTCTCTGTCTGACTCCATTCAAAGAATTGTATCCCTGTATCCTCACACTGAAATCGTTATTACGAGCGATTCCAATGTACACAATTCTTTGTGGCTTCTCCATTCGGGCCAGACAACACCCGAAGGAATGTGTGCTGAGATCTTTGCTGAGTTTAACCACCTTACTCAGCTTGTCACCGAGTCCACTCGAATATCGGATATTGATATTGGGGCTGACCGTGGCGCGATGGTATGCGTGTTCGCCTGTTTTTAGTCTAAGGTTTAGGTTAAGTAGAGAGTAGGGACGGTGGCACTATAAAAATAAAAAATTTAAAAAAAAAATAAAAATATTAATATACATACATAATACATAAAATTTAAAAAAAAAAAAAAAAAATGTAAATGTAAATGTAAATGGACATAGCTTTTGCCGCTGCGATTGCTATAGTTTTAAGTAGTATGTAGGTAGGTTAGGGGTAGGCTTAGGTTTTATTTTAAGGACATAGTTTGTAAGTTTTGAAAAATTTATATTGAAGTTAGTTTTTTTTTAATTTTCTAACAAAATAAAGACAAAAAAAAAATTAGTTCATAGGCCGAAAAGCATTAGTATAAGTTATCATGAATTCCTTAGAGCGCCCGTTTAGGGCCAGTAAGTTAAATTTAAGCATAGTTAAGTAGGCTAGTTTTTTTTTTTGAATTTTGTCTAGTATGTAAGTAGATATAATTTAAAAATGAATAAAATTTGAAAAAAAAAAAAAATGCGTGGTCGCCTGTCAACCTCACAGGTCACAGGTTCGGTCCCTGTGTGAGTGATAACTGATAAGCGTTGCAGAAAATCATACTACATTTCACTCAATTAAAATTATCAACTTATCATATCTTTGCTAAGTGAAAATGATAAGTGTTTCTCCAACTAAAAACAAAACTTATCAAAATCACTTCTTCGCTAAGGACTTATCACACAATTGATAAGTTTTTTTTTCTCTGCTCGTTCGTTCGCTTAGATCGTCTCTCAGTGAGAAATTTACCGTTTTGCACATTTTGTGAAGAAAAAAAGTTGAAAAAATTGGATAAATTAAAAACTGAAGCGTTGTTGTTGTACGCAGCGGTGTGTGTGTGAGTGTGTGCAAAGAGAAAAACCCAATGAGCGAAGATGTCGATGGAATTACCACAGAGCCAGGCGACCAAAAAAAATATATTCGGCCTGTCTACTGTTTTGAAGAGTGAAAACAAATGTCCAAAAGTGGCGTAACAGCAAAAAGAAGCAGAGCCAAGCGACCAAAAAAATGTTCAGCCTGTCTACTGTTTCGAAGAGCAAAAAGAATGTCCAAAATGGTCGTAGCAGCAAAAAGAAGCAGAGCCAAGCGACCAAAAAAATGTTCAGCCTGTCTACTGTTCTCGACCAAGAAAATTTGTTCAGAACAAGAAAATAGTAACTCCAACTAGGGTTGTATGTTTACTCATCAACTTTATTCGAACGAATGCTTAACTTTATAAATTTGCTTCGCCCTTTTATACTATGAGCTGAAGTCTTTTACTGTTACAATTTTACTTTACAGTGCTGTGAAAAAAAAATATTCTACGTTACATACAGTATTGTGCAAAAAAATGATTATATACTTTATACATTATTTTCTTCTAATATTTTTATTAAGAAGGTGGGCGTTACAATCTCCCCCTCTGCCTCATGGATCGTCCCGAGAATGTGGCAGGATCAGGTGAACTAGTAATCCTTCTCTTATTGTATGGACTATGGTTGCTCGTCTTTGGACTGGAAATAATCTTCTTGGCAGGTCTACCTCTTTTTCTGAAAGATATAATAGGATTAGGAGTAGGTAGTTCACTTGAACTACCCGTGTGAGCATTGATGCGTGGTAAGTTCCTGGTACAAAATATATGTGAGAGCGAACGGGCGGGTGAAATTTATTTGCAAAGAGATAGAAATTCTCTTCTTTAGCGCTGATATTGCAGTGGAATTTTGTGGAACTACAACTTCTTTGTGTGCGTGTGCAAGGAATTTTTTTGTTAAAAAATGCAAAATAGACGTCTTTTCTAAAAATAAAATTAAATAAATAGTAGGCGGAAAAATTATTTTGTTTTGAAAAGTGGATAAACAAAATACCAGAAAAAAAATAAAAAAATATGCCAGAATTCTGTTGCCAGTCGTTCTCTTACAATGGTATTACAAGTATTGTCATATTGAATTACATTTTGAAATATATCCTATGAGTTTTTTTTTCAAAGCCGAGACTGTTTTCAGAATATATGAATATTTCATAAAAAATTATTCACAAAAATTAAAAAATATAATTCTAAAAGCCCCTGTGCAAACCAGAAAATTTTAAGAAAAAAAAATGTTTTTTTTACTTTTTGTTAAAAAAAAAAAATTTTGAAAAAATTGAAGAAAAAAAAGTTAAGTAATTACACACCTATTTATTGGCTTTGTAAAAAAGATAGTTTGACTTCTTTATCTTTTACACTTATTTAGTTATATCCAGTAAAACATTCATACCACTTAGTAAATTTCCTTCATTTTTCATGGGTTTGTAAGATTTTTTTTGGAATCAAATAAAAAAAATAAAAAAAAAATAAAACCGATACTCATTAAAAAAAATAAAAAAAATTTATTTATTATATGCCCCATCATATTTGCAAGCACTCTACAATTTTTTTTTTTTGATTTTTCCATCTGTTTGCTAATTTTTAGGCCCAATTTTAATTTTTTTTTTAAAGCTCCTGAAATATTTTACACATCCTATTTCCTATCGATATCCGTTTGTTTCATTAAAATATTCGGAAAAGTGTGAACGCTATACGACTTAGCGCAAAACTCTAACCTATTTTTTCATGGGACACTCACCCTTAACGGATGAATAAAGATTTTCTATTCGAATTCCAGGGTCGGATCGATTCACGCTGCCGTTAAGGCATAACACTAATAGTGGCGCTGAATCGTGAAGAATTCCTATATTCAACTCAGTACTTCTCTTAGACATCGTCTGCTTTGGTCTTTTTTATTCTTTTATGTGTAATGATTGACAATTTCAGTGTTGATTATTGTAATATTCACGGGCTAAGAATTAATTTTCTTGCTGCGTACATCCACACTGTTTCGAACAGGCCAGCTGTATTGGCACTGAGCGAAACCCAAGTAGGTGAGAATTCCGACCCTACTGAATTTTTTATTCGTGGGTATTGCTTAGTGCCTTCATTCTTCCCCCACCATCTCGCCGTCTTCATTAGGAATGATGTGGCTTATCAATTCTTACCACAATATGGACGCTGCTCCAACCCTTTTTTCAATTTTATGTGGTTCAAGTTTTCCGTAAATAAGCACATCATTCACTACTGCTTTCTTTATCGAAGTCCATATTTGGACAGAGCTTATACTTCTCTCGAATTTGACGCTCTGTCTGACGCCATTCAAAGAATTGTATCCCTGTATCCTCACACTGAAATCGTTATTACGAGCGATTCCAATGTACACAATTCTTTGTGGCTTCTCCATTCGGGCCAGACAACACCCGAAGGAATGTGTGCTGAGATCTTTGCTGAGTTTAACCACCTTACTCAGCTTGTCAACGAGTCCACTCGAATATCGGATATGGATATTGGGGCTGACCGTGGCGCGATGGTATGCGTGTTCGCCTGTTTTTAGTCTAAGGTTTAGGTTAAGTAGAGAGTAGGGACGGTGGCACTATAAAAATAAAAAATTTAAAAAAAAAATAAAAATATTAATATACATACATAATACATAAAATTTAAAAAAAAAAAAAAATGTAAATGTAAATGTAAATGGACATAGCTTTTGCCGCTGCGATTGCTATAGTTTTAAGTAGTATGTAGGTAGGTTAGGGGTAGGCTTAGGTTTTATTTTAAGGACATAGTTTGTAAGTTTTGAAAAATTTATATTGAAGTTAGTTTTTTTTAAATTTTCTAACAAAATAAAGACAAAAAAAAAATTAGTTCATAGGCCGAAAAGCATTAGTATAAGTAATCATGAATTCCTTAGAGCGCCCGTTTAGGGCCAGTAAGTTAAATTTAAGCATAGTTAAGTAGGCTAGTTTTTTTTTGAATTTTGTCTAGTATGTAAGTAGATATAATTTAAAAATGAATAAAATTTGAAAAAAAATGCGTGGTCGCCTGTCAACCTCACAGGTCACAGGTTCGGTCCCTGTGTAAGTGATAAGCGTTGCAGAAAACCATACTACATTTCACTCAATTAAAATTATCAACTTATCATATCTTTGCTAAGTGAAAATGATAAGTGTTTCTCCAACTAAAAACAAAACTTATCAAAATCACTTCTTCGCTAAGGACTTATCACACAATTGATAAGTTTTTTTTTCTCTGCTCGTTCGTTCGCTTTGATCGTCTCTCAGTGAGAAATTTACCGTTTTGCACATTTTGTGAAGAAAAAAAGTTGAAAAAATTGGATAAATTAAAAACTGAAGCGTTGTTGTTGTACGCAGCGGTGTGTGTGTGAGTGTGTGCAAAGAGAAAAACCCAATGAGCGTAGATGTCGATGGAATTACCACAGAGCCAGGCGACCAAAAAAAATATATTCGGCCTATATTCGAAGAGCAAAAAGAATGTCCAAAAGTGTCGTAGCAGCAAAAAGAAGCAGAGCCAAGCGACCAAAAAAATGTTCAGCCTGTCTACTGTTCTCGACCAAGCAAATTTGTTCAGAACAAGAAAATAGTAACTCCAACTAGGGTTGTATGTTTACTCATCAACTTTATTCGAACGAATGCTTAACTTTATAAATTTGCTTCGCCCTTTTATACTATGAGCTGAAGTCGTTTACTGTTACAATTTTACTTTACAGTGTTGTGAAAAAAAATTTTCTACGTTACATACAGTATTGTGCAAAAAAATTATTATATACTTTATACATTATTTTCTTCTAATATTTTTATTAAGAAGGTGGGCGTTACAATCTCCCCCTCTGCCTCATGGATCGTCCCGAGAATGTGGCAGGATCAGGTGAACTAGTAATCCTTCTCTTATTGCATGGACTAGGGTTGCTCGTCTTTGGACTGGAAATAATCTTCTTGGCAGGTCTACCTCTTTTTCTGAAAGATGTAATAGGATTAGGAGTAGGTAGTTCACTTGAACTACCCGAAAAACGTGTGAGCATTGATGCGTGGTAAGTACCTAATGGTACTGATGGATCATCTTCTTTTGCAATAGTAAAAGTAGTGGAGCCCTTCTTTGCGGAAATTATATACGGCCCATCTCTTTTTGGAGCTAGCTTGGATGTAAAACCTTTTGATGAGTTGCTTATAGGGTGTGTTTTAACGAGAACCTTATCGCCAATTTCAAATTTATCATGAGGTCTTCGCTTTTTATCAGCATAAACTTTATTTTTATCTTGAGACTTTTCAGATGATTCGTTTGCTTCTTTTATCGGCCAATTTAAGTAAGTGTGGAGTTATTTGTGGAACGTAGTTTTCTGATTGAATAATGGCTTTCAAATCGTGGTTAACTTCATCAGGAGTACGTAACTCTCGTCCAAATGTTAAAAATGCTGGTGAGAAGTCAGTGCTTTCACACTTTGCGGTGTTCATTGCGAATCGTATGGCTGAAAGTTTAAGATTCCATGAAGTATGTTCATTTCCAACTGAAATAGATAGCTGTGCTTTCAGGTCTCTATTCTTCCTTTCGACGGGGTTTGCTTCTGGGTGATAAACAGGAGTAAAAGATTGTTTTATCCCCAAACAAAAGGTGAGTTTCTGCATAAGAGCAGATATGAATTGCGTTCCATTATCGCTATGGAGTCGTCGTGGAACACCATAACGTAAAAAAAACTTCATTTAATAATGTAAGTGCACAGTTTGCGGCAGTTCCTTCTTTCAACGGAAATAGTTCCACCCAACGGCTGCATATATCTTCCACAATCAGGATCCATTGATGGCCATAGGCACTTGCAGGTAGTGGTCCAAAAAGGTCAACTGCTATGATTTCGAATCTCTGACGGCTTGGTGTTGTTTTGCAATAAACCTGCTGGTTTCAAATTTGACGATTTGTAACGTTTGGCATTCAAGGCAAACTTTGACATGATTGGCTACTTCGGACCTCATTCCTGGCCAATAGTAACGGCTAGAGATACGAGCTAACGTTTTTTCAATGCCATAGTGTCCAGCTGTGGAGTCATCGTGGTATTTTTTCAACATCATTGCTATCATTGTTTTGGGAACAACTAGTTGTCCATTTTCGGAGTCTTCTTCTGAACAATATCGATATAAGACACCATCAACTAAGATGTATCCACGATTGGTCCAACGAAGTAAATTTTCATCGTTATTTTCGAAGGAATCGATGATTGTTTTCAAATCTGAGTCGGCCAGTTGTTCGTCCCTTATCTCCTTCGATCCTCGTCTCGGTATATCTATCTCTATTTAACAGATAACACAATTCTTCTCTGTATGATCCTTGTCAGGACATGGTGGTCGGGAAAGTATCGGCAACGGCGTTATGTCTTCCTGGATTATAACCAATTCCAATATTATATGGCTGTAGTTGAAGTGCCCATCTGGCGAGTTTTCCGGTAGGAGACTTTAAAGACATCAACCATTTTAAAGGCTGGTGGTCAGTTAATATTTTCACCTCAGAACCTTCGTTTATCCGCGGAACTTTTCAACTGCCCATACTACAGCAAGTGCTTCTCGTTCCGTCGTAGAGTAATTGCGTTCTGCAGGTAAAAGTAATCGGCTTGCATATTCAACTGGGTGTTCCATTTCATTCTCCCCCTGGAGTAACACAGCACCGATAGCATAGCTGCTGGCATCGGTCTTCAATATAAATGGAATATCTTCCTTGACCTGTCGTAGAATTGGAGAGGATGTCAAGAGGATTTTAAGTTTTTCGAAAGCATATTGTTCTTCTAGTTCCCACTTCCAGGCAAAGTTCTTTTTTGTTAAATTTGACAGAGGCTTTGAAACGTCAGCGAAATTTGGAATGAATCTTCTGTACCATGAACAGGTTTGTAAGAAAGATAACACTTGCTTCTGATTTTTGGGTGCAGGACGTAATAAAATGGCATCTGTCTTGGCGGGATCAACTTTGAATCCATTTGGTGTCAGAACATGACCCAAATATTTAATTTCTGAGCAGCAAAATTTGCATTTTTCACGGTTAAGACGAAATCCGAATTGTTTTAAAAGTTTGAAAACTTTTTCGAAGTCTTTCAGGTGTGCTATAAGGCTTTCTGAACAGATAATAATATCATCAAGGTAGGCAAGTATCAAGATTTGAGGCAGACCATTTCAAAACTTGTCAATTAACCGTTGAAATGTTGTTGGTGCGTTTCGCAATCCAAATGGCATTCGATTGAAGACATAACTTCCAAAGGGCGTGATAAAAGCGGTTTTGGGCTGATCTTCTTTTGCTACCTGTATCTGCCAGTATCAAGAACGAAAATCCAATGTTGACATAAATGGTGTACTTTTGGCTGCATGAAGAAGGTCATCAATTCGCGGCAGAGGATGCCTATCCGGGATTGTTATAGCATTTAGCTTCCGATAGTCTATGCAGACTCGTATGCTGCCATCACTCTTAGGAACCATAACAACTGGGAAAGCCCAAGGCGATTCCTTCTCTTCGATAATGCCTTTTCGCAATATTTCTTCAATTTCGTTTTTAAGCTGGATTTTCCTAGCAGGTGAGATTCTATACGGGGCATTTGAAATTGGTTCGTGAGTCCCGGTGTTGATTTTGTGTTCAAATGGTATCGGGGATGTTATCTCACCAAATAAATCATTTTGCTCTTTGAGTACAGTTTCAAGTTTTAACTTTTCTTGCGTATTTATGTTGTATCCTTTTTCCGGACGCAGTTTAATATCTATTGAATTCAATATGAACCAATCGTCAACATTTGCGTTTACCTTTTTCGGTTCGCTAAAGAGGTCATTATTGCCTTTTTCTGGCGTTCTCATCTCTTTAGGAACAGCATCTGAGAAGATGGCTTGAATTCCGTGAGAAGAGTAATCATTATCCCTTTTTCGTTTTGGAGTATTACCAATAGGACTAAGAACTTCATGGCTTTCAAACCAAGATAGGAATGCTGAAACCTTTTTTACCTTTTCATCATTCTCTAGCGTTTTATGATAGCTTGGTTTTTGTTTTGACTGTGAAGGTTTAGAGTGGCTTTCAAATGCTTTATTTATTGGGAGTTTTGGTGAATAATATTTTGCAAGCTTAAAATCGAAAAATTTTTCTGGGTTATCGACGAAATAAAAAGCTCTCTGAGCGATGTTTAGAACTAAACCACATTGTTCCAGGAAGTCAATTCCAAGTAGAGTTCGATTTCCTTTGGCTTGTGGCAATGCAATGAAACGGATCTTTCGCAATCTTTTTCCAATTATGATATCCACCACTGTGGAATGAACAATATGTCTTCTGGGAATTCCATCAGCCAAAGTAACTTCTGCGTTCACTTTTTGGAAGGGGCAACCTTTTTTAACGAGCTGTTCGTATAGACTTGCACCCGCGACGCTTGTTCTAGCTGCTGTGTCGATATAAGCTTCACCTTTCAGACCGTTTATGTTGATGTCAACAGTTGGAACATTTCTTCCGATCACTGTTGATTCAACTAGGTTGAAATCTAGCATAGCTGGGCTATTAGCATTTTTATTGCTGCAAGTGGGACAATTTGTTCTGCAGTATCCTGCTGCTCCACAACCATAACAATTCAGGGTTGGCTTCTTAGCTTCATTTTGATTGTGAGCTTTCTTGAAACACTGCTCCACTCAATGACCTTGCTTTCGGCAGAATGTGCAACGCTTTTTCTTAACGTCCTCAACAGCTTTATTTGTTAATTTTGTTTCCTTTCGTGCCAATTCAACTTCTCGAGCTTCTTTAAGGAGCTCCTGGAAAGTCTTAACAGAATTTCTGGGCACTTTTTCTCTTATAAACAAGAGCATTTGACCATAGACCATGTTTAACATAATCTCTTCAGTTAGATTATCGGTTAACTGAGAAAAAAGTGTTCGCTTCTTGCATATGAATTCGTTAATTGATTCGTTGGCTAATTGGTTTCCTGAATTCAGCTCTGTATATATTCTCCATGCTGGCTTCGGTGGAGCAAATGACGAGCGTATTAGCCTTATTGCATCATCGAACGTTTTGGCTTCATTCTTAACACCTTGCCACCAGTTTGATGCAAAGCCTTCGAGTAAAAGCGGGAATCCAGTCAACGCATTAGCTTCGGAAATATTTTCTGCATTCTTATACACCGTAATCGTTGCTATGAAATCGTCCAGCTTCGATGTGTTTCTTTCACCATTGAAACGAGCGGTGCACCTGCTAAATGTTCCTTTATTTTCTTTGACGCCAATGGCAGCTACCAAACGGGTAAGCTGATCTTCTGAAATAGCGATTGAAGGGGGTTCGGACATTGTTTCGTCTTTAGATGAAATTTCTTCTATAACCGTTGACTCAAACTCAGTTTTTGATGATTCGAACTCAGATTCAAATTCGGAGGATTCTGATGAGGAGCTTTTCTCGGTATATTTTATTTTAGGCTTCATAAACAGATGATTGCTTTTTCTCATAGATTAACGGCTCTTCTTTAAAAGAAAATGTTTATGCTATCAAAGCAATCCAAAAATAATTCGAAACACTTAAAAGGGTTTAATTGTAGTGCGGTCGGTGCGGGGTTTTTTTTTTTTTTTTTTTTTTTTTTTTAAAATTATTTTTGCTAAAAGCAATCAAAACAAAATTTAGTCCACTAAACGGGTTTGACTGTAGTGCACTTGATCGGTACAGGTTTTGGGTTTTTTTTCCCAAAAAAAAATTGTTTTTGCTAAAGGCAATCAAAAAACAAAATTTGTCCACTTAAACGGGTTTGACTGTAGTGCACTTGATCGTGTTCTACTGTGCTGTCCACCAGAAATGTCCGATGTAACAGTTTAAGTAACCACAAGGTTGGGCGCCAATTGAAGCGTTGTTGTTGTACGCAGCGGTGTGTGTGTGAGTGTGTGCAAAGAGAAAAACCTTTGTATATAAAAACTATAGTACTATCATGGTGGAAGTCGAATGGGGCGACATCTAATTTACCTATGCAACCTTATGGAGGTTTTAATTGATATTTATTGATATTTTTTGGATGCAATAATCCAAAAAATAGTCTCCTCTTGCTCCTACGAACTATTTCCGATGCTTAAAGACACCTCAAATTTTGCAGCGCCACCACACAGGACCTCTGCAACCCAAAAAAAACTCGCCATGATAGTACTATAGTTTTCATATACAAAGGAAAAACCCAATGAGCGTAGATGTCGATGGAATTACCACAGAGCCAGGCGACCAAAAAAAATATTTTCAGCCTGTCTACTGTTTTGAAGAGTCAAAACAAATGTCCAAAAGTGGCGTAACAGCAAAAAGAAGCAGAGCCAAGCGACCAAAAAAATGTTCAGCCTGTCTACTGTTTCGAAGAGCAAAAAGAATGTCCAAAAGTGTCGTAGCAGCAAAAAGAAGCAGAGCCAAGCGACCAAAAAAATGTTCAGCCTGTCTACTGTTCTCGACCAAGCAAATTTGTTCAGAACAAGAAAATAGTAACTCCAACTAAGGTTTTATGTTTACTCATCAACTTTATTCGAACGAATGCTTAACTTTATAAATTTGCTTCGCCCTTTTATACTATGAGCTGAAGTCTTTTACTGTTACAATTTTACTTTACAGTGTTGTGAAAAAAAAATATTCTACGTTACATACAGTATTGTGCAAAAAAATGATTATATACTTTATACATTATTTTCTTCTAATATTTTTATTAAGAAGGTGGGCGTTACAAAACTAATATCCATTACTTTTTTAAAAATAGACCAATCTTCAAGGTTGAGGTCTTAAAATAATCGAAAGACTTACGGCTACTTGGTGTAAAAAAATTAAGGGGGTGGGGCCACGCCTTTAGTACGAAACATACATAAAGTGTTGTAGACTTATCAACGGCCACCGACAATACAATATTTTGATAAGCTTATCTCATTATCCTGATTAGGATTGTCAGGATTAGTGATTTTAACACAGGTCCTTTGCGTGAGAGCAAATGAGATAGAGCAAAAACGCGGTCGATTACGAAATAATTCATAAGATTTGTTCGCAAATAAAGTTATACCACTATGTCTCGCTGTTTATGTTGGCAACATAAAAATTCTTGAATATGTTTTCTATCGAGATGCAACTGTTAACACATCTGTACATATTAAAGACGGTTTTATAGCAAATCGAACTAAAAAGTGAAAAATAAAATATAGAAAATTAATTTCATTGTAAAAAAGCGTGGGGTGCTTTTTATATCATATCTATACTAACTCTATGTTTACAAACAACTACTAATTATATATTTACAACAATCGATATCGAGCACCCCACGCTTTTTTACAATGAAATTAATTTTCTTTTCATGACTTTATTTTTATTTTAGAATTTTTGAAAATTATTGAAACATATTGATGAGTTAGTATACTTCTTACAACCGTTTAATAAAATATAAATTTAAAATGTATTTTCTGATTTTTAGTTCGATTTGCTATTAAAGCGTGTTCTTTAGTTTTTTTTAAACTATATTTTATTATTAATTACTGGTACAACAGTATGCAACACTTTAAACGAACTTTATTATTTCACTTTCAAAAATAAACTGTGTCCAATCGGTAGCGCCTTCAAGCTTTTATAGGAAAATATCTGGTTCTGGTCTAATCTCGAAAGCAATCGAAAGCTCTTGAACCTGTATCTCGATCTTTCTATTCTGACAGATAGATGGAATAGCTCATTCAAAGCTCATAGCAGGTTGTTTTAAATCGCAATGGTACTAGATGGCGCTGTCATCGCATTCGAGAATCGATATAGTTCGAATGTAAAAGTCGTTACATTATGATTCAAAATTCTTTAACCTTTGTATATAAAAACTATAGTACTATCATCTTGGAAGTCGAATGGGGCGACATCTAATTTACCTATGCAACCCTTACTCTTTTTTTTTTGCGGAGAGCTTATGGAGGTTTTAATTGATATTTATTGATATTTTTTGGATGCAATAATCCAAAAAATAGTCTCCTCTTGCTCCTACGAACTATTTCCGATACTATTACTTATATAAACTTTTTTTAAATTTTTTCTTTGATTTTGAATTTTGTTTTGTGAACTTTTTTTGTTTTTTTTTTTTTAATTTTTTTTTTATACTAAAACTTACTTTACATTTTTGTCGTGTTTCATAGGAACCTCAATTGCTTTTGTATGTTTGGCCAAAATATTTCCATTCATGAAAAATATTTTTAGACACTAGGCACGTTTTAGATGTTTCTTTTTTCACATTTTTTTCAAATTTTTTTTTTTTTGTCAATTTATTTTTTATGACAATATTTTGTTTCGATAAATTTTGTATGTTTTGACAATACATACCTCTCTTTTAGCTTATTTGAAAACTAAGGAGTGCTACCTTTCAATCGATGAACCTACCGCATGAAAGGAAAACCCAAATTTTATTCTTAAATGCTGTTAGCGGCAAAACTATGGGTCCTAGACCCCCAAAGTATACACATTTTTTGAAATGTCAAGTAGCAAGATGGATCGAGAGGTTTCAGACGTATGACTATGAGATTCAAAATTGAAGAGGAAAGCTGCATTCAAATGCAGACGCGCTATCCCGGCGACCGTGTAAACCAGACTGTAAGCATTCCACACGCCAAGAAGAAAAGGAAATGGTCATCGTCCAACGAACAAGAGCTGATCCCATTTACGGCTGGAACAACGAAGAACTCAGAACGGCTCAACAAGAAGATCCGGATATCAAACCCATTCTTGCCTGGAAAGAACACCAAGAGAAACCAGAATGGTGTGATATCTCCTACCGAAGTCCAGCTCCCAAAGCATATTGGGAACAATGGGACTGAAGCGAGCTTCATGGATTATTTCAGCAAGTGGCCTGAAGCGTTTGCCATCCCAAACCAAGAAACCAAAATAGTTGTGGATCAAATTGTCTTCAGTTGGGTGAGCAGGTTCGGCGTTCCCATGGAGCTTCATTCTGACCAAGGAAGGAACTTTGAATCTTAAGTCTTTCAGGAAGTTTGCTCGCTCCTTGGCATTAAAAAGACACTGGTAACACTGGTTTTTTTTCCGAGTGGAAGTGTCTTTTATATTCTCCGCAATTTTTTTGTTTAATTTCAAGTTTTTCTTGTGTGTTAAAAATTTAAATTGTGTTTATATAACTTTATTTTCTATTTTGACTTGTATGTAAATTCATGCTCAGACAATAATTCATTTTAATCCTATAAACTTTAATACTTAATCTGATTTCATTAAACGTAAGTTTTGGTTTCAATTTTTTGTGATAGTCTATACATACCTACCTTACCTATGTGTTATAACATTGCGTATATTATATACGAGTATATTACATATTCTTTTCATTTATTATAACCCTGGACCAATTTTTACTGTCAACTTGACTCAACCAATTCAAGCCAGCACCGTGGTGCTGATCCCATCTCAATATTGGATCTCCGGTTCGAATCCCAGTCGAAGTTCGTTGTTCATTTTTTTCTTCTTATCTCTTTATCGCCTTTTTTCCATAATTATTTAAATAAATTCAAATTCTCGATGGCTTGTGCTAACTCCAACTGCTTAGATCGATCTGACGCATCTCAGCTATATGCGTGTTATGGTCTTTGTGGTAAACTATTTCATGCTAAATGTGTAGGTTCAAATAATTCTTTATTGGACAAAATAAATGCATCGAGTTTGGCATAATGGTATTGGGCTGAATGTAAAAAAATTTCCTTAGCTCACTTTTCTTTTAAATTAACCACTCTAAAGGATGAACTAATGAAAATTTCAAAGGGTTTTAAAGATTTAAGCATGAAATTTACAAACGTTTTTTCTGCTGTTAATAACATCCCATCACCGGTGCTGGCTTGTGACAAATATTGTTCATCGAATGATCCTACACCGCAAAACATTTTAATATCATCAAACCCTGAAAAATGTAAAAAAAGAAGCAAGGAATCTAACTCTTCATCAGTTAATGTAGGTCCGGCTCCCAAAAAATCCTTGAGATGTAATGCAAAAAGCGTTACTACAGAAACTGGTTTGGACCCAATAGTTACTGCACATTCTAGTAATGTGTCTTATAGAATCGAAATCGAAAAAGAAAATTGCCCAAAGTCTTCAGATAAAGAATCTCCCAATGAAGAGAATGTTTTAATTACGCTAAATGAAACGGTTACTAGTAATATCACCGCTAAAACTCTCACTTCAGTTCCAAAGCCCAAATCAATTTTTGTTTCTCGCCTTTCACCTGAAACAGAGTCCAAGGATCTTATCGAACATTTCCTAGCTTCTAAGGCAGTAAAACATTCCTCAAGTGTTAAATGTTCTAAGATCAGTAAACCAAATGGTTTTGTTGCTTCTTTCAAGATTATTGCTCCCAGTTCATTATTTGACCCCATTTTAAATTGCTCTTGGCCTCCAAATACCCTTGTGAAAGAGTTTACTGCCCCTTTAAAAAGAAAATCAAACATCAATTCAGGTTCTAGTCCAAATTCAAAAAACAAAGGTTCTCCCTCTACTATCAAAATGTAAGAGGACTTCGTAGTAAAACTACAACAGTATTTAAAAATTCATTAGCTTTTCCATACGATCTTTTTGCTCTTACTGAAACTTGGCTTAACGCCACAATACTAGACACAGAACTTTTTGATAACGAGTTCTTAGTTTTTCGAAAAGATCGTCATGGGGATGTTATTAATTTAGTTGGTGGAGAGGTTCTTATTGCTGTAAGCTTTCTCTCGCACTCGATTTCATAATTAGTATAGCAAGTCTGGACAGTAAAATCCTTCTGTTAGGTGATTTCAATCTCCCTAACATTGATTGGGTTACTTCGGAAGACGAGACCTATTTTGAAGCTTCCACGAGTTCGTCCCGACAGGACCTTCAAATGGTAGACCACATTATTTCTTCGGACTTACATCAAGTAAGTTATATAAAAATTTTAAATACCGAATACTCGACCTTGTATTCTCATCCAACGCCGCCGTTAATACAGTAGTTGTAGAATCTACTTCTGCTCTATCTAACATAGATTATTATCATCCACCTCTGGACATTATTCTTGACCTGAGCGGTCATTTACTTAATGACAGTAACTCTCATGACTGTTCGTTTACCTTTGACTTTGGCAGAGGCGATTTCCAGAAGCTTTTGGATAGTTTAATAAATTCCGGTATAGAAAATTTACCGATTTCTAATGTACTTGACATAACTATCTCAAGCTTCTATTCTATTTTGATGAGATGCATAAATGAAACAATTCCTAAAAAAAATCTGTTTCCGTAAATACATCTACCCATCCTTGGTTTACAAAAGAACTTAAAAGTCTTCGAAACAGAAGAAATAAGGCCTGGAATAAATATATTCGATACATGACGGTGGAAAACCAAGTTATTTACATTTCCTTTTTTGAGGAATTTAAAAAGCTCTCTTATGAACTTTACAATGAATATCTCCAAAATATGGGGCGTTCCTTGAAGTCCGACCCAAATAACTTCTGGAATTTTGTTAGTTCTAAAAAGAAAACTGACGGATAACCAGTTAAGCGTTCTACTGTCACTAATCTAGTTACCTTTTTGAATAAATGCATACATTCTCTGGAATGCGGTCAAGAAGTGGATTGTGTCAGACATTTCAAAAGCTTTTGATCAACTCTCTCATAAGATTATCAAGTTTAAACTTAATTTTTATGGGTTTCCTCCATTTTTCGTCAATTGGATATCCTCATATCTTGAATACAGGACATACCAATTCAAATTCAGAAATTCTTTTTCAAGAGCGTTTATCGCAAATTCATGTGTTCCACAGGGTAGCCATCTATGTCCAATTCTCTTTATATTGGCTATTAACGATGCTCCACTTTGCGTACGCAATAGTGAAATTTTAATCTTCGCAGATGATATGAAGATTTATAAGAACATATCATGTGCGAACGATCGAAAACTTCTACAAGATGATATTAACTACTTTGCTTTGTAGTGTGAAAAAACAGCCTCAATCTAAACCCGACAAAATGTCAAACAATGACATTTTTCAAAAAACGTTCTCCTTCATCTCATGACTATTTTATCTCACGACACATTTTAACGCGTGCAATAACTGTTAGGGACCTTGGAGTTATTTTCACAGCCCATCTAGATTTTTCAATTCATATCAATAACATCGTCAACAAAGCCAATTTAATGTTAGGATTTATTAAACGTTGGTCCAAAGAGTTTGCCGATCACAATGTTACGCGTGCCTTATATAATTGCTTGGTACGTCCTCACATGGAATACGCATCGCAAGTTTGGACTCCTTTCTATGATATTCATATCGAAAGATTAGAATCTGTCCAAAGAAAATTTACACGTTTTGTTTTAAAAGGTATTCACTGGAGTGATCCATCGAATGCCCTCTCATATGAACAACGATTTATCTTTTCTCGAGATGCAAACATTGGCACAGAGACGAAAAAATAACGTTGTTGTATTTTTTCACCAAATAATATCACCACTTGAAAAATCCTGAGTTCGTACTCAGGTATCTAATAACTAATAAGATAATAATTTTTAAAGCTTGTTTGAAAATAAAAATTAACGAAATTGAATATTATGGAATTCCCATAATATATCCCTTTGTATATGAAAACTATAGTACTCTCATGGTGGAAGTCGAATGGGGCGACATTAGATATGCCGGCAACCCTTACTCTTTTTTTTTTTGCGGAGAGCTTATGGAGGTTTTAAATGATATTTAATGATATTTTTTGGATGCAATTATCCAAAAAATAGTCTCCTCTTGCTCCTACCACCAATTTTCGACGCTTAAAGACTCACCAAATCGAATTTTACACCTCACATTTTGCAGCGCCACCACCAGGATCCGGGCAACCCTAAAAAAAACTCGCCATGAGAGTACTATAGTTTTCATATACAAAGTATATCCCCAGATAAAGCCATCTGAAGAATTGATATAAGTATTAGAAACTAACTTTTTCAACAAATTAATCTGTTGAATGAACAAATTTGTGGTCGATTTTTTATTTGTTAAATGTTTTTTCAAACTTATAATCCTTATATGATACCATAAGGTTTTCGCACGACAAATGAAAATGCATTATAATTATTTTGAATTTGAAAACTTCTTGGTCTCTCAGATAACTACTGTCTTTTAATATTTGGATCTAATACATATATGTACCTATACTTATATGAGATAAAAAAACACCAAACAAATGCGCTATTTTTTATGTAATCACGATTTTTTTTTGTCCTTTTATCTCAAAGATAACTGTTTTAGGAGACATTATTATAATGATTTTGAATTTAATTTAAATTTGTGGTGTTACAAATTGCAAAAGTAACACATTGATAAAGCAAAAACTTAATTAATAAAATTTTCTTCAGAACAACCTTAAAGCGGAATCATGCCTCCAGAATTGAAGCTCTTATAGCGTAGCGGGAAAGGGAACCTCATCTAAATATTTAAGTTCTGTTAAGCTCTTAATTTGGACATTGCTTAAAACCTACTAATAATACGGCCAGAAACTGTATAAAGTATATAAATAAAATTTTATTTTATTTGGCAATCAACATTCAGAGAACATAAAAATTTCTCCACAAATGTGCAAAACTTCTCGATGTTATTAAACATTTCTAAAATAATAGTTATAAAAAATATAAAAGTATTCTGTCTGTATCCTATTTTAGCTATTTTAAGTTTTTCCGTTTAGTATTTTTTTTATTGAAAAAACTTCTAATCTTTTTCGTTACTTAAATTCACATACCATTAAATTTCTTTTCTTATGTTCACTGGTTGATCCTCAGAGTTTTTATTGGAAGGAAAGAATATGGTTATGTGTATTAGCATTAAAATCATTTTTTTTTTAATTATAAGAACTTGTTGTTCTTTGTCTTGCTTACTCTTAAGCTGAATTCACTCCATTAAATATGATAACTCTCCAAGTTGCCATGTGATTCTCCTTTTTAAATTAGTTAGAATGACATTTAAGTAGCTGTTCTCATGTATTCCTGAAATTTCTATTTCCAGGAAGTATCCTAGACTCCAAATTAACCTTGAAAATCATGTACTTCCTGAAAATGAAAATTTCAGGAAGTACAATGATTTTCAAGGTTAATTTGGAGTCTAGGTGTATCGCAATATTTAATCAGATTGGTTTATATTATTTGAAGACTATGTGCTGTCTCAAAAAGGTTTATACAAATTGTTTCAGACATATGTAATAGTTGTTTAGATTGCACTTTGGTCAATTTCAAATTCATATTCAAATAATTTGAAAAAAATTGTCTTTGGTATAGAATCTGTCTCTATCCTTTTTACATTTCTGCAATATTGGTGACAAACATAGCAATTGAATATTACTAAATGTTCAGCGCGTGTCCATTTCCAATGGCTGTGTTAGGGCTCTCGATTGGTTATTTGACACGACAAACGATGAGTCTAAGAAATTAAGTAAACGGTGTCGGTTCTCTTTCTTTTTTGATAAAACATAAAATATAACAATAATGATCTACAGTCGAGTTATCACTAAAAAAAATAAGAAAGAGTGTTTTTCTAGGTCCATGAGAGTAACCTTTTGCTCCGAAGCGTTACTTAGGTGTTATTTCCTGGTTCGTGCGTTCACCGTTTTTAAGGACTAGGAGCAGTTATGCTTTATCAAATAATCGGGAACTGAAACAGAATCAAACAGTTAAAAGCATTGTTTTGTGTTGATAACCGATGAAAAAATCAATACCGATTTCTTAATAAGTTTATTGTTTACTGCCGCTCTATTAATATGGATTTCTCAATAAGTTGATATTTTATCATCGATCAAGAGTTGCAATAAATGTCATTATTTATTTAATTCCTAATGCGATCATATTCGATGATTATAATAACCGGAACCAAAATACTTAAATATAGTAAAGAACTACTTTTGAATTATAATGTAACGACTTTTACCTTTGTATATGAAAACTATAGTACTATCATGGCGAGTTTTTTTTAGGGTTGCAGAGGTCCTGGTGGTGGCGCTGCAAAATGCGAGGTGTAAAATTCGATTTGGGGAGTCTTTAAGCGTCGAAAATTGGTGGTAGGGGCATGAGTAGACTATTTTTTGGATTATTGCATCCAAAAAATATCAATAAATATCATTTAAAACCTTCATAAGCTCTCCGCAAAAAAAAAAGAGTAAGGGTTGCATAGGTAAACTAGATGTCGCCCCATTCGACTTCCACCATGATAGTACTATAGTTTTCCTTTGTATATGAAAACTATAGTACTATCATGGTGGAAGTCGAATGGGGCGACATCTAATTTACCTATGCAACCCTTACTCTTTTTTTTTTGCGGAGAGCTTATGGAGGTTTTAAATGATATTTATTGATATTTTTTGGATGCAATAATCCAAAAAATAGTCTACTCTTGCCCCTACCACCAATTTTCGACGCTTAAAGACTCCCTAAATCGAATTTTGCACCTCACATTTTGCAGCGCCACCACCAGGACCTCTGCAACCCTAAAAAAAACTCGCCATGATAGTACTATAGTTTTCATATACAAAGAGTTTTCATATACAAAGCTTTTACATTCGAACTAAATCGATTCTCGAATGCGATGACAACGCTATCTACCATCGTCATTAGAACAACCTGCTGTGAGCTTTGAATGAGCTTTTTCGAACATTGGTAACTGGCAAAGCCCGAAGGGGAACTATTCCATCTATCTGTCAGAATAGAAAGATCGAGATACAGGTTCAAGAGCTTTCTATTGCTTTCGAGATTAGACCAGAACCAGATATTTCCCTATGTAAGCTTAATGGCGCTACCGATTGGACACAGTTTATTTTTGAAAGTGAAAGAATAAAGTTCGTGTAGTGTTGCATACTGTTGTGCCAGTGATTAATAAAAGCTTTGTATATAAAAACTATAGTACTATCATGGTGGAAGTCGAATGGGGCGACATCTAATGTATGCCTGCAACCCTTACTCTTTTTTTTTGCGGAGAGATTATGGAGGTTTTAAATGATATTTATTGATATTTTTTGGATGCAATAATCCAAAAAATAGTCTCCTCTTGCTCCTACCACCAATTTTCGACGCTTAAAGACTCCCCAAATCGGATTTTACACCTCAAGTTTTGCAGCGCCACCACCAGGACCTTTGCAACCCTAAAAAAAACTCGCTATGATAGTACTATAGTTTTTATATACAAAGATAAAAGTGATTTCAATTGAAGTAAAGTGGGTTTTATTTTAAATAGAAATAGAAGTAAAGAAATAAAGTAAATAAGTTTTTATTGCGAACCCTTAGCAGAATATTACATTGGTGTTAGAAGTGGAATAAAAACTTATGTTGTCTGTGCATTCAGATAATTTGTGGTGATAAAAAAAAAAAATAAGTAATACGTGTGACGTGTGTGTGTTTTGATAAAACAAAGAGAAAAAGTTACTGTGATTAAAGAAGAAAAATAAAAGGAAAATGGGTAAGACAGTGATTGAATTGAATTGTGTTGAGCTTAAGGCAGAGCTGAACAAACGAGGCCTTCCTACTGCTAAAAGAAAAGCTGACCTCATAATAATTCGTCTGCAAGCGGATTTAAGTCAACGTGGAGAAGACCCAGACACGTTCCTATTCGAAATAGAAATACCTGAAGAACAAGTAAGTACTGGTGTCAACTTGTCGGCAATGATGGCACTTCTCATTGGCAAGCTCGAAGAACAACGTACAGAACAAAAGAACCAACTGGAACAAATGGAAAAACAACAAAAGAATCTTCTCGAAGAACAACGGACAGACCAAAAGTGTGAACAACAGAATCTTATCGAACAACTTGAAAAACAAAAGAACCTATTAGAAGAACAGAAGACTCTCATCGAAGGTAAGCTTGATGCCTTTGAGAACAAGTTCGCTACTATTGATGGACGTTTTGAGTGTTCAAGAAAAAATCGAAGGCAAAATACAAAGCATAACCGAACAATTAGACAAAGTTCGAAAAATTAAGATTAGAGAAAGTGTTGGCGATTACCCAAGGAAGAAGGAAATACATCCACCGACTTTTGACGGGCAAACTTCTTGGTCGATCTATAAAAAACAGTTTGAGGCAGCCGCAGCGACAAATGGCTGGGATGAAGAAGAGAAATTTATAGCTCTGACGGTTGCCCTCAGAGGATATGCCGCTGAACTGCTGCAAACCATTCCAGCAGATAAGAATGGTAACTTCAGTGCTCTTGTTTAGGACATACACAAACGCTTTGGAGATGGCCATATGCAAGAAGTCTTCCGCGTCCAACTGAATACTAGAGTCCAGAAAATATTTATTTATTTATTTATTTATTTATTTATTCATCAATCAAAGAACAAAATTCTCTTATAGACTAATAGATACAATATATCACTATAACTACGTTAATATATACAAAAAAAAAATACCTTAATATATATAAATATGTATTTACAAGCATCAAGTAGATCTAAGTACATTCAAAACATAAATTTTAAAGGTATCTCTAGTACAAATTCTGAAAAACCTAACCTTGTACAAACTGAATTTGCTACCCTGATGCAACGAGAAACCGGTTCATTCCGACCATAATTAGATCTATGAAATTGCTCATAAAAAAGAATATAATCTCTGGAATTATAACTAGGAACGCGAATAGATATTAGTTCAAGAAGTTGTGCACATTTAATATGATATGAAAGTATATCTCTAATAAACATTATCGCAAAATATGCACGCCGATCTGCCAAACTCTGCATACCAAATAAGAGACATCTAGTTTCATAAGAAGGAATAACAGTACCCCAATGAAGTTTATAATACATAAACCTTGAAATAGTTTTTTGAATTTTTTCGATTCTTACACACGAATTATTGTAGTACGGGTTCCAAACTGTGTTGCAATACTCAAGCAAGGGTCGAACGAGAGAGATAAAAAGAGTTTTTACAGTATACGGATCTGTGAAATCTTTACTGTTTCTTTTGATGAATCCTAACATTTGGTTTGATTTGTTTATAATGTATTCGATATGAGGAAGGAAAGACAGTTTGGTATCAAGGATAACACCTAGGTCTTTTTTTTAAGCCACTCGCTCCAAGGAAAAACTATCAATTTGATAATCGTATAATATTGGAGAAATCGTACGAAAACAAGTCATAACTTGGCATTTTGAAATATTCAGATGTAGGGCGTTTATATTACACCATTCAGCCAGCTTATTTAAGTCATTTTTCAATAAAACACAGTCATCACAGCATTTAATACTTCGATAAAGTTTGAGGTCGTCTGCAAAAAGAAGACACTGAGAGTATTGAAAGATTTTGGGAATATCGTTAATAAAAAGCAGGAACATTAATGGACCTAAATGGCTACCCTGAGGGACGCCGGACGGAACAAATATTTGACTGGAGTGATGATCGTCAATCATTACCACTTGAACTCTCAATGTTAAATACGATTTCAACCAATCAAGAAACTTAGAATGAAACCCCAGTTCCGTGAGTTTGTGTAAAAGAATATAATGATTAACGCGGTCAAATGCTTTTGCAAAATCAGTAAATATTATGTCAGTTTGACGATAAGATTCAAAATTATTAATGATATAATTAGTCATTAGTGTAAGATTGGTAGATGTAGACCTTCCAGAAATAAAGCCGTGTTGGAAATCGGATACAAATTGTTTTAATTGAAAAGTAAGCTTGTCACAAACTATTTTCTCAAATAACTTAGGAAGAGCAGATATTTTGCAGATTGGTCTATAATTAATAATTTCTTGTTTAGATCCAGATTTCAAAATTGGTGTTATGTAGGACAGTTTCCAACATTCTAAAAATTCACCTTTCGAAAGCGACAGGTTAAAAATAGCTGTTAATGGAATAGCTAAGGATGAGGCACATTTAAGCAATAAAATTTGTGGGATACCATCAGGACCTGCCGTTGTGTTGGTATCTAAACCTAATAAGGCTGATTCTACTTCAGAAGACGACAAAACCATAGACCCTATATTAACGATGGTGGAAACTTTTGGTAAATCAACATTCGTTGGAGTGTTCGTGGAGTATACAGATTGAAAATAAACAGCAAATAAATTACAGATTTCTTGAACATCACTCGTTGATTTGTTCAAGTACTTCATACAGCTTGGATACCCATTACTTTTACGCTTAGCGTTAAGAGGCTTTGTATATGAAAACTATAGTACTATCATGGCGAGTTTTTTTTAGGGTTGCAGAGGTCCTGGTGGTGGCGCTGCAAAATGTGAGGTGTAAAATTCGATTTGGGGAGTCTTTAATCCTCGAAAATTGGTGGTAGGGGCAAGAGTAGACTATTTTTTGGATTATTGCATCCAAAAAATATCAATAAATATCATTTAAAACCTCCATAAGCTCTCCGCAAAAGAAAAAGAGTAAGGGTTGCATAGGTAAATTAGATGTCGCCCCATTCGACTTCCACCATGATAGTACTATAGTTTTCATATACAAAGTAAGAGGCCTCCGGACAAAAGTTCGAACTCAGATTCGAAGATTTTTATGTTCGAATAAAAACCAAAAGTTAATAAGCTCACCCAACCCCTAGGAACATGTTTGAACTTCGAACAAACATTTCTGGAGTGGTAGGTATACGAGACAGAAAGAAAAAAAGGCATGCGAGCACAGCGACACAACTTGTTTTTTGTTCCCATCCTTTTCCTACATAATGTACTTATACTTCTTTGAAGAAGAACAAGCAGCGCAAAAACCAGAGTGGACGATTTGTATTTTTGTCATTATTTCGTCTTGGGTATATGGCGTATATGGAAAAAGTTTTTGTAAATGAATTGTGTGGAAAGGAATATACTCATGCATACCTATATTGTTATATTTCTTTTTGTTTCTGATGCTCGAAGTGTTATTTGTGGAGTTTTTTTTTGTCTTAGACAGGAAAATTTGTTTTGATTTTTTTTTCTCAAGAATAACCAAGCTATTATTTTTACCGTCAAATTTATATTTTTCTTCTTTATATTTTTTTCCTAACTGTAGGTAGGTACTATAAAGTTTCAAACTTTGCAAATTATTTGTAGGCTATGCATTTATTGAATGAGGTATTTTTTTTTCAAATTGATCGTGAACTTGAATGATTTTAGATTTTCGGATGTTGTTATGGTAGGTAAAGGATAAGGATAAAATTCTGGATAGTAAAGAAGTGGTTTCAAGAGTTTTTGAGGGTAAATAATAAAAGTGATAATCTGGGTTGGAAATTGTGTTTTTATTTTGATGATGAAAATATATGTAGGTATGTATGTATGTACATACATATGTATATATTATTTTTTAGAAATCAATTGACTTTTTGAAATGATCTGACTTTTTAATTGTTTTTTGAAGAATGTTTTTGAAAAATGATCATAATAAAAATGTGATAATGTGAAAATTTCAACTGTGTTTAAATTTCGAAAAACAGCTCTTCATGAAATACTAAAAATAATCGACATAATAAATATATCTGCTGCAAAACTACTCTTTTGACTGAGTATATTTTTAATTAAAAAAAAAGAAAACGAAAGTATTAGAGGCATAGAGGGATTGAAAATTTGGTTCAATATAAAATTTATAATGAATTGAAAATATTCAAACTATTTTATTACATATTGCTAGAATTTCAGTTAAAATGCCGGAACAAATTTCAGTCCAAAACAAAACAACAAACAGCAACAACAATCAGCTGTAAAAATCCTTTTCTTACAATTATGTCATTCTTCCTTATGTACTTACCAAAGGCTCACTCAAATGATCGTTCGTTAGATCACTGCACAAAGCAAAAAACAAAAAATAGGTATACAAAATATTGCATCACTCACTGGCATATCACCAGACCTACCTCAAACTCTTGTTCACGCCACACAAGAAACCTTTCACTCCAACAGTAGACATATTGGCACCAGCACCTCTCGCTCTCACTCTCATCTGAACCTTAAATACAATACACAAACTCCCATTCGCTTTCGCATACTTTCATACTTACTTCATACATACTTTTTTTTATTTATGTTGCAACTTTCAACACTTTTTGTCTACCAACATGTCCATTTCGAAGTTAGGCCATCTATTGGCGAATAAGTTTACTAGAAATTCGAAATATTTGAAAATAACGACTTTTTATTGAAAAAAAGACCTTTAGAAAATGTGTTATTTCTTACAAAATATTTGTTTTTTTGCTATGTTTTTTTAGTAAATTTGTTTATTGAAACATGTGTGTCATTATGAAAAAGTTTCGTGTTATTTGGTTCATTTTTTGTTACTAAGAAACACAGTTGAAAAATAGATAATTTGTAATTTTTCAAAAGATAATATTTCAAAAACAAGGACGAAATTCAAAAATCGGTCTCGAACAGATTTAAGGCCTAATCATTACCTTTAAAATGATATACATATTATGTATGTACTCTTCTCCAATTTTCCAGGAAATTGGAACCATTTTGGCAGTTTACGTGGTTTTTACAAAACCTGCTACTGGAGTTTTTAAATAAAACAAAAACAAAATCCAAAATCAAAAATGTAGCTCGAACAATTTGAAGCAAAAATGTCATTCTTTTATGTGCAATTTAAATTTTGGAAATACATGGCTTCTAGGCTGAGAATAATTGGAACCAAATTTGCCAATTTTCAATTTTTCTCCAAAATTCGTCCGGAGGCCTCTTAATATAATTCCAAAAGTTGACACTGTTATATTTAATATTAGACTCAATAGAGAACAAATAAGCCCGATACAAAAACTTATTGAGCCCATCGAATTCTTTTTGAATAGTCAAATGTTTAGACCGCAAATTAGCATCATCGCGATTAGTTTTGAGTAACTTAAAAGATTTATTTTTTCTATTTTTAAGATTTATAAGTCTCTTGTTAAACCATGCAGGATTACTCCTAGATTTGGCTTTTTTGTTCGGTACAAATCTACGCACAGCTTCATTGACAATAGAAACAAGAGTATCATTAGCATTGTTTAATTCAATTTTAGACAAACACGATTCCCAAGGAATAGATAAAAAATATTCATTCATTGCATCAAAGTTAGCCTTGTTAAAATTAGGTGTAAAAGTATTATCATTTAAAACATTTTTCATATAAGTATAAAAACATAAGTTTCCTTCGAGTGGAATATGGTGGACAGAGTTATTAATAATTGGAAAATCAGATTTTTCAACATAAACATTAAATTCTTTATCAACAAAAATAAGGTCAAGTATCCGACCTAAACAATTGAAAATATGATTGATTTGTATCAAGTCAAACTGACTAAAAAAGTCAATTAAATTAATCTCAATTTCAGAAGTAACATCAAATGGAACCAACAAATTATCGTCTGAATCCAATAACCACTTAATATTTCCTAGATTAAAATCACCTATACAAATTATATGTTGTGATGGATTTAAGTTTTCAAGTATAGATTTACAATTTTGTAGAAATATATTATAACATTCATAAGAACTCCTTGGAGGAATATAGTTAATAATAATAAATAATTCAATATTAACACATAAAGTCAAAGTAACAATCAATTGATCAATATCGTAAGTACTCGTAGTTGTAGATATAATATTTGAGTTAAGTTTAACTTCTTTACACGACAAAGACGAACGAATGGCGATGAGAACACCACCCCCTCTTTCCTTATCGGTAATTAAATAAGATCTATCTTTTCTAAATACAGTATAATCTGAGTTAAATAATTCGGATGTTAATTGATTTTCTGTTAACCAAGTTTCAGTTAATAATATAATATCATAAGAACAAGATGCAAAAATAAGATATAATGATTCTAGCTTAATTCTAATACCTCCTACATTTTGATAATAAAACGATAAATTACTTGATGAAGCAGCAACGTTGAATTCATTTAAAGATGATTTAGAAGGTCCAGGATTTAAGTTTGGTTCATAAATTCTTACGTCAGATTCACTGATTGGCCCACCTCGTCGTTTTTTGGATGGTTAATGAACTTTTTCACCTTAACGAACATAGGCCATATGGAAGAGTCACTCATAAGTTTATTATAACAATCAGAGGGGACACTCAGTTTAAAATTCACATGAGACACATCTGTTAGAGATACACCTTTTTTAATAAGTCTGAAGCATTTAAAATAGGATTTGGGAATATTAGACTGAACAGATATATGATTAATTATATCTTCAGGTTTGGTTTCAACGTTAAATTTTGAAATGTGTAACCAAACAGAAGATGTCAAAGTATTTAAATTACTAAATCCACTCCCCAATAAACAATCATTTCGATGTTTTTTAATTCTTTTATTTTTCCTCGAATTTTGACTTTCATTGTTTATGTTTACATTTAAATCATCGTATTTATTAGAAAGAGCATTTGGCAGTGGAGAAGGGATAGGGATTTGATCAGCAGCGTCGGCGGCGGCGACAACAACAGCAGCATCAACGAGAGATGCATCACCATCGGCAGTGGTAGCCAAAGCGGCAACGAAACCTGTATCGGCATCGTCATTACCAACAACAACAGCAGCAGCAACTTGAGGTCCATCACCATCAGCAGTGTTAAGCATATCGGCAATGAGAACATTCTTTCTATCGTCATCATCGGCAGTGGTAGTCAAACCTATATTGGCATCATCATTACCAACAACTACAGCAGCAGCAACTTGAGGTGCATCACCTTCAGCAGTGGTAGTCACATCGGCAACGAGATCTATATCGACAACCTTATTAGCACCAACAACATCCAACTCAATATTTGGGGCGACTTTATATTACAGAACACCCCCTTTTGGGAAATTTTTTTTTTTAATGGGTAGGGGGGCATTTCTATAGGACAGCTTCAAAATATTACGGTGAGGAAACCCCCCTAAATACGTTTAAAAAAAGTTTGAAAATTTTAAAAATCGGTCTTTTTTTTAATTTTATATTGGATAAGAGCAATATTATTGCACATAATGTGTCAAAAAAATGTACATATATATATTATTTATACATGGATATATATATATATATGTATATATATATATATATATATATATAGGTACATACTTATATACATATACAGCTGTGGACAACTAATTAGAAATACAAGTAATACAAAGTAATAATAAATACGCCAATGTCAACAGTTTTTTGAATAAACAGTACCTTGCCTGGCCCGCTTCGCGGGTTCTCAGGATTTTAACTCCCTTTTTGGGGCCCCTGTCCGGCTCACGCAACTTCGTTGCTCCGCTTAGGGTATGTAAAGTCGCCTGGCAGGCGCCAATATCAACAGTTTTTTGAATAAACAGTACCTTGCCTGGCCCGCTTCGCGGGTTCTCAGGATTTTAACTCCCTTTTTGGGGCCCCTGTCCCGCTCACGCAACTTCGTTGCTCCGCTTAGGGTATGTAAAGTCGCCTGGCAGGCGCCAATATCAACAGTTTTTTGAATAAACAGTACCTTGCCTGGCCCGCTTCGCGGGTTCTCAGGATTTTAACTCCCTTTTTGGGGCCCCTGTCCCGCTCACGCAACTTCGTTGCTCCGCTTAGGGTATGTAAAGTCACCTGGCAGGCGCCAATATCAACAGTTTTTTGAATAAACAGTACCTTGCCTGGCCCGCTTCGCGGGTTCTCAGGATTTTAACTCCCTTTTTGGGGCCCCTGTCCCGCTCACGCAACTTCGTTGCTCCGCTTAGGGTATGTAAAGTCGCCTGGCAGGCGCCAATGTCAACAGGTTTTTTTAGTTTTTAACTTAAAGAAATACATCAGTTTTAATAATCGGGATCAATAAACTTCCCAAAAGTAAACAACAATTTCCCATCTGAAATCTGAAAATTCATTGAAAAAACAAAAACTTCCCTAAAATATCCATAGTCTATCAACACTAAATATGAAAACACATGCACACAGCTGTAAAAAAAATAGAAATGGTGGTTGTTATCGATGATTTTTGTATGGAAATGAGAAATTTTAATAATTAATTAAAATAGTTTAAACTTATTTCCTCAACCTAAAATTGTGAAATTAAGTGATATTAAGTGATTATCTATCATATAAAAATACATAGTTTGGTGTACAAATTTGGTGTGCTGTAAAGTAAAGTAGAGCCCAATATTTTGGTTTTCTCTTTCGCCATTCTGTCTATCATCACTGAATTTATGTTTATTAATAAGAGCAGGAGATGAGACGTGAACGGCTGTGGTTGAAAAAACCGGTTTGTTTATATTGGTTCTATTTGCACTCTTGTTCTTGTTTATACTAGTGGACGGTGGACGAGAGTTATGAGTCAGAGCAGGTGATTTAGCTAATGATGAGGATGAGAGAGATAACTTTCTTTTATGCAAGGGGAGAGCAGGGGAACACTTTTTGTTTTGGTTATTATCCGCAGTAAGGTCAATAACCTTTTCTTTGGTCATACTTCTAGTTGACACACCCACTTCACTGTTTATATTGCACAAAAGGGGAAAATCATTTTTTAGGCAATTTAAATTTACAAGTACACCTTGCACTAAATTGTCAATATTAATTATATAGTTATTTAGTACATTGGTGAGACATTTATCACATTTTATAAAGAAGTTTTTTTTGGATTTAATGTAGTTGTAATCGGTTTTCTTGATTTTAGCACATGTAAAATGCAATAAAGAATTACAGACACCACACGAAAAATAATCGATGGGTTCAACTTTATTACATAAAGCACAAGTAGGCATACTGAGAAAAATAGAGAAAGTGACTAAAGCGTAAGAGAGTTTAGAATAGAATGGAAAAATAGGAGACACTCTGCAGCAACTTCAAGCAGACATTGAACGGTTGGCGCATCTCGCATATCCAGCTGCAGGGGATGAAATCGTCAACCAACTTGCAACAGAAGCCTTCATCCGTGCTGCATCTGACATCAACTTACAGCGAGCAATTAGAACTGCTGGAAAACGTACGCTTCCTGAAGCTTTAGCGTTTGCTCTGACTATGGAAGCGGCAGAACAAGCTTCCCAAGGAGTTCATCGAGTCAGAGAAGTCG
Organism: Syrphus vitripennis; assembly: GCA_958431115.1. Classification (NCBI taxonomy): domain Eukaryota; kingdom Metazoa; phylum Arthropoda; class Insecta; order Diptera; family Syrphidae; genus Syrphus; species Syrphus vitripennis. The sequence goes on along the minus strand of OY288109.1, from coordinate 66,076,488 downwards.
AAGTTGAAGAATGCTCTTGTCAGAAAATCGCTTTCCAAAAAAGCCAGCATGAAGGACTTGCTCGATGCTGGAATTGTAATAAAACCGGACATCTCCAGCGGCAGTGCAGATTACCACCGAGAAGAGCTGCATGCCAACATTGTGGAAGCAGAACTAACGCTCGAGAACAACCAAGCAATAGTACCAACACTCCTTGTTTCCCAGACGGCGAACGAGTAAGAACCAACTTCGAGGGGCAGAAGCTGGTTTCTGGTATCGATGGCCCCAGAAACACTATCCAAGTCTCACAGACTAAACGAGACAACAAAATTCTAACAGTGGAGGCAATAATAAACAATAAGAAACACGTGGCTACAATCGACACCGGTGCTACCGCCTCCATTGTACGAAGAACTTGATCAAGATGTCTTGGCTACACAAAACCAATAGCTACCGTTTGAAGACCGCCACAGGAGAGGCAGCAAAAGTGTATGGTGAGGTTCGTCTTATGATCCGTTTGGCAGAACAAAAGTTTTCACACCTATTCCTGGTGGCGGATATATGTGACGAGTCCATCGTTGGAATCGACTTCATGAAGGAGCATGGAAAAATTTTGGATATTGGTAAGCAAGTTTTTAAGTATGTACCAAAATGTGGAGATTCCAATGGTCTATGGCAACGAAAACCCAACAATTATCAGGACCGTCATCGAAAAAGACATTTGTTTGTCTGCTTCTTCGGAAGTATTCGTGTGGACGAAACTAAAGGGCGACTTTGGAAGCTATCGATACATCATGGTGGAACCGGATGCGGAACAACGTTCCCAAAACATCATGGTAGGGAAGACTCTGGTGGCACCAAAGAACAACATGGTGCCTGTACGGATACTGAACATCAAACTGTACGAAATTAAGCTCAAGAAGGGAGAAGTAGTTGGGCAATGTGAACCTGTATCCGCGATTACTAAGATCACCGAAGCGGAAACAAAGCTCAAGAAGGGAGAAGTAGTTGGGCAATGTGAACCTGTATCCGCGATTACGAAGATCACCGAAGCGGAAACAAAGAAGCCCATGAGCTTTGACAGATTAAAAGACCAAATTCATCAAGTCTGAGTTTAATATTGCTGGAGATCTTCTTCATGAGTATGCTGATATATTCTCTTCACCCAACGGACAGTATGGTCGAACACAACTAGTACGGCATCGAATTGATACAGGAGATGGAAGACCAATTCGTCAACTAGCAAGACGTCTCCCTCTAGCAAAACAAAAAGAAGTTGAAGAAATGATATCGGCAATGAAGAAAGATGGGGTAATCGAAAATTCCAAAAGCCCTTGGGCATCATCAGTCGTTCTTGTCAAAAAGAAGGATGAAAGCACTCGATTTTGTGTAGACTACCGAAGACTGAACGACGTGACAAAGAAAGATAGCTACCCTCTACCCAGAATCAGCGACGCCTTAGACGCGATGGAAGGAGCCCAATGGTTTTCAACTTTGGATTTGAAGAGCGGTTATTGGCAAGTCGAAATTCACCCAGAAGATCGGGAAAAGACGGCGTTCTCTACAGGAAACGGTCTGCGCCAGTTTAATGTGATGCCATTCGGACTATGCAACGCTCCAGCAACTTTTGAGCGTTTGATGGAGTGCGTTCTACACGGACTAACTTGGAAATCTTGCTTGGTCTCCCTGGACGATGTCATCGTGTACGGAAAAACATTTGACGAACATTATGAAAACCTTAAATCCGTATTCCAGAGGCTTCGAGAAGCACACCTAAAGTTAAATCCTAAGAAATGTTCGCTTTTTAAGCCCGAAGTTAAATATTTGGGACATATCATCTCAACCCAAGGAGTAAAAACTGATCCTGAGAAAAATGACACTGTAAAGAATTGGCCAACGCCTCAGGACAAACATCAACTCCGGAGCTTTCTTGGTCTGGCCACATATTATCGGCGTTTCGTGAAGGATTTTGCTAGGATCGCCAAAAGCTTGCATCATCTTACTGAAAAGGGGAAGCCGTTCAAATGGTCAGATGAGTGCAAGAAAAGCTTTCAAGATTTGGAACTGCTTTTATGTAATGCACCTGTACTGGCCTATCCAACTCCAGGAAAACCTTTCATCATCGACGCTGATGCAAGTAATGTTGGAATTGGAGCTGTACTATCGCAAGTACATGACGGAGATGAAAAAGTTGTCGCCTATTACAGCAAGGTACTCTCAAAGCCAGAAAGGAATTATTGCGTTACAAAGAGGGAACTTCTCGCTCTGATATTGGCAACAAAGCACTACCATAAGTACATCTATGGACAGAAGTTCCTTCTTCGAACAGATCATGGTGCGCTCAATTGGCTTTTAAACTTCAAAAATCCAGAAGATCAAGTAGCAAGATGGATCGAGAGGTTGCAGACGTATGACTATGAGATTCAACATCGAAGAGGAAAGTTGCATTCAAACGCAGACGCGCTATCTCTGCGACCACCGTACAAACCAGACTGTCAGCATTGCACACGCCAAGAAGAAAAGGAAATGGTCATCGTTCAACGAACAAGAGCTAATCCCATTTGCGGCTGGAACAACGAAGAACTCAGAACGGCTCAACAAGAAGATCCGGATATCGAACCCATTTTTGCCTGGAAAGAACACCAAGAGAAACCAGAATGGTGTGATATCTCCGACCGAAGTCCAGCTCTCAAAGCATATTGGGCACAATGGGACTCGCTTCATGTGCAAGAAGGGGTATTTAGGCGTAAGTGGGAATCGGCAGACGAAAAATCTTATGTGATGCAGCTAGTCGTACCTCGGTCAAAGGTTAACGACGTACTTCAAGAGATGCATGATGGAACTTCTGGAGGTCATTTGGGAGTGAATAAGACGCTGAAAAAGGTACGACAACGGTTATACTGGTTACATGCAAGAGATGACGTCGAAAGATGGTGCCGAAAATGTGATACTTGTGCTGCTAGCAAGGGACCAGGTAGAAAAATTCAAAGTAAAATGCAGCAGTATAATGTGGGCACACCTTTTGAGAGAATTGCAATAGACGTCGCTGGTCCTTTTCCTCAAACTAACAACGGAAACCGATACATCCTTGTAGTCATGGATTATTTCAGCAAGTGGCCTGAAGCGTTTGCCATCCCAAACCAAGAAACCAAAATAGTTGTGGATCAAATTGTCTTCAATTGGGTGATCAGGTTTGGTGTTCCCATGGAGCTTCATTCTGACCAAGGAAGGAACTTCGAATCTAAAGTCTTTCAGGAAGTCTGCTCGCTCCTTGGCATTAAAAAGACAAGAACAACACCGCTCCATCCACAATCTGATGGGATGGTTGAACGATTCAACAGAATGCTTAAAGAACATCTGTCTAAGGTTGTCGGCAACTACCAACCAAACTGGGACCAACATATTCCATTGTTCCTTATGGCATATCGAAGTGCAACCCATAGCTCGACCGGAAAAACACCATCGAAAATCCTGTTCGGATCAACTATACGGCTGCAAAGTGAAGTGAAGTTTGGTTGTCATCCAAATGAGTCACAGGGAACAGAGTAATATGTGGATGAACTCAAGGAAAGGCTTATTGACACCAAAACTCCAACAAAACTGGGAGGGCCCATATACTGTGGTGAAAAGAATCAATGATGTGGTTTACCGTATACAAAGAGGCGTAAGAGGCAAACTAAAATTAGTTCAATGTGACCGTTTACATCGATATAACGGTGATGGTGATGAAATTGCTCGGGACGGTCAATTCTAAGAGGAAGACAATGTAAAGAACCTTTGTATATGAAAACTATAGTACTATCATGGTGGAAGTCGAATGGGGCTACATCTAAAGTATGCCTGCAACCCTTACTCTTTTTTTTTTGCGGAGAGCTTATGGAGGTTTTAAATGATATTTATTGATATTTTTTGGATACAATAATTCAAAAAATAGTCTCCTCTTGCCCCTACCACCAATTTTCGACGCTTAAAGACTCCCAAAATCGAATTTTACACCTCACATTTTGCAGCACGAGTTTTTTTTAGAGTTGCGCGGTCCCTTGTGGTGGCGCTGCAAAATTTGAGGTGTAAAATTCGATTTGGGGAGTCTTTAAGCGTCGAAAATTGGTGGTAGGAGCAAGAGGAGACTATTTTTTGGATAATTGCATCCAGAAAATATCAATAAATATCATTTAAAACCTCCATAAGCTCTCCGCAAAAAAAAAAGAGTAAGGGTTGCCGGCATACATTAGATGTCGCCCCATTCGACTTCCACCATTAGAGCACTATAGTTTTCATATACAAAGGATATAGGTATTAAAAGTATGTAGCATACTTTTGGGTCGTTGCATGAAATTATGTATAACCGTTGGCGAATCGGTACAGATTTGAAATTGAATGCCATTATTTTCTCTAGTTTGAAATTTATCGTATAACCATTGTATATGAATTTGCATAGTACTCTCATGAACACGTTCCACACGTCGGCCACCTAGCGATCACACAACTAACTAATTTTCTGGTTGCCCGTTCTGTGTAGATACAAGTGCGCCCCCAGACGACCACACAACACAACTCAAAAATCATCGTGATGATAGTACTATAAGTTTTGTATACAATGGTATAACGAGAATTATAAATTCACAATGCGATTCGTTAGGATATGCAAGTGACAGACGATATTTTTTTTATTAGAAAATAAATAATTTAAAAAGAAGGAATTAAAATAGTTAATAGAAAAATAATAAAATAGGTATGTACATATACCTATTCTAAAAATAAAAAAAAAAATATAATATATGGAAGATCTGGAATTCGAACCAGGAGGAATAAAATTAATGCATGGAACCAGCAACTAGACCACTGGACCATGCTTGGACATATAAAATACTAGACAAACTAAGATGATGTGACGAACGAATTATGCAGAAATGGGTGGAACAATATAAAAAGGGGGAATTAAGGAGTTTATACATTCGTTAACTAACACTGACGAAATGTATTAGTATTGGTGTATTAATGTTTCCCGCCTTTTTCTGTTTTTCAGTATTTTAACCAAAAATATAAAACTTTGTCACACTAATATGTGAAAAATTTTAAAATTTAACTTTAAAATTAAATTAGATTTTTCTGGTAAAAATCCTGATTAAAAACTGGAAAAACTGAGGTCGGATTGACGTCCATCTTGAAAACCCCAGCTTTCGTCAACTTTTTTGCCACAGAAAAAAAATCGAAGAGTGAAAGAAAAATCGTCAGTTGGTTTCTTGTGCGTAAAGGGTGTAGTCACGGTGTGCGGTCATAGTCCCAGAGTTCTTTATTTTTTTATTTTATAAGTAAAAGAAATATATATACTTATACATTTATACCTAGGTATATAGTTTTTGTATATGCATAAATAAAAGGAAGAATTGAAATCTGCTCAGAATATTGAGGTTAAAATGTGAAAATTAGAGTGCATTTTGACTTGTATTTACAATTTTTACTAGCCAGATAAAGACTACGTCGTCACGCCACAAAAGTCTCCACGCCACGCTTCGAGAAACCAACGACCTCTTGACCTGAGCCCACGATAATCTTGAACCACCAACGATCAAGACTATAAAAAGTTGGAACAAGACTTAATCGTCGGGGTCATTTTGGCCAAACGATGCCCCAAGCCAAGCCAACAACACCAGGCCAAGTCAAGCCAAGTCATCTTTAACCGCTTCAGTTTAAACCCAACATACAGCATTCACAATAGTAAAGACAATCAACTATCCACACCATAAATCCGAAACACCAAGAACATCCAACCATTCGTCACACCATATTCATCCACAACAGCAGTTACGTACAACCATTCACACCATATTCATCCACAACAGCACAGCAAAATCACACAACCATCACGCACCAATAGCAACAAAAAAAAGAAAAAAAAAACTCGGTAAGTGATTTTGAATTGATTATAATTTGAGTGTGAATTTACAATCGAAATTGCTACCCACAAATACAGACATAGTTTTTCGGAGTAAGATTTTGTTTTTTAAATTAATACCTAAGAGTATGCAACAAAAATATAACTTTTGACAATAAAACAAAAATTAAAGCATACACACAGAGATCGGAGACGAAATAATTCTCACCGGAAATTTTAATTTATAGTTTTGAGTTTGAATCTGGAAGAGAAGTTTTGTCTAAAAGTAGACCACGAAACATTTTTGATAGATGAAACAATCATTTCAATTCTTTTAAATTAGAAACGATTTTCTTTCTCTTGATTTCAAGAATAAAGAATATTACCTATTGAATTGCATAACCAAAATATAAACTAAAAAGTGTCTAGAAAATTAAAAGAAAGATAAAAGCAAAACATAAATAAGACGTTTATAAAGCAAATACAAAAATTATAATTAAAAAAAAAAAAAAATTAGCAACAGTACAGTTTAAAATTTACATTGCTACTGATTGAATTAAATAAAAAAAAAACACCAGATTTAAATTTTGATAAATGATTACTTCTGGCTGTTAAAAATCTTTTGAAAGATAGTTAAATTCATTTTCACATTTTATATTCTTTTAATATTATATTTTAATAACTTTATTCCGAACATTATTCTATAATAAAAATTGAAATTTTATAACGTTTGATGAAATGAAGGTGTTATGATTTATAGATTTTTAAAAAAAGATGAAGTTTTAGCCATTATCTCCATGGATTGATAAGTGAATATTTTTAGGATGGGTGTGATCATTTCGTAAAGAAATTTTTTTGATCAGTATGGTGAATTCTTAAATTCACCGAACGGAGTCAAGTTAGGGGGATATTGCTATGAGACTACGAGGGTGCAGTATCCAAGGACGTACCACAATAGTGATGCGTGGGTGGGATTACCTCTAAAGGACACAACATCTACTCCTTAAAACGCTCCAGGGTTGCCATATCTTATTTCTTCTCGCGTAATTCTTTATCATTATAAAAATTCGAATAGTGATCTTCTTTTTTTACAATTTGGATGAATTTTGGGTCTCGATTTATTTCGAACCAAATTTTTTTAATTTAATACTCAACAATTTGGCATGATTAAATACGTAACAAACGTACTGTTTTACATCGGCAAGAACCCATCCAATTTCGACGAGCTGTGCCTTGGCTAATGCAAGCATGCTAGCCGAAGTGATACAGGACACCCTTCACTCCTGCCATCATTACTGGGCTATGGAATCCTGTAGGCCATGGTTCATAATGTGGGCATAAGGGGTGGAGGTGTGCAAGGACACATACATAGCATAAAGATATAACAGAGATTAATCGTACTTTTGAATGGGAATTTCGAGGGTTATAGTACCTCCCCTGAGGGAGACTTGAACTTATATTTTTTTTTATTTTTGAGTCCTTGCCAGAGAACACATAGGTTCCGTTACAAAACTAAAATTCACCTTTGTCGGAATTTTTTCGAAGTCAAAGTCTAATTTTCCTGGATTAGATAATAATTCTGGCAAAATTGCCAAAAATTGTCCATGTTTTGTGCCTTCAGTAGCCATACTTAACAATTCCAAGGTTCTATATCTATGCTTTGCAACGGAATCTGAACTACATGTAATTGTAAGTAGGTATTGAACCATTCCTTGATATGTAAACAAAATGAGTTTGATGTTTCTGTTCACAATTTTCTTCCAAGATCTCGGGGTGGATATTTCTGAATGCATTGGAGTACCTTTATTTATTTTATTGCAAGATCTTAGATTGGATACCTATTTGAAATCAAGTCGCATTTTATTATGTTTGTTGTTCAAAACTTAAAATTTATTCAATTTTTTTAAATATAACAAATAAAAATAATACGATTCACAGACAGTTAAAAGCTAAATCCTACCTCTAAAGTTATACAATAATAAAATGAATGGATATATCAGTCTCCTTGTCAATGTTTAAATATTACAAGAAAAATTGAACATAAATACCGACTCTCAAAATCTTGAGTTAAATTTCTTACAGGATTTTATGTGTTGGATAGGTGATTGAATTGAAGCTTTCATTTCTTTATTGTATCTACCTACCTCGGTAGGAAGTTAATAATTTTGTTGTTCAAAAAATAAAGTTGAAATATCGATCAAATTTTAGATAAATAACGCAATAAAAAAATGAAGCATTTAAATTGCCCGCCAAATCAATCAAATCTTGCAAAACAAAATTAATCCTCAACATCAAAACAAATAAACTCAAAATACAAAACGAAATCAATGCCAATGCGAGTACACAAAACATATACCTTCAGCTATAGATGTATATTTTTTGCTCGCACACCATTGTATATAAAACTTATAGTACTATCATCACGATGGTTTTTGTGTTGTGGGGTGTGGTCGTTTGAGGGCGCACTTGTATATACACAGAAACAGCAACCAGAAAATTAGTTAGGGGTGTGATCGCTAGGTGGCCGACGTGTGGAACGTGTTCATGAGAGTACTATGCAAATTCATATACAATGTTGCACACCATAATAAAGCACAAAAAAAGGCATAAAGGCAGTACAGTATAGCCCTTTCTCGTTCGTATTCATAGTCCATTTCGTAGTCTCCAATCTGAAGGAATTCTTCCATTTTTAGTCTCCAATCTCAAGAAATGTCTCCATTTCTCAGACTCCAACCTCAAAGAGTCTCTCCACGAGAACATTACATTCAAAATAACTAGATGTCGTTATGTTCGTTTTTCACCATGAGAGTACTATAGCATTGAATAAATATAAATAGAAGTGACACCTCAGAGCTCAAAGCGGCATCGACTACGTGTGGCAAATTTGAGAAACAAAAAAAAAAGATGTGGGGTTTTCATGAACACAAACCAATTTTCAACGGGATATTTATTTATTGTATTTTTATATTTGTGCCTTTCCGTATCCATAGAGATTTAGATTTGTTTTGATTTTTTTTCAAATTTCAATATAGGTTCATGCATTATAAATGTGTGTAGGTAGTTTTCTTTAGGGGTATGGGTTGTTTTTATATTTTGTTTCATGTGTCGATATTTCTTTGTCGGGTAAGTAAGAAACATTTTTGCCTATTGAAATGTGAACATAAGAAATTAATTGAAGATTGTTTGTTTATTTGATTTGTTAATATGTTTTTAGAAACCTAGTTTTTGATGTAGATTATTTTTCGAACAAGGAGATTAAAGCAAATCGAATACTTACATCTTTTACTCAGAAAAATACCTAATGTTAAAATAACGTTTAAATAATGCATTATATTCAGATACTTGTTGGAAATAACTATAACTCAAAATTGAAACTTAATTGTTAAAGCAATGAACTCAATACGGTATTTTATGGCTTTAGGAAACACTTACATACATATACAACGAGGCTACTTTTATACACTTTTAAAATTTAAAAATGTATAATTCAACCAACCGCGAAAACCTTTAATATGAGGTTACCTTTATAAGAAAATCTTTTGTTCCCAAAAATCTATCTTTTTGTTAAATTTTCAAATTTCAATTGAATAAACAAGTTAACCGACGAATGCATTATTTGATTTACTATAAAAAAAGTTCAAGACATTAGAGAACTTTTTTTTGTTAGTTTTCGTTCCTTTGTTTTTTTTTACTAGTTTGTACACCTCCTGTTAGGCCAAAGGACAAAGAAAGTAGGTACATATAATGATTCCGACTTGTAAAGGTTTTATCATTTTTATTCTTTTTACTTTAGCTGGTTTTAACATTGCAAAAGCACAACCGATTCTTTATTATTTTTTATTTAAACAATATAGGTTAGAAATTTGTATGTACCATACACCTATTTTCTGTGTGGATAACGGTTTTCCCGCAATTTATTTGCTAAAATAACTTGATTTAAGTAATTTTAAATGTGAATGAAAAGAGAAAGATGATGTTTAAAGTGATGTAACATAATATACATAGTTGGATCATACCTAGAAAAAGCTTTGGTTAAAATGTAGGTATAGTAAAATAATTGCCGAATTGCTAACTTAAAAAAAAAAAATTTGATTCATGTAAAGTATTTGCTAGATACGAAGATATGAACAAGAAAATAATGTAAATATACTTTAAGAAAGATGCCTTAAATGGAAGTCACTTGACTGTGCAGGGTGCAAGGCTTAAACGTTATAAATGTAACAACATACGTAGGTATGTACATAGTTAAAAATAAGTTCTTCATTTGACCTTAACTTATGAGAAGTTAACTTTTATTAGGTATCAGAAGAAAGTATATTTAATTATTTGTATTTTAAGTAAAAATTTGCATAACGAGCATTTTGTATGGAATTCCTTTAATAATTCATATCTTTTACACTACAAAACTTGTTCAAATCGATCTTTATTCTCGTGGCCTATTTATGGATATACATATATTCATTTACTCTTATGGACACAAGTAAAAAAAAATTGAGGAAATATTTTTTTTCGATTTTTTAAGTCATAGATATTGCGATGAAACAAAATGCATTCTTAAGATTCATATTTCTCAATTTTGAACTTGAATTATTATATAACTGCTCACTTACATACATAGGTACACATATAAAACAGAACGAGGCAAAAATTTTCTAAAAACTTAAAAAATTGAAGAGATGCATTTTATTAATTTTCTTTTAATTAATGAAATAAATTTATCAGATGACTTATTAATTCAGCCTAAATTTGACAATTTTTTTGGCCTGCAGATTTTTTTTTGTTAAAAATGTTCGAGCTTTAAGGATTTGATCACCAATATCTGAGCAAATATTGATTGCAGATAAAATTTAAGGGCAGTTTAGAAATACTCAGTAAAATTCCTAAAGGACAAAAAACAGGTACTGGTAGTATTTTAATACATTTCATTCATCAAAGCTTTTTTATAAAATATAGTACTCTAATGTTGCCTCGACCCTGTTGATTGCGCTGCTGTGAGGGTGAAGATTTGTCATTTGGCCCTACCAATAATCACATTTAGTGACCACTTTAATATTTCTGTGAAATGGACCATATTGAAAAGAGTTCTAAATAATAAACCGTACATTGTATGACCTTAATATTTAAGTGGACAATAAATAATGAACCATATATCTATGAAATGGCTTTCAAAGAAATAACATGCAGTGTTTGGTTAAGTATTTAGGATCCATAACATAATGGTTAATTTTTTCGAAATATTTAAGTCGTTGCTAAATTTGATTATTGGTAGAGCCCATTATGTCCCTACCTGACTAATGTAACTTTCGTATCAAAAAAAAAAAATCAAAACACAAATGCAACCCCTTTTTTGATTTTTAATTTAGAATTAAAAATAACGAAAATTTTCATAGGCACATATTCAAATACATACATATGTACATACATACCTACATTCATACATATTTGAAAACAAATTATTTTGAAAAAAAACAAATAATTTGAATAATAGAAAACAAATAGAACAATCGTTGCCGTAGAAACGTAGATAAACAAAAAATTTTCAAATTGAGAAAAAATCCCTTTCGAATACACAACTCATTTATAATTAAGGAAAAATTTTCTTATTGAATATCCAGACCTATTATATTTTTTCAAGCGATGGTGGCGGCATCGACCACCCATAGTGGCGATTTTCTGTGTGAGACCTTCTATTTATATTTATTCAATGACTATAGTTTTCATATACAAAGATAGTACTATCTTTTTACTATTTAGGAGGACACGTTCATTGTATATGAATTTGCATAGTACTCTCATGAACACGTTCCACACGTCGGCCACCTAGCGATCACACCCCTAACTAATTTTCTGGTTGCTGTTTCTGTGTATATACAAGTGCGCCCTCAAACGACCACACCCCACAACACAAAAACCATCGTGATGATAGTACTATAAGTTTTATATACAATGGACACGTTGTTGTTTGGTTGGCTGGAGTGGAGAATTGCATGTTTACAGCAGAAGAAACGATATTTTGTATATTTCATAAGGCTCCAAAAGAGTAAGGCAGAAAATCCATTTTTTGCTAGTTTCTTCATTGACAGAATTTTTTGCTTGCTCTGTTTTTTTTTTCTTGCCTACATACTTTGTATATATAAATTATAGTACTCTCATGGCGAGTTTTTTTAGGGTTGCCCGGATCCTGGTGGTGGCGCTGCAAAATGTGAGATGTAAAATTCGATTTGGTGAGTCTTTAAGCGTCGAAAATTGGTGGTAGGAGCAAGAGGAGACTATTTTTTGGATAATTGCATCCAAAAAATATCAATAAATATCATTTAAAACCTCCATAAGCTCTCCGCAAAAAAAAAAAAGAGTAAGGGTTGCAGGCATACATTAGATGTCGCCCCATACGACTTCCACCATGATAGTACCTTTGTACATATATTATATGAAAACTATAGTACTCTCATGGCGAAAAATTTTTAGGAGGACAAGTTGTTGTTTGGTGGCACCGCTGTTGGCTGGAGTGGAGAATTGCATGTTTTCAGCAGAAGAAAAGAGATTTTATATTTTCCATAAGGCTCCAAATGAGTAAGGGAGAAAATCCATTTTTTGGTAGTTTCTTCCTTTGTATATGAAAACTATAGTACTCTCATGGCGAGTTTTTTTAGGGTTGCCCGGATCCTGGTGGTGGACATTAGATGTCGCCCCATTCGACTTCCACCATGAGAGTACTATAGTTTTCATATACAAAGGTTTCTTCATTGACAGAATTTTTTGCTTGCTCTGTTTTTTTTTTCTTGCCTAGTGCATACGAATACATTTTTTTCTTCGGTTTGTGCGAGAAAGAAAAGTATGTGTATGTGTTTATAAAATGTAGATAGGTATATTTTAGTTTATTATTGGGGCAGGTAGGTAGGTATTCTTTATTTATTTGAGTTGAAATTTTCCTTTGTATATGAAAACTATAGTACTATCATGGCGAGTTTTTTTTAGGGTTGCAGAGGTCCTGGTGGTGGCGCTGCAAAATGTGTGGTGTAAAATTCGATTTGGGGAGTCTTTAAGCGTCAAAAATTGGTGGTAGGGGCAAGAGTAGACTATTTTTTGGATAATTGCATCCAAAAAATATCAATAAATATTATTTAAAACCTCCATAAGCTCTCCGCAAAAAAAAAGAGTAAGGGTTGCATAGGTAAACTAGATGTCGCCCCATTCGACTTCCACCATGATAGTACTATAGTTTTCATATACAAAGAATTTTCCGGCAAGATTTCGATTCGATTTTTGAATGTACTTATGTATGTACATATGTGTGCATGTATGTATATCCGAGTATGTAGGTTGGATTGAAATAAGAAATAATTTTAAGAGCAGTTAGGTAGGTATGTGTGTAGCTTTAGGAAGTTCTAAAAAACATCATCGGTTTGTTTATTTTTTGAGTGTACTACTTGTACATAGAATGTCAGTTTATTAGACTTGACCATTTTTCATTGCCTCAATTTCATTGAATTTTTGTGAACAACAACAACAACTTAAAGGCACTACCACCAATTGTTTTTTATGAATTAATTTTCTCATTAATTCATTTATATTTTTTTATTTGTTTGGAATTTTTTGAAGTTGAGCACTAAGACCGAATTTTTTTGAAATTCGAATAGTAAGTTGGGCAAAATGGGGAAAATGTACGTAAGGGTTGAAAAACTATATTCTAAACGTAAAGGGCTAGGAGGTTTATTTTTTTATTCGATAGGTTTTTAATGCAAGTATGTACATACTATGTATAGTATTATGTATGTATGTAAAAATTCTTAAAAAAATATTTAAAATGCTATGTTTAAGAGTCAAAAATTGGAAAACAAATGTTTTAAGTAATTCACCAAACAGGATATTAACCGTTTTAAAAAGGAAAAACTATGTCTTTTGAAAAGTAACAAAAAAAAATTAGCCATCAGAAAATTTTAATGCAATTTTTTATTAATACAAGTACCTACTTATCTTTTTTTTAGTCAATTTTCGACACTTTTACATATTTTTTTATCGGGTTGGTCTAAAAATCGCAAAATTTTTAAGGCATAAAGAAAATGTTAAGTTTGATTTTTGGAATACCGTTATTGAGACCAAGGCCTCACAGAGAGCTGGAAGTCTCAATGAACGCATACAGAGGAAAAGAAGACGCAACGCTGAGAGCATTGTCCGACGTCTTTCTAGCAAGAAACCCGAAACCTTAACGGCCAGGGAGAAGCTAGCGTTGGACAATGCTACTCAAAGACTGAAGACTTTGACGACCACTGATAAAACGAACAACCTGACTAACAAAAGAACAAAGACCTTGAGGACGGTAAGGGAGACGGTTGGCACTTTGCCCCACCCCGGACCAAGCTCAACGGCGTTCAAGAGAACTAGGCAAGATGACAAGTCTTCGCCTACGAACCCCTCACCTAAGACAAAAAGACCGAAGACCTTGATCACGGAAGGGACCATTGAGAAGCGGCAATTTGCTATTGCAGATTTTAGCACACCTTCTCGGAAACTTTCGAATGATCAATGGCAATTGATGGAAGTCAGAATCCTGGACGAGGTGAACGATGCTATCGTTAAGAATGGGCAACCGTCCCTCTTCGGTAGCTTAAGAACCGTCCACGGATTCAAGCTGCTGACATGCGAAGACGGAAACACTCTCGTGGCTGCAGGACTTCGTTAAAAGAACGGTAGCTCCCTGGCCTAACGCTGACCTTCGCCTAATAGGCATTAAGCAAATAAAAGACCTAAATAAGCCTAAGGCGAAGATGATGCTACGGGGTCCGACCATCCCGAGAGATCGGATTGAGAGATACCTGCAATCTCTAAACACCGAGCAACTCAGTGCGAACTGGAAGGTGCTGGAGATAGGGGAGCAGACGAAGGACGGTACAGAAGTGGTTGTGCAGCTTAGTCACAAGTCTATACCACTTCTGAAGAAAATTGGCTTCAAGGTGCGCATCGGGATAAACCGATGCAAACTGAGACTAATGGCCAATCAGAACAATCCAGTAAGTAAGAGGCGGGAGGTTTTTAATGTACATGAAAATGAAATTAATACAAATTAATCTTCAACATAGTAAAGCCGTCAGCGCCAACCTTGTCTACCTCATGGAGAGTAGACAAATAGACATCGCCTTTGAGAAAAGTTGTCCACTGAAACACATAGGGAAGGGAAAAAAGAAACCACCATGGTGGACCTTACAACTCAGCAATTTGAGAAAAGAAACGAGAAAACTTTTCAATGCTGCTAAGAGTACTAGAAACGATAATGACTGGGATATATATAAAAACAGTCAGCGAAAATTTAAAGCAGAAACTCAAAGAGCGAAACGAAGCTCATGGAGAACTTTTTGCAGTGAAATCGAGAGTACCAACGAATCGGCCAGATTAAGGAAAATTCTTTCTAAAGACTCAATCCCTCTGGGATCTCTAAAGATACCCACTGGGAGCTGGACCGAATCCTGCAATGAGACTCTTGAACACTTGATAAATACTCACTTTCCAGGTTGCGGGTCAAAAGACAGCAATCTGGAAACAGAATCCTACACGGAACACGCTGTACCATCGGACATTATAACGGATGAAAAGATCAGATGGGCATTCCATTCCTTTTCTCCATATAAATCCCCTGGGCTCGATGGCATATTTCCAATGATGTTACAAAAAAGCGAAACCCTTATAATACCGCTCCTGAAAAATATATTTATTAACAGTATAAAATGGGGATATGTTCCCTTATCATGGCGCGAAGTTAAAGTGGTTTTTATTCCAAAAGCTGGCAAACCCAGCCACACAGAAGCAAAAGACTTCAGACCAATCAGCCTGACATCGTTTATTCTTAAAACGTTTGAAAGACTGATAGACCTACATATTCGAGGCACTCTGAAGCTGGTTGAAATATCCCCAGCTCAGCACGCCTACACTAAGGGGAAGAGTGTAGAAACCGCTCTTCATAGCGTCGTTAGCACGGTGGAAAAAACTCTAAGCGACAAAGAATATACCCTTGCTGCGTTTCTCGATATTGAAGGTGCCTTTAATAACGTGAAGAATGAAGCAGTAAAAACAGCCCTGCTAGACAATAAAGTCGATAATTGTATAATAGATTGGGTTATGTGCATGTTAAAAAACAGACAAATTAACTCGGAACTAGCAGGTATAAAGATGAGAGTAAACACATCTAGAGGTACCCCACAAGGAGGAGTCCTGTCACCGCTTCTTTGGGTGCTAGTTATGAACTCTTCTTCACAAATATTCGAGTGATAGTATCATCACTGACTATAAAACACCCGAATTTGACTTTCATAACCCATTCCAAACTGCTTTTCCAGGCAGAGAAGAATGGTTGAACAATGAACCCTACACCGGTGAATCTGCAATAGCAATATATACAGATGGCTCCAAAATGGACACGGGTGTTGGTGCAGGCTTTTTCTCAGAACCTCTTGAGCTAAACAACTCACTTAGGCTCCCAAATTATAGTAGTGTCTTCCAAGCGGAGGTCATGGCAGTGACAACAGCTGCTAGACAGGTATCAATGATGGCGATACCACGGGCTGATATCACCTTTTACATTGATAGCCAAGCGGCAATAAAAGCGATTTCTGCCAATGTTATTAAGTCGAAGCTTGTGTCTTGCTGCCGCGAAGAGCTCAGGGTTCTTGGCACGCAGCATAATATTAGACTCTGCTGGGTCACGGGGCACAGCGAGATACCGGGTAATGAAAAAGCCGATGAGTTGGCAAGGCAGGGATCAGCACTTGACGCCAGTCAAGCAGAGCTAGTCAACATCCCACCCTGCAACATTAAAAAGAAAATTTCAGATTTAATTCTAGAGAAATCCAATGAAAGGTGGAGTCTACTTGACACATGTGATACTACTAGAAAAATATGGCCCAGCTTTAATAAGCAGAAGACGGACAAAATTATGCAATTTAATAAGAAATCCCTTCGCTCTCTTACAAACATAATCACCGAACATAATTTACTGAAATACCATAAATTCAAAATGAAACTCAGTACATATGACTTATACAGGGGATGTGGTGACAAGGAGGTGCACGAAGATACATTGCATTTTCTCTGTCACTGCCCCGCGCTCTGTCACCAAAGAAGGAAATTTCTTGGTAGATACTTCTTCGATAATCTCGAAGATCTATCCAATACATCAGAAATCCGCATATTGAACTTCATCAATGCCTCTAAATGGCTTGATTGACCATAGAACACATAGGTTTTTATCAGGAAAAGAGTGATTGCACTCAAGGGTAACACAATGGATCTACATTGATCTAAGTGTGACGATAGCTACATCAATTGTCAGCCCATTGACCTAACCTAACATAACCTTGATTTTTGGGTGGGTTTCTGACATTTCAAAGAACGCTAACCCGAGATATTTGCATATTACATCTAGTTTAGAAAACACATGAATGGTCTGATGCCTTTAACTGTATAACTTTGTTTTTTTTTAATTCGCAAGATTATTATTCAATAATTATTTTCATATATCATACATAACTGTACATGCTAAACAAGCTTCACAAATAGAATTTAAAAAAAATAGCAACCAATAACAATACAATATACTAATAGAAAAAAAAACAGATTTGTGTATCGCCGACCAAAGAGTCAGCCGATTTTTGTCACCAACTTACTACCCCAACCCTCTTTCGAAATGTTGCCCAACAATGCTTTTTGATCAATCTAACAGGTGAGACGTCAAAATTCGTAATATTGATTTGGAACGAAAAAAAATAGATTTAAAAAAAAAAAGAAATTGATTAGATGCTAAGAAATGAATTTATAATTTCCAAAATCCTTAACGGTTAATCAAGATTAAGGTTTTGAATTTAAGTTTATTTAATTAAGATAAACATAAACTTTGCAAAAAAAATTATGCGTTTCTACACGAATACACTGAAAAAATTGTTAAGAAAAAATAAATTAAAATCTGAATAAAATTCGAAACAGAGAAGAAAACTATATTGATATTATTTGCTGTATTTATTTTCAGCAATTGGTACATAAAGAAAAATTATTTGCATTTCTTTCAAAATTGTGCGTAATTATTTAGGTATCTAATTATTTATTTATATAAATTCAATGCCCCTGAAAATAAATAAAAATGAAGATTGTCAGCATAATTTTACTGGAAAATAGAAAAAAACACAAAAAAATGTATAGATTAAAGGAGAATGGGCATTTTGGTCTATCTAGTGGCCACGGATGAGATAATTATATCGTTGAAAAGCTTGGCCCTAGTACATCACTTTTTTTGTATGGACATAATGCTGTAAGCCATTGGGTTTAGGCAGAATATTAAAATGATTTAACAGATTAAATGAATTTGAATAGTTGTGCGTCAAGAGTCCACAAACTACATATATTACGTTTGAAAGCTTAGTTCAAGAGCTTCATTTTTGAATATAGACACAGAACTGTATATACCATAGGGTCTCGCAATATATCAAAAAAAATCTGTGACCGTTCGGAATTGCACTTGTTAAACAGTACATCGTACGATCGGTACGTGTGCAGGGGCACAAGAATAGTCGACTGGTTATAAAGTCTTGCAAACTAGCAGCTTAAAAGACTGGACTTACGATTTAGATCTACGATAAAGCTTAATTAGCATTAGCAGCATTATCATATACCTACCAAAGATTAAGTTTAAAAAAAATGTATATAAAAATGTATAACAGACTTAATGGTTTATCTACAAACAGTGAGTGTGCTGAATAAGAAACCAACTACTTAATGGGTGGAATAGGTGCAATTAGGTTTTAAAGTTATAGGACCTTCGATTATATGATAGTATAGAAAATACGTTTCTTAACATAAACAATAAAAAAACGTTGGTCATATCTGAAAACGTTATTTTTGCTACACCCCATCTTTAGGACCATTTTTTTCACAACCTATTGATGGTCTCTGAATTTTTTTGTATAGTATAAAATGAGGAACAATTGATGGCTTCAATTTTTTTCAAAAGAAATTATATTTTTGAAGTAAATTGCAATAAAGTGAATTTGCCCCTTAAAGTTAAGCTACAATCCAAAATTAGGATACTTTTTAGGACGTGCTGGACGTCAAAATTAAGCACCAAACTAAAATTCAACTTTGTCGGAATTTTTTCGAAATCAAAGTCTAATTTTTCTGGAGTAGATAGTTCTAACAAAATTGCCAAAAATTTTCCATGTTTTGTGCCTTCATTAGCCATACTTAACGATTCCAAGGTTCTATATCTATGCTATCCAACAAAATCTGAATTACATATAATTGTAAGTTGGTATTGAACCCTTCCTTGATATGTAAACAAAATAAATTACATTTTATTCAAAATCAGTAGATTTTAGATTGAATACCTATTTGAAATCGAGTCACATTTTATTGTTTGTTGTTCAAAACTTAAAATTCTATTTTTTTTTAATATAACAAACTATAATACGATTCACAGACATAGTTAGATAAATATAATTTTATCCCAACCCTATAAAGCTATACCTACAATAATAAAACGGATGGATCAGTTTCCTTGTCAATGTTTAAATATTACAAGAAAAATTGAATATAAATACTGACTCTCAAAATCTTGCAAGAAAGTTATGTAGGTAGAATTTTTTTTTTTTTTATTTCGAATTTTGACTACAAAAAAAGCAATTATATAGGTACCTGCAACCTAGGGTAGGAAACTATTTCATTGTGTGAAAAATAACTAGGTATGTAGGTTAATTGAAGATATTCTTGCAAGATTTTAAGGCTGGTCAAGTCCATGCCATGCGTAGGTATTTGAGTTAAATTTCTTACAAGATTTTATGTGTTGGATAGGTGATTGAATTGAAGCTTGCATTTTTTTAATTGTATCTACCTCGGTAGGAAATTAATAATTTTGTTTTTCAAAAAATAAAATTCAAATATCGAACAAATACTTAAAAAACGCAATAAAAAAATGAAGCATTTCGATTCCCCGCCAAATCAATCAAATCTTGCAAAACAAAATTAACCCATCATAACAAATAAACACAAAATACAAAACGAAATCAAAGCCAATGCGCGAGCATACAAAACATATAACTTCAACTATAGATATATATTTTTTGCTCGCACAAGGTAATAAAGCACACAAAAGGGCATAAAGCTTTGTATATGAAAACTTTAGTACTCTCATGGAGAGTTTTTTTTAGGGTTGCCCGGATCCTGGTGGTGGCGCTGCAAAATGTGAGATGTAAAATTCGATTTGGTGAGTCTTTAAGCGTCGAAAATTGGTGGTAGGAGCAAGAGGAGACTATTTTTTGGATAATTGCATCCAAAAAATATCAATAAATATCATTGATATAAATAAATAAATACCATGAGAGTACTATAATTTATATATACAAAGTATGTAGGCAAGAAAAAAAAAAGAGCAAGCAAAAAATTCTGTCAATGAAGAAACTAGCAAAAAATGGATTTTCTGCCTTACTCTTTTGGAGCCTTATGAAATATACAAAATATCGTTTCTTCTGCTGTAAACATGCAATTCTCCACTCCAGCCAACCAAACAACAACGTGTCCTCCTAAATAGTAAAAAGATAGTACTATCTTTGTATATGAAAACTATAGTACTCTCATGGTCATTGTATATCAATTTGCATAGTACTATCATCACGATGATTTTTGAGTTGTGCGCTGTGGTCGTCTGAGGGCGCACTTATATATACACAGAAACAGCAACCAGAAAGTTAGTATGCGCTGTGATCGCTTGGGGCCGACGTGGTGGAACGTGCTGATGATAGTACTATGCAAATCTATATGCAATGCTCATGGTGAAAAACGAACATAACGACATCTAGTTATTTGGAATGTAATTTTCTCGTGGAGAGACTCTTTGAGGTTGGAGTCTAAGAAATGGAGACATTTCTTGAGATTGGAGACTAAAAATGGAAGAATTCTTTCAGATTGGAGACTACGAAATGGACTCTGAATAAGAACGAGAAAGGGCTATACTGTATTGCCTTTATGCATTGTATCATTGTATATCAATTTGCATCCGAAATAATCCCTCCGTCAGTACAAGAAGGATATCCACTATGCTCCCCATCTAGAGCATGTCGAGTACTTCGGGCGGAAAATTTACACCCGTACCACTTTACGCCTGTTCAGGAACTCACCTCAAACGACAAGTTACTGAGAACCGAATTTTGTAGAACATTACTACTTAGAAATGAAACCGAACAAAACTATTTTAGAAGAATATTCTGGACGGATGAAGCACAGTTTACTAGGGATGGGGTTACTAACTTCCACAATTTACATTATTGGAGTAGCGCCAATCCACACAAAAAAAAATAAAACAAATCACAACACCGCTTTAGTTGTAATGTTTGGCTTGGTATTGTTGGACACACTGTGATCGGGCCCCGGTTTTTGAATTCCATTATTAATGGAGAATCATACCTGCAATTCCTACGAGACCTTTTACCCGATTTATTAGACAGCGTTCCATTGGTTATAGCAGATACTTTAATCTACCAACAAGATGGTGCTCCAGCACACTACAGCTTACAGGTGAGAAACTGGGTGGATGATCATTTTAGTGACCGTTGGATCGGAAGAAGGGGCCCCACGGAATGGCCGCCTAGGTCACCAGATTTAACTCCCCTAGATTTCTATGCATGGGGATTTATGAAGAATTATGTTTACGAAGTGGAAATAGTATCATTGGAACAACTGAAGGAACGAATTGAAGTCGCTGGAGTCAAATTGCAGGAAAATTTGTCAAGCATAAACTTATGTGAAGCCATTACAAGGAGATATAATCTATGCCTTCTAAACAATGGAGATCATATCGAGAATTTTTTATAAGTACTTCCAATAAAAAACATAGTAAAAATAAAAGGAATAAAAAAAACTAAAAAAACTAAGATTAATGCTAAATAAATAAATAAATTGCTTCGTTACAATAAAAATAAATGTTTTTCTTAGAAAAAGGTGGTTTTGGTTTTTTTTTAATTTCTTGAGAAAGACATAAAATTTTTGCATCCGGTTTTCTTATTTTGACTTAAAATTAATAACAGCATTGAATTTTGAAATTAAAATTAGCACTTAATTACGTAAAATTTTGAAAAAAATGAATTTGAAATTTTTTTTTCAATTTTTTTTCTTCAAAATTTTGACTTTGAAAATTAATATTTCAAAAACTATTTCTTATAATAGATTTATTTAAACACAAAATGAAAGAAAAAGTTATTGGCTTTTCAAAAACGTATCGCACAGCATTGTGAATGAAGCCGTTGATTTTAAATATTTTTTTTTTCCATTTTAAGTCAGTTTTTTCGAAAATTGCCCCTCCCGGTTAAACGGAGGGGAATAGACCCCCCTCCCATACGATTTTTTTCTTGTCTCAACGCAACCTACACGCCCTAGCATTTTGTCGCATTGCTCATGACTCACCCTGTATAATTGCTTTTTTGTAGTTAAAATTCGAAATTAAAAAAAAAAGATAAAAATTGTGCCTACACAACTATGTATCTTGCAAGATTCGGAGAGTCGCGTATTTATGTTCAATTTTTCTTGTAATATTTAAACATTGGCAAGAAAACTGATAACTATATCCATCCATCCATCCGTTTCATCACCTTAGGTATAGCTTTATAGAGGTAGGATAAAATAATATTTACGAGGATCTAACTATGTCTGTGAATCGAAAATATAAATGACGGGCTTTAGGTCAATGAAAAAACAATTATTTATATTGTCACGACGACGCGACGTGGTAGATTAGCGGAATCGCCTCTCTATCCTGGATCAGCCCTTGACTGTCTAAATAGAGGAATGTATTAGGCGGGATATAACCTTTGTATATGAAAACTATATAAATGAATTAATGAGAAAATTAATTCATAAAAAACAATTGGTGGTAGTGCCTTTAAGTTGTTGTTGTTGTTCACAAAAATTGAATGAAATTGAGGGAATAAAGAATGGTCAAGTCTAATAAACTGACATTCTATGTACAAGTAGTACACTTAAGGAAATAAACAAACGGATGATGTTTTTTACAACTTCCTAAAGCTGCACACATACCTACCTAACTACCCTTAAAAAACATATTTCAATTCAAAAATATTTACATACTCGTTCGGACATACACACATGCATACATATTACATATGTACATATGTACATAAGTACATTCAAAAATCGAATCGAAATCTTGCCGGAAAATTTCAACTCAAATAAATAAAGAATACCTACCTACCTGCCCTAATAATAAACTAAAATATACCTATCTACATTTTATAAACACATACTTTTCTTTCCCGCACAAACCGAAGAAAAAAAATGTATTCGTATGTAGGCAAAAAAAAAAGACCAAGCAAAAAATTCGGTCAATGAAGAAACTAGCAAAAAATGGATTTTCTTCCTTACTATTTTGGAGCCTTATGGAAAATATAAAATCTCTTTTCTTCTACTGAAAACATGCAATTCTCCACTCCAGCCAACAGCGCCACCAAACAACAACGTGTCCTCCTAAAAATTTTTCGCCATGAGAGTACTATAGTTTTCATATACAAAGATATAACCACTCAAACGCACACTCTCGAAGTATTCAGTGTTGGGGCAATAAGCCCCGAAGATTAAGCTGTTAGCCTAAGACATCGCTCTTGCAATGTGACCCCGAATCAGCTTTAACAGGAAATTATCTATTCTGTTTATGTTGGCTCCGTTGTATAGAACCTGGTTGGAATAGTAATGTGTGTACTCCGACTCTGGTGTTCTGTGTAATCCAAGGCAGCGACGCAGGCACTGCCTCTCAAACACCCGAATCTTTTCCATTTAAGATGGGGCAACGTTGAACCAAACCGGGCACCCATAGGCAATCATCGGCTGGATGAGGGCCATTTAGCAAATCACCTTCACCCTGCTGTCAAGCCGGCTGCTAAAAAACATCCGTTTCGTCAAGGCAAAGGCTCCCTTGGCTCTGGTCAGCGCACCATTTATAAGTATTATAAATATCGGACTTGAGGAACAAAATGCTCCTCCTCAGTGTAAAACATTTGCTCCTCCAGCCAAAATTGCTCATTATGGAGCAGCTTGCTAGTACTGTGTACTAGGTTGTATGTGTAGCGATGAATGGGCTGCTGGATGCTGGTGCATGTAAAAAAGTGGATGAAAGATCTGAGTTCTATTTTTGGAACTGATAATGTTGAAAAATGTGTGTTTGAAAAGTGTTTTCGGGAGTGTGTTTTTAGTGATGAGTTGAAAAGTATGCTGTCTATTTACATAAACTATACAGTAGTAAAAATATCGGACTTGAGGAATAGAGCATTTGGGTAAAATGTATTTTGTTGTTGTAAATTGTGAATTTTGGTGTGAATTTAGTTTTCGTGACTGTGAATTGCGGTTAGTGATGTACAAAATATTTTTTATGTTTTTAGCTTGAAGGTTGACGTGGTGAATGCGGTGCATGTTTAGTAGGAGGGTGGGTATATGAGTTTTGTATGGTAATGAGATCATATTACATTGGGAGTTTATTGACTTTAAGATGCATTGGTTGCTTGAAGGTTAAAAGTAATTTATGAAAAACAAATTAAGAAATAATAGAAAGGAAACAAATATTTTATGTCTTTTATAATAATTGTGATTTATTAATCCAAGAATTGTTAGCCGATGGGAAGTCGAGCCATTTAACATAAACATTGTCTCCATTACTTTTTAGTACTTTTTCCATGAGATAAATATTAGGGTACTTAGTCTTTTGTAATTCTTTTTCGTAAAAACATCCATTGATAGGTTGACCATTAAAATCTTCAAGGAGATATGTTGGCGGGTTGATTAGGTTTACTTTTCTTATCATAAAAATTTCCGTTGTCCAATTTGGTTTGTAGCCTTTCTCAAAAACGTGTTTTTTTTTTAGAGATTTCCTGATTCACATCGATTGGGCAAATTTTTAGAGTTCTATACATAGAGTGATTGTATTCTTTCAACAAATCATTAATAATGCACGTCCATTTGTAATTACCATTTTAAGTTTTCTTATTGCTTCAATAATAGTATTTTATTTCACTAATATATGGATCTATTAGATCCAAACAAAATGTCATAGCATGATCATAAAACAATCATGGTGTTGGGATGCGGAATTGATCCCGGTATTTTTTGGTATAAATATCCAAAATATGTAATAAAAGAAAGAAAGAAAGTTATTCTTTCAATAGAATTTTGCTAATTTCACAAAATTAATTTTTATATAAATGTATTATTTGTAACAATAATCCAATAAGTCTTACCTCGAAGAGGGTTAGTAGAAAAAAGAGAATGAATAAAAGTAAAAAGGTCACAGGAAGGATTGTTTGAATAGCTAATCAGAGATTAGATGTGCAAGTCAAACTGCCCCCTGTGGCTTCGTAATGAATAAAAAAGCTTAGGCTGATAACAAATTAATTTCAAATACTTATGACAAGGTAGTTTCTTTTTTGGCTTAAACATTTCCGCCCGCCTTGCAGTAATATACTGCAAAATTCAAAACGATAGTATAAACAAATCCCTATATCCGAAATACGATTTCGGATTGGGAACTGTAGTATCGATAAATAAAACAAATACTTCAGTTGATTGCTACACACAGAATAATCTTTATTTTCAATTTCTACTGAATATTTATTCAGTGTCGACTTTTTGAAAAACTATAATTATAACCAAGTAACAATACTACAATAGTTTTTCCCTTTTTTTTTTAAATATTAATTGTTAAACATAAATGCATTTTAATGTTTTCTAAAAATTTCAAATTCTACTTCAATAGCAGTCTGCAGTTTTGAAATTGCAGCCGTTGCTCTATTTTCCGTAGTTTGAACTGGTAACTGAACACTTCTATTAATATCTGTTACATTAGTTGAGTTATCAATCGATTTCAATTCTGCTGTACTTGCCAACTTCTTTAAGTGAGAAACATTTTGACGATAAGTCCTACCTGTTTCTTTTGATAAAATGACAACTTCATCACCTTTTCTTGAAAGTACTTTACACGGTTCTGGTTCAAAGTTTGATGCCAATTTGCTTGTCTTTATCATTCGTTTTACGAAAACTTCGTCTCCTTCTTCCATACCGATTTCTCTAGCCCGTCTTCGCTTGTCTGCATATAATTTTTCTTTCTTCTTTTCATTGATATGGTTGACTATATCAATTTTCAAAATACCAATTCGAGTGGCTGTATCTCGTCCAATAAGGAGTTTACCTTCACCTTGAATCACGTAAAAGTCACTATTATGTTTTCCTGATAATTCTAGTTCAGCCGTAAATGCACCAATTAAAGGTAACTCATGTCCACCATATGCTTTAAAAACTTTTCCTGTTTCCTTCCGTTGGTTCGTTACAATAATTTTTTTTGTTTTCAAAGTCTCCCACATGTGCTGACTCATCAAATTGTACTTTGAACCCGAATCAATTACAGCAGTCACCATCATCCTTCCAATTTTGCAATTAACTTCACACCCATCATCCTTCGTTGTAACATTGAAGACATATTCATCCTTTTCCATGGTAATATGCTTCACGGATTCATTTTTTCGTCTTGTATTTGCATTTTCTAGTGTTTCTTCACGACCTTCAAATTGACGCATTCGTTTGCGTGAACGGCATTTCCTGGCAAAATGGTCTCGACCACCACATTTACTGCATAACTTACCTCGAGCCGGATATTTTTCATCATTTCCAAGATGACCATGATATCCACACCGATTACATTCGATTTGCTTTGAGTCATTTGATTGGTATTGTTGTTTTGTTTCCCAAGCCAAAGAATTTATTTTGTTCACATCCCCGATTTGAGGTTGAGGCTTATCCAGATCGAATGATTTCTCCTGTTGCGCTATTGTTTCGAAAACTTTGGCAACTCGGAGGATATCTTCGAGACTGGTATCACCTCGTTTAAGCAAATCTCTCCGAAGAATAGCTGATCGACAATTTTGAATGATTTGATCCTTAATATTTTCTTCGACATTAGAGCCAAAATCACATCGTTCAGCTTGTATTCGTAATCGTATTGTAAACATATCAAAATTTTCGTCAGGTTTTTGTTTTATCTGTCGAAATATGTGTCGTTCATATGTAGTATTTGTTTTTGATAGGAAGAAAGCATTCAATTTGGCTACAGTTTTTTCATATTCAGTCATGTGCGGAACATATTGTTCAACATTCGCCAATGGTCCAAATGCTCCACTTGCTGAATATTCTGGCAAAGTAGCAGTTAAGATTTGAACCTTTGAACCCGCATAATGTAGTAGCAAGTCTTTTTTCCAATTGTCATCGTAAATGCGACTTGCTTTGATCATTATTTCAAACGATCGGCCACTCGATTTCAACATTATCATATAATGGTTGAACAGAATCTGAAACAGAGAAAGAAAAAAAAAATTATCTACGTCTTTATTCTGTCATTTATTATATGCATATTTTTTTCCTTCTTCCAGCATCTAAGCCGCTCAAACAAATTTGAGTCAAAAAATAAAACAACTCTGCGTTTAAGCAAATTGAATAGGACCTTTATGTTTCTGCATTTAAGCACCACAATTTAATTCAAATCTTTTTTTTTTTATATTACCATTTAAGCCGCTCAAACAAATTGAGTCAAAAAAAAAAACAATAACACTGCATTTAAGCAAATTGAATTGGACTATTTCTTGCATTTAAGCAGCGCAATTCAATTCAATTTTTTTCAAATGATACAAGGATAACATAAGATTTACTTACATCTTTGACTTCCTTAATGAAATTTGGTTCTATAATATACAATTTGTAGAATGTACATACCTAAATAATTGGCCATTATTAATTTTACCAAATCCAAATTGATTCTTGATTCTTGATTATTTTCCTTAAATTCTTTTTAAATTTTTCCGAATTCGTCCTTAATTCTGTGTCCTTCTTTTCTTTTCTCCAAGCTTATATGTATGTACAATGTACATATATATTTTTTTTAAATTGGTGGTAGTGCCTTTAAGTTGTTGTTGTTGTTCACAAAAATTGAATGAAATTGAGGGAATAAAGAATGGTCAAGTCTAATAAACTGACATTCTATGTACAAGTAGTACACTTAAGGAAATAAACAAACGGATGATGTTTTTTACAACTTCCTAAAGCTGCACACATACCTACCTAACTACCCTTAAAAAACATATTTCAATTCAAAAATATTTACATACTCGTTCGGACATACACACATGCATACATATTACATATGTACATATGTACATAAGTACATTCAAAAATCGAATCGAAATCTTGCCGGAAAATTTCAACTCAAATAAATAAAGAATACCTACCTACCTGCCCTAATAATAAACTAAAATATACCTATCTACATTTTATAAACACATACTTTTCTTTCCCGCACAAACCGAAGAAAAAAAATGTATTCGTATGTAGGCAAAAAAAAAAGACCAAGCAAAAAATTCGGTCAATGAAGAAACTAGCAAAAAATGGATTTTCTTCCTTACTATTTTGGAGCCTTATGGAAAATATAAAATCTCTTTTCTTCTACTGAAAACATGCAATTCTCCACTCCAGCCAACAGCGCCACCAAACAACAACGTGTCCTCCTAAAAATTTTTCGCCATGAGAGTACTATAGTTTTCATATACAAAGATATAACCACTCAAACGCACACTCTCGAAGTATTCAGTGTTGGGGCAATAAGCCCCGAAGATTAAGCTGTTAGCCTAAGACATCGCTCTTGCAATGTGACCCCGAATCAGCTTTAACAGGAAATTATCTATTCTGTTTATGTTGGCTCCGTTGTATAGAACCTGGTTGGAATAGTAATGTGTGTACTCCGACTCTGGTGTTCTGTGTAATCCAAGGCAGCGACGCAGGCACTGCCTCTCAAACACCCGAATCTTTTCCATTTAAGATGGGGCAACGTTGAACCAAA
Organism: Syrphus vitripennis; assembly: GCA_958431115.1. NCBI lineage: Eukaryota > Metazoa > Arthropoda > Insecta > Diptera > Syrphidae > Syrphus > Syrphus vitripennis. The sequence continues at coordinate 66,047,725 of OY288109.1, read as the reverse complement.
CCGGGCACCCATAGGCAATCATCGGCTGGATGAGGGCCATTTAGCAAATCACCTTCACCCTGCTGTCAAGCCGGCTGCTAAAAAACATCCGTTTCGTCAAGGCAAAGGCTCCCTTGGCTCTGGTCAGCGCACCATTTATAAGTATTATAAATATCGGACTTGAGGAACAAAATGCTCCTCCTCAGTGTAAAACATTTGCTCCTCCAGCCAAAATTGCTCATTATGGAGCAGCTTGCTAGTACTGTGTACTAGGTTGTATGTGTAGCGATGAATGGGCTGCTGGATGCTGGTGCATGTAAAAAAGTGGATGAAAGATCTGAGTTCTATTTTTGGAACTGATAATGTTGAAAAATGTGTGTTTGAAAAGTGTTTTCGGGAGTGTGTTTTTAGTGATGAGTTGAAAAGTATGCTGTCTATTTACATAAACTATACAGTAGTAAAAATATCGGACTTGAGGAATAGAGCATTTGGGTAAAATGTATTTTGTTGTTGTAAATTGTGAATTTTGGTGTGAATTTAGTTTTCGTGACTGTGAATTGCGGTTAGTGATGTACAAAATATTTTTTATGTTTTTAGCTTGAAGGTTGACGTGGTGAATGCGGTGCATGTTTAGTAGGAGGGTGGGTATATGAGTTTTGTATGGTAATGAGATCATATTACATTGGGAGTTTATTGACTTTAAGATGCATTGGTTGCTTGAAGGTTAAAAGTAATTTATGAAAAACAAATTAAGAAATAATAGAAAGGAAACAAATATTTTATGTCTTTTATAATAATTGTGATTTATTAATCCAAGAATTGTTAGCCGATGGGAAGTCGAGCCATTTAACATAAACATTGTCTCCATTACTTTTTAGTACTTTTTCCATGAGATAAATATTAGGGTACTTAGTCTTTTGTAATTCTTTTTCGTAAAAACATCCATTGATAGGTTGACCATTAAAATCTTCAAGGAGATATGTTGGCGGGTTGATTAGGTTTACTTTTCTTATCATAAAAAATTCCGTTGTCCAATTTGGTTTGTAGCCTTTCTCAAAAACGTGTTTTTTTTTTAGAGATTTCCTGATTCACATCGATTGGGCAAATTTTTAGAGTTCTATACATAGAGTGATTGTATTCTTTCAACAAATCATTAATAATGCACGTCCATTTGTAATTACCATTTTAAGTTTTCTTATTGCTTCAATAATAGTATTTTATTTCACTAATATATGGATCTATTAGATCCAAACAAAATGTCATAGCATGATCATAAAACAATCATGGTGTTGGGATGCGGAATTGATCCCGGTATTTTTTGGTATAAATATCCAAAATATGTAATAAAAGAAAGAAAGAAAGTTATTCTTTCAATAGAATTTTGCTAATTTCACAAAATTAATTTTTATATAAATGTATTATTTGTAACAATAATCCAATAAGTCTTACCTCGAAGAGGGTTAGTAGAAAAAAGAGAATGAATAAAAGTAAAAAGGTCACAGGAAGGATTGTTTGAATAGCTAATCAGAGATTAGATGTGCAAGTCAAACTGCCCCCTGTGGCTTCGTAATGAATAAAAAAGCTTAGGCTGATAACAAATTAATTTCAAATACTTATGACAAGGTAGTTTCTTTTTTGGCTTAAACATTTCCGCCCGCCTTGCAGTAATATACTGCAAAATTCAAAACGATAGTATAAACAAATCCCTATATCCGAAATACGATTTCGGATTGGGAACTGTAGTATCGATAAATAAAACAAATACTTCAGTTGATTGCTACACACAGAATAATCTTTATTTTCAATTTCTACTGAATATTTATTCAGTGTCGACTTTTTGAAAAACTATAATTATAACCAAGTAACAATACTACAATAGTTTTTCCCTTTTTTTTTTAAATATTAATTGTTAAACATAAATGCATTTTAATGTTTTCTAAAAATTTCAAATTCTACTTCAATAGCAGTCTGCAGTTTTGAAATTGCAGCCGTTGCTCTATTTTCCGTAGTTTGAACTGGTAACTGAACACTTCTATTAATATCTGTTACATTAGTTGAGTTATCAATCGATTTCAATTCTGCTGTACTTGCCAACTTCTTTAAGTGAGAAACATTTTGACGATAAGTCCTACCTGTTTCTTTTGATAAAATGACAACTTCATCACCTTTTCTTGAAAGTACTTTACACGGTTCTGGTTCAAAGTTTGATGCCAATTTGCTTGTCTTTATCATTCGTTTTACGAAAACTTCGTCTCCTTCTTCCATACCGATTTCTCTAGCCCGTCTTCGCTTGTCTGCATATAATTTTTCTTTCTTCTTTTCATTGATATGGTTGACTATATCAATTTTCAAAATACCAATTCGAGTGGCTGTATCTCGTCCAATAAGGAGTTTACCTTCACCTTGAATCACGTAAAAGTCACTATTATGTTTTCCTGATAATTCTAGTTCAGCCGTAAATGCACCAATTAAAGGTAACTCATGTCCACCATATGCTTTAAAAACTTTTCCTGTTTCCTTCCGTTGGTTCGTTACAATAATTTTTTTTGTTTTCAAAGTCTCCCACATGTGCTGACTCATCAAATTGTACTTTGAACCCGAATCAATTACAGCAGTCACCATCATCCTTCCAATTTTGCAATTAACTTCACACCCATCATCCTTCGTTGTAACATTGAAGACATATTCATCCTTTTCCATGGTAATATGCTTCACGGATTCATTTTTTCGTCTTGAATTTGCATTTTCTAGTGTTTCTTCACGACCTTCAAATTGACGCATTCGTTTGCGTGAACGGCATTTCCTGGCAAAATGGTCTCGACCACCACATTTACTGCATAACTTACCTCGAGCCGGATATTTTTCATCATTTCCAAGATGACCATGATATCCACACCGATTACATTCGATTTGCTTTGAGTCATTTGATTGGTATTGTTGTTTTGTTTCCCAAGCCAAAGAATTTATTTTGTTCACATCCCCGATTTGAGGTTGAGGCTTATCCAGATCGAATGATTTCTCCTGTTGCGCTATTGTTTCGAAAACTTTGGCAACTCGGAGGATATCTTCGAGACTGGTATCACCTCGTTTAAGCAAATCTCTCCGAAGAATAGCTGATCGACAATTTTGAATGATTTGATCCTTAATATTTTCTTCGACATTAGAGCCAAAATCACATCGTTCAGCTTGTATTCGTAATCGTATTGTAAACATATCAAAATTTTCGTCAGGTTTTTGTTTTATCTGTCGAAATATGTGTCGTTCATATGTAGTATTTGTTTTTGATAGGAAGAAAGCATTCAATTTGGCTACAGTTTTTTCATATTCAGTCATGTGCGGAACATATTGTTCAACATTCGCCAATGGTCCAAATGCTCCACTTGCTGAATATTCTGGCAAAGTAGCAGTTAAGATTTGAACCTTTGAACCCGCATAATGTAGTAGCAAGTCTTTTTTCCAATTGTCATCGTAAATGCGACTTGCTTTGATCATTATTTCAAACGATCGGCCACTCGATTTCAACATTATCATATAATGGTTGAACAGAATCTGAAACAGAGAAAGAAAAAAAAAATTATCTACGTCTTTATTCTGTCATTTATTATATGCATATTTTTTTCCTTCTTCCAGCATCTAAGCCGCTCAAACAAATTTGAGTCAAAAAATAAAACAACTCTGCGTTTAAGCAAATTGAATAGGACCTTTATGTTTCTGCATTTAAGCACCACAATTTAATTCAAATCTTTTTTTTTTTATATTACCATTTAAGCCGCTCAAACAAATTGAGTCAAAAAAAAAACAATAACACTGCATTTAAGCAAATTGAATTGGACTATTTCTTGCATTTAAGCAGCGCAATTCAATTCAATTTTTTTCAAATGATACAAGGATAACATAAGATTTACTTACATCTTTGACTTCCTTAATGAAATTTGGTTCTATAATATACAATTTGTAGAATGTACATACCTAAATAATTGGCCATTATTAATTTTACCAAATCCAAATTGATTCTTGATTCTTGATTATTTTCCTTAAATTCTTTTTAAATTTTTCCGAATTCGTCCTTAATTCTGTGTCCTTCTTTTCTTTTCTCCAAGCTTATATGTATGTACAATGTACATATATATTTTTTTTAATCCTCGTCGCCAATGTAGTATCGATAAATAAAACAAATACTTCAGTTGATTGCTACACACAGAATAATCTTTATTTTCAATTTCTACTGAATATTTATTCAGTGTCGACTTTTTGAAAAACTATAATTATAACCAAGTAACAATACTACAGGAACCATTTTATTTTCCGAAGGGGTTCTAGTTCCACTCACTCCGGAGGAAGGTATGTTAGTAGGGGGCAGCTAACCTATCCTTAAGAAGAAACAAAACAATAGTTTATGAATATGTAATAAATAAAATAATATACATAAATATTATAGATATTCAACATATTTACATATATAAATAAATTAGATACGATAAGATACGCCACACGCACCCTTCCGTCATTGCCTGGAAAGACGTTCGTAACACGACCTAATCGCCATTCATTTGGTGGTAAATTTTCTTTTTTCACCACTACAATATCTCCAGCTTCAATGTCTCGCTGAGGAAATTTCCACTTATATCTCTTATGCAATTCCTTAAGGTATTCCTCCTTCCACCTTTTGCAAAAAGTTTGATGAAGGAATTTTAGTTTTTCCCACCAATTTATTAAAGAGATAGGAGATTCTTGAAGATTTGGCTCAGGTATAGATAAAAGTGGTCTTCCAATAAGGAAGTGTACCGGCATGAGGGAAAGATTGTCAAAGGGATTTTCAGTAATTGCGCTAATTGGACGCGAATTAAGACACGACTCTATGCGGCATAGAAGTGTTGGAAACTCTTTAAAGGTGTACTTGTAAGAAGAAGCAACCTTTTTAAAGTCATTTTGAAACTTTTTACTCCTGTTTCCCATAACCCGCCCATGTGAGGAGCACCAGGTGGAATGAAATGTCATGATGTCCAATTGTTGTAAGCATTACAAAATTGCAAAGCGGATTCCTTAAGACTAGTTTTAAAGTCTTCTTTTAAAGCTCGATTAGCTCCAACGAAATTCGTTCCGTTGTCGAAATAAATGTTACTAGGAAGACCTCTTCTTCCAACAAATCGATAAAGAACAGCCAAAAATGAATGAGTGAATAGCTCTGTAGTTCCTTCTAAATGTATGGCCTTTGTGGAAAAGCATACAAATATGCAAACATAGCCCTTAGTTATACAACAACCGCGTCCAAAATATATTTTGATTTAGAAAGGACCAGCGAAATCTATTCCAACCTTGTAAAATGGTTTCGAAAAGTCTGTTCTTTCTGGAGGTAAGGCGGCCATAAGTTGAGAGCGTTGCTGTTTTTTGTGAATTACGCATATTTTGCATGCATTTATGCGAGTTTTAATTAAATTCTTGAGCTTAGGTATCCAATACTCTCGTCGAATTAAAATAAACATTAATTGGTTGCCTCCATGCAGAGTAATCTCATGCATGAAATCCACAAGAAGTTTGCCGAAAAGGGAATTGTATGGCAAAATGATTGGATACTTTTCAGCCCAAGTAAGATTTGAGTTCACAAGTCGACCGTTTACTCTCATGATACCTTTTATCGAGAACTGGATTCAGTGTAAGAAGTTGACTTGATTTATTAATTGGTTGATTGTCATTTAAATTTTTGTATTCCGAAGAAAAATAAGATTTTTGAGAAAGCATAACGAGCCTTTCCTTAACATAAAAGAATTTCATCTCTCTGAATGGTTAAATTTGTATAAATCGGTTTTACCTTGAACCGTGGACTCGAGAGTGTGTAAAACCAAAATATATATGAGATTATTCTTAATGCCTTTGGGAAAGATGAAAATCTTTCAAGTAGATCTTTAAAATTGTTCGTAGAAGTGTGAAAAGATTTAAGGGGCTTTGACTCAGGGTCAGCCTCGTTGACAGATGAGCGAGTGGAGCACGGATAAGGCATTTGATTGTTACGAAGCCAAAGTGGACCATGCCACCACAAGAAATTGTCAAGAAGTTCACCAGGAACCATCCCCCCTGTTGCTAAATCTGCCGGATTGTCGGCTGATGAAACGTGTCTCCACGGAATATCCCCTACATTACTCTTAATTAGACTCGTTCTATTGGCAATGAATGTTTGCCAAGAACATGGTGATTTTTCTAACCATGCAAGAACTATGGATGAGTCTGTCCATAAGTAAACAGAAATATCTTCAGCTTCAACTATACTTCGAACGTTTTTCATTAGCTTTGAAAGGAGAACAGCCCCACAGAGTTAAAATCTAGGTAGTGAAACTGTATTGACAGGTGCTACTTTTGTTTTTGCACACATGAGTTGACATCTCATATTCATAGAAGCATATATGACCTTCACGTAAATGGCAGCGGCATATGCTACCTCAGAGGCATCACAAAACCCATGAATTTCAACTAGGACGGAAGAACCTGTTCCTAGCCATCTAGGGATTTATAACCTTGAAAGTTCAGTAAAAGTCTTTGTAAAAGACTCCCAAATAGACATTGAAATAGGTTTTAAATTTTCATCCCAAAGAGTTTTATCTTTCCATATCTGCTCCATAAGAATTTTAGCTCTAATTATAACAGGTGCAGTCCAACCTGCAGGATCGAAGAGTTTAGCAATATGAGAAAAAACCTCTCTCTTAGTACACGCATATGAGAAAGATATGGGTTTTATTTTAAAATAAAATGAATCTGTTTTGGCATTTCAAAAAACCCCAAGTGTTTTAACCGAACTTTGATCTGTTAAGTTAAGGAAAAGGTCATTTAAAATTTGATCCTTTGGTATGTGGTTTAAAAGAGATCTATTATTGGCTGTCCACTTTCTTAGAACAAAACTGATGCGAGAATCGAAATTATTTCTGATTGTGCTTGCAGAGATTGCTCTAAGGTGTCAGAGCCGGAAAGCAAATCGTCAACATAAAAATCGTTGCGGAGCATTTGTGATCCTAAAGGATATTTTGATTCTTCGTCATCAGCAAGCTTTAACAAAGTGCGTATTGCTAGGTAGGGTGCACAGTTAACACCAAAGGTGACCGTTTGTAATTCAAAATCATCAATAGATTTGTTAGGTGATGTTCTAAAGAGAATTCTCTGATATGAGGTGTGAGAAGGATGAATGCGTATTTGCCCATACATTTTGGCAATATCTGCGTTAAATACGTATCTATGCCTACGCCAACGTAACATAAGTGAAAGTAAGTCTTGTTGTAAGCTTGCACGGGTGTGAAGAACGTCGTTTAGACTGTTTCCATTTTTGGATGGATTGGATGCATTAAAGACCACTCGCAGACGTGTTTTTGAGCTTTTTGGCCTTACAACAGCGTGGTGAGGTAGATAATATGACACAGTGATATTGCCGAGAGATATTTCTTTAGAAGAAACCTTTTTCATATGTTCAACGTCCAAATACTCATGTATAACATTATTATATTCCGCTTCAAGTAGAGGTGACTTTTTGAGACGATTTTCGGATAGAATGTAGCGTTTTAAGCAGATGTTTCTTGAAAGACCAAGTTGCAAATGATCAGGGAATTCCCTTTTAAAAGGTAATTTTACATCGTACCTACCATTGGGCTGCCGATAGGTTGATTCAGAATATAATTTTTTGCAGAAGTTTTCTTCCAACGACATAAGTTTAGGAGTAGAAATCTCTTCCAACTCCCAAAAACGTTTAATTTCATCATCAAGTGAGACTTGGTTGACAAAGGACACAAAGTTTGAAGGCGAAAAGTTATTTGGTTTTTGAAGGGGACCAGAAATAATCCAGCCAAAAATAGTGTACTGTGCTATCAAGCCTTCAATAACGTCATGATGAAGACCTTCTAAAATGATATTTAGATAATTATCAGCTCCAATGAGCAGATCTATTCTAGAAGATTTGTGAAAATAAGGGTCGGCTAATTGAATCCCAGAGAATTTTGAAAGATCCAATGAATTTATGGATTGAGTAGGAAGTTTCCCTGTTGGGTTATCAACGAAGAAGGCTTGTACCGGAACGGTAGTAGAGTTCAACTTAGAACCCATTCTAAAATGGCATAACAATTTGCAGGTCGTAGCTAGGGTAGCGTTGACTCCTGAAATGGTTGCAAATGGTGCAATGAAGATCCGAACGAAGTTGAGCAGCCTTTGAAATCAAAGTAATTTCTGATCCAGGATCTATTAAAGCTCGAAGGGTATAATTTGTACCCTGAGAACGAATATTTATTAAAGCTGTGGAGTGTGGCTAAAAGAATTTGTTTCGATGACTTTGAAAAGAAAGAACTTACGTTTTGAGGGTTTGATATGGAAGTGGACTGTATATTATTTAGTTGTGAATCCTTATTTGACTCGGAATTTGGAATAGAATTAAATTTTTGATTTTTTTCATTAATTTGAGAATTTGATTCCATAGATTGTGATGTTTGCAAATGCAAAAGCGTGTGATGTGGCTTTCTACAATGATTGCATGTGAAAAGGCTTTTACACTGGTGTGTAGAATGGAAAATAGATAGGCAATTAAAACATGCTTTGTTTGTTCTTATAATTTCAATTCTATTTAAAACTGTTTTTGTAAAAACGAAGGACAAACGCGTAAGGAATGTTTACCTTTACAATCCAAACAGGAATCTTTATTAACCTTAGCAAGGTGCGTTCTTAATTACCTCATTGGCCGTGTCTGTGGGACAGAAACACCCTGTTTAGGATTAGTAACACGAATGTCATTAACCGTTTCAAGTATTTTGTATCGAGATACTAAGAACTTACTCATTGCTTTCCATGTTGGTATCTCTGTTGGATTTTCTAAACTCGCTTCCCACAACGATAAAGTTTTTTTCCGGTAAACGACTTGAAATTAAAAATGTTAGTAACGAATCCCAGGTTTCAGTTTGAATCCCATATGAAGCTATAACACTTAGACAGTCGTTTACTTCTCTATTGATCTGTTTAAGACACATATCGTTTTCAACTGTATTGTGAGAAATATTCAATAAAATCTTCAATTGTTTATTGACTGATATCCTCTTATTTTCATATTGCTCCTTAAGAGCATCCCAAGCAAGTTGAAAATTGTCATCCGCTAAAGAAAATTTAGATACGATGCTATGAGCATCATCACGAGTTTTCGGTAGAAGATGAAATAGCTTCTGAACTGGACTAAGTTTTGGGTGCTTTATGTAAACCGCAGTGAACATGTCACGAAACGTTGGCCACAAATGATAATCACCAGAAAAAAACACTAGTGTCACAAGCAAGCGATGTTCAAATGGTAGACACGTGCACCCAAGAGGACACAAGCGTCCATAGGTTTTTCTCAAAACCCACCTCTGTCTACCAACTCCTACTCTCACCTCCCCGCGGTGAACATCGGGTACCTAGTACGTAGTACCTCAGCTGGAGATTGGGTATCAACCCCAGTGGAAGGTTGTTGGGGGTAGCAAACGAGAGAGGGGGGGAGAAATGTTCCCACTAAGGCACCTTTCTTTCTATCCAGACGGCAGCGGAATAATTCCCAAGTTGGAATCAACGGTGGCGTCTACAGTTCCAGTCAGGTTGAACTACTTAGTGAACACCTTATAGGGCTACTACGACATATTCGGAGCTCAGGCCTATAAGGAGCGGTTTATCCGACTCCCCGTCTTTGGAGTTAAACTAAGGATCTGGCCCTCCAGGTTGGGGGTTGTGTCGTCGGGGTGACTTCCCGACCACGTCAAACACATCTAGTTGCGAAGCAACAACAAGCCTCGGATACGGACGGATTTACTGATGACGAACCAAGCAAACGAAATAAGGACAACGAACTTCGGATCTGTACGTGGAATGTTAGGTCCCTTAATAGACCACGTGCAGCCGAACAATTAGCGGAAGCCCTAAACTGCTGCAAAGCAGATATTACCGCCATCCAGGAAGTGCGATGGGATGGACCGGGTAAACGCAAACTAAAAGACTGCGATGTATACTACGGCGACTGCTACCGAGAACGAAGGCAGCGACTATTTGGGTGTGGATTTGTTGTTGGAACTAGGCTCAGGCAAAAAGTCTTAAGTTTCAACAGTGTGAACGAACGCATCACGACAATCCGCATTAAGGCTAAATTCGCCAACATAAGCCTCATTTGCGCGCATGCCCCTACAGAGGAGAAAGATGAAGACACCAAAGACATATTCTACGAGCTCCTGGACAAAACATATGAGCAGTGCCCTAGCTATGACATTAAAATTGTCCTAGGAGATTTTAACGCCAAGCTAGGAAGAGAAGACATCTTTAGTGGCATAATCGGGAAATACAGCCTGCACGACACCACCTCCGATAACGGATTCAGGCTGATCGACTTCGCTGCGGGGCGAGAAGTTCTGGTAGCAAGTACGCAGTTCACACATCTCGATATCCACAAGGGGACATGGAAATCTCCTGATCAATCAACCGTCAACCAGATTGACCACATTGCGATCGACGCGCGGCACTTCTCCAGTATACAGGATGTCCGAACGTTCCGAGGGGCCAACATTGACTCGGACCACTACCTCGTTGTAGCCAAGGTACGACTACGGATATCCCGATCCAAGCCAAAACAAGGAATTACTGTGAGAAAATTCGACGTTGAACGGCTACAATCGCAAGAGATCGCCATGTCCTTCTCCGATCGAGTCTCTAACAACCTCTTAAGAAGTCCTATGCTGCCTGCATCAAGTATTGAAAACCAGTGGCAACATTGCCAAGCAGCCATCAGAGATGCCGCCTCTGAAGTGCTGGGTTTCACACGGCCACCACAGCGAAACCCCTGGTTTAACGACGAGTGCCGGCAAGCGCATGCAGCTAAACAACAGGCATACAAAGCGGCGCTGCACAGACGGACCAGAGCTGCTCGCGAGCTCTACGAGCAGAAGAGGAGAGAGGAACACCGGCTTCTCAGAAGGAAAAAGAGGGAGCACGAGAAGCTCGCGATCGTGGAGATAGAGGGATGTCACAACAGAAATGAGGTTCGGAAGTTTTACCAAAAGGTAAAAAAGACTTCCCAGGGTTACCGACCGCGAACCGAAGCCTGCAAAGATGATCAGGGGAACATCGTAGTAGAACCGCAGTCCATGCTGAGAATATGGAAAGACCACTTTTCCAAGCTGTATAACGGCGATGACGAATCGAATTCCGCTGTAAGGGAGATAGCACCATTCGACCTAGGCGACGCAGACCAACAATTCCGCCTACCCGACCTCGACGAAGTGAGGATAGCTATATCCAATCTTAAGTCCAACAAAGCTGCTGGGACTGACGGCCTCACTGCCGAACTGTTCAAAGCAGCAGGCGATGACTTGGTAAGGAGTATGCACCAACTCATCTGCAAAATATGGTCGGAAGAAAGCATGCCCGATGAATGGAATCTCAGCATTGTTTGCCCAATCCTCAAGAAAGGAGACCCTCTGAACTGCGCTAACTATAGAGGCATCAGTCTCCTGAACATCGCATACAAGATCCTTTCTGCCGTACTATGTGAACGTCTGAAGCCGTTCGTCAACAACCTGATAGGTCCATATCAGTGTGGCTTCAGACCAGGAAAGTCCACCATCGACCAAATATTCACACTACGGCAGATCTTGGAAAAAACCCAGGAACTTCAAATCGATACCCACCACCTCTTCATCGATTTCAAGGCCGCGTATGACAGCATCTATAGGGAAGAACTGTATAGAGCAATGTCTAGTTTTGACATCCCTGCCAAACTTGTCCGTTTGTGCAGAATGACGATGGAGAATGCACGCTGCTTCATCAAGGTCGGACAAGATCTCACCGACGCATTTGATGTCAAAAAAGGTTTTAGACAAGGCGATGCACTGTCATGCGACTTCTTCAACATCGTTCTGGAAAGAATTGTGCAAAACTCACTCGTCAACACCAGGGGCACAATCTTCCAAAGGTCTGTCCAATTACTCGGATACGCCGATGATATTGATATAGTTGGAAGATCAATGCGTGATGTCAGTAGCGCGTTTGTGAGTATTGAGACGGAAGCGAAGAAGATGGGTTTAGTGGTCAATGAGGGCAAGACGTAGTATATGCTGTCTTCAAGAAAGGACATAGAACGGCGACGTCTTGGACAAAACGTCTCCATAGGCAGCTATAACTTCGAGGTAGTTGAGGATTTTGTCTACCTAGGCACCGCTATTAATTCAGACAACGACACCAGCGCTGAAATTAAACGGAGAATAACTCTTGCAAATCGCTGCTTCTTTGGACTTAGAAGGCAATTGAGTAATAAAGTCCTCTCTCGAGCAACCAAAGTGACCCTTTATAAGACGCTTATCATCCCAGTTATTATTTATGGTGCTGAGGCTTGGACCTTGTCAAGGCAGGATGAGAACGTCTTAGGATGCTTCGAGAGGAAAATTCTCCGGGTGATTTTTGGTCCCGTCTGCATAGATGGTGAGTGGAGGAGAAGATTCAACAATGAACTGTACGGGCTGTACAGCGACATTGACCTGGTCAAGCGAATCAAAGTCCAACGACTTAGATGGCTGGGTCATGTAGAGCGCATGGACATCAACGCTCCGGCCCGGAGAGTCTTCGAATCCAATCCCGAGGGACGGCGCAGTAGAGGAAGACCGCGGCTCAGGTGGCGCACGCAAGTGGGAGAGGACCTCAACCAACTTGGCGTGCGAAACTGGAGACAGCTAGCTAGGGACCGGGCTGGCTGGAGACGCATGTTGGTTGAGGCCCAGGTCCGTCCCGGACTGTAGCGCCACCTTAAGTAAGTAAGTAAGTCACAAGCAGGCAATGTCAAAGATCCATGCGAGGCATTTTCGGTTTGTTTACCAAGAGATCTAACCTGAAGCAGGACTTGGGATACTCCCAAAGCAATATTTTCTGCCTTATCTGGATCAGAATCACCGCCAATTGATGTCGGGTTTAACCTACTAGCTGCTTTTAATATGAATTCTAGGCATGAGATATAAGTTTCTGTAGAAGCTTTGTATTTAGATTTTACTGCACTTAAATTTTCTTGAGATAATGGCTCAACAGTGTTACGAACACAAATTGCATATGTAGATTTAACATCTGCCCATAAACTGGAAAGTTCTATTTTCCTTGCTTCCAACGAATGAAGCGAAAATGTATTTGTATTCATTTCTTTAATATCCGCGAAATATTCCACTAAAATATCTGCACAAAAAATAAAATTCTCCATCTCAGCCATTATTCACAAAATATAGTTAATTTTCAAATAACAAAATTAATAAATTGCACAGAAAGATGCGTATCGTAACGAAGATTAGTTAACTACTTTTGAATCATAATATAACGACTTTTACATTCGAACTATATCGATTCTCGAATGCGATGACAGCGCCATCTAGTATATTTGCGATTTAAAACAACCTGCTATGAGCTTTGAATGAGCTTTTTTGAACATTGGTAAATGTCGAAGCCCGAAAGGGAATTATTACATCTATCTGTCAGAATAGAAAGATCGAGATACAGGTTCTAAAGATTTCTATTGCTTTCGAGATTAGACCAGAACCAGATATTTCCCTATATAAGGTTGATGGCGCTACCGATTGGACAGTTTATTTTTGAAAGTGAAAGAATAAAGTTCGTGTAAAGTGTTGTGCCAGTGATTAATAAAAGTGATTTCAATTGAAGTAAAGTGTTTTATTTTAAATGTAATAAGAAGAAGTTAAGAAATAAAGTAAATAAGTTTTTATTGCGAACCCTTAGCAGAATATTACAATATGTTTTACATGTTTCTTTAATAATCGGATATTTAATCATTATTACAATAATATTATGTTTCTGATATATTTTAAATTTACTTACATCAATTAGATCTGCACCTGAAAAAGTACTATTCTCATGTTTTAGGATTTCTTTAATATCTTTGTTACTTAAAATTGCTGGATTTAATTTTCCTAGCTTTGCAAAAGTTAATGTATTTATTATATTTTGTAGTTCATAACTTATTACTTTTAATTGTCTTGAAATTATTTCATCTTTTTCAGTATAGACAAAATCTGTTGAGCTGTCCATGTAAGTTATTAACTACCTCAATTTCTGCATAATGCTTATTCGTTTTTTGTGTATAATTTATATCATTTTGTACCGCCTCATCGCTTTGCTTAAGTACACTTACTATTATTGTTAGGTTTGTTATATGGAATATATTATTTGTTCCTTGAGTTATTATTGTATCTCCATCTTCTATTAGGATATATTCTTCTCTGCTATAATCTACTATTTCTACTTCTGCTTTACTTAGTGTTGCAGTGATAATCATTATTATTATGATTGTATTCATTTTGAATTCCTGTAATAAGGAGATTGATTAGTTTTACGTTTAGGTTTTATTTTTAAATTATCTTTATGAACAATTCTACCTGTGTGAGTTTTAACTGCATGACCTAAGTCTGCTTTTATAATAACCTTTTGAAATTTAGGTTCCATTTTATTTCTTTTATCTGCCTTTTTATAACCTATTTGGTTTTCTTCAACTTGAATTTCTCTCCTTCCTTTATTATGAACTTCCAACATTTTTTCTTGTTTATTTTTTAGTTCTTTAATAACTACTTCTTTCTCTATTTTATCTTATTGGGTTGGTTTCTTATTAGTAGTACTGTGTATAGAGTTTTTATATTCTTTTATTGCTCTAAAAATTATTTCTGTGAAGTCTAATAAAGTCTGTAAAGTGGAATGGAATCTTTCTATATGTCCGTTTGTCTTACTGTGACAAGGGTCTGTATAAAATATTTCTGTATTACTTTTTTTCATTAAAGACTGGAATACTGGTGATTTAAAACTTGTTTCATTATCCATAACTGTCGTCAATTCTTCTGGCGACGGCAATTCCTTTAAGTTTCCCAAGTGTAAAACAGTATCTTAAGATGTTCGAAACTTTAAAAAACTTTATTTCATAAAGGTTGTTAATTAATAATACAAATAAATTAATTTTGTTTGAAATACTTACTCTTGGTCTGCCGTGTCTGCTGCTCGTGGTCTTTTTGATTTGAATGCTTTGAAATATAAACCAAAAGCCAAAACGGCTTTTCAGCAATTGCTGGATTAATACAGAACATTCTAGAACAATGAACGCATTCAAAGTCAATTACAGACGAACAGAAGTCACGGAGACCAAGAGCCAGTTTACACGGACGTTCAAGTTAAAGTTTACACGGGCGTTGGTAACATTTTCCCGTATGGCGATCAGAGTGAGTAAATACTAATTTAGTCTGACCAGCGCCTTCGTCTTCTCTGCGCACGTCCAAAACTGCAATCTTTGCGGCTGGACGGTGGTACTCCCCATTTCCTGTTCGTACGATGGCACTCCGTACTTGCCCATCTTTTGCTGCTACTGCTTTCACTATTATTCCTTTCGGCCAGCAATGCCTGGGTAGACTAGGGTCGATAATAATAACGACATCTCCTTCTTCGATTGGTTTGGCTTTGTCGAACCAGTTGGTTCGTCGAGTCAAAGTGGGTAGTACTTCTGCAACCCATCTTTTCCAAAACTTGTCGGCAAGTAACTGGGAATGGCGCCAGGATGATTTGACATATTTATCTGTTTCTTCGAACACGCCTGGGGGTTTGCTTCCGGATGATGAGTCAAGCAAGAAGTGATTGGGTGTGAGGGCTTCTTGTTCAGCAGTATCTAATGATAAATAAGTAAGTGGTCGACTGTTCACTATACTTTCAACTTCAACCAGCAAATTGTTCAGTTTCTCATCAGTAATTTTTGTGTCATGGGATATTATTTGGTACAATGTGGTTTTGATAGAACGGACCATACGTTCCCAAGCACCTCCCATATGAGGACTTCCTGGTGGTATAAAATCCCATTTGGTGTGTACGCTAGTGAACTCAGCTTGAATGCCTTTGAAGTTGATTCGATCATGAGCCTCCCGAAGCTCTTTTTCGGCCGCTTTAAGATTAGTCCCATTATCACTGTAGAACTGTATGGGGTAGCCTCTGCGAGCGATAAAATTTCGAATGACAATAATACATGAATTCATTGTTAGACTATGTGCCACCTCAACATGTATTGCACGGCAAGTAAGGCATGTAAATACAGTGCCATATCTTTTTTCTGCACGCCTTCCAACTGTTACCAAGAACGGACCGAAGAAATCTACACCAACATACGAAAAAGGCCTTGTATATGGGGAAAGCCGAGCTGCGGGCAGAGATCCCATCTCTGGAGGGCTAGGTTTGGCGCTCTGCACTTTACATGTCTGACACTGACTTCGAATAGTTCGGAATAGCGTTCGTAAACCTGATATGTGGTATGATTGGAAAATCTCGTTGATGACTGTTTCATGATTTGCATGTTTGAACTTTCGGTGATACCAGTCGACTAGAAGGGCAGTAATGTAGTGGGGCTTAGGCATTATGATCGGATTTTTGCTTGTGTTACTTACTAAAGTCATTTTTTCTAAACGGCCTCGCATTCGGATTATCTTATCTTTGTCTATAAACGGAGACATGCAACGAAGAGGGCTTGACTTTGGCAAAATGCAATGAGGGTTATCTTATAAAAGGCGTTTATCTAAGCTAAAGGTTTGGGACTGGGCAAGGCGGTACAGGATTTGGTGTCCCCATAGTAATTCTTCTTTGGTCAGGTAAGGCACTCCATCGAAGTTAGTATTGATTCGAGTTTGTTTTATTGATATTCCTGTTAATCTTTTACGAGATACGCGGTCTATGAATCTATTTACGTAGGCCATACAGGAAAAGATTCGTTCCCATTTTGAAAAGCGACGATAGTTGACGATTGGATCTTCCTCCGTGATTTGCACTGCTAGTTGTTGTTTAAATTCATTATTCTGTCTTTGTTCTGCATCAACATTTTTTGTTGTAGGTAGTTGATTTGATGGCCAGCAATCTGGTGACTGATGTAAAAATGTAGGTCCGGTAAACCAGGCACTACTTGGATTAAAATCTGGTTGCTGACTCCACTTCGTGGCAAAATCGGCTACATTTTGCTTCGACGGGACATAGTTCCAGCTTGAAACATCTGTTGACTCCTGAATTTCGCCGATACGGAACATAACAAATTGCTTGTAGGCCTTGGGATCCGCTCTTAGCCAGAGTAGTACAGTTTTGGAATCAGACCAATAATGTGTCGATTCGATTACTAGTTCATGAGATTTTGCTACAGTATTTCCAAGACGAGATCCTAATACAGATGCCAAAA
Source organism: Syrphus vitripennis (assembly GCA_958431115.1). Taxonomy (NCBI): domain Eukaryota; kingdom Metazoa; phylum Arthropoda; class Insecta; order Diptera; family Syrphidae; genus Syrphus; species Syrphus vitripennis. Next base: position 66,030,537 of record OY288109.1, on the reverse strand, counting down.
GTTCCATTCGAGGTATTGATATGGGTCGAAGAGGGGCGACTTTAGTCTTGGAGCAGACAAGTACAACCTCCGTGCAGTTTTTGGTGACTGGTGATTCTGAAGTATGCAACCGCCGCATAGGCCGCCTCGCTTGCGTCTACGAAAATGTGTAATTGCAATTTGCTTGAATTGCTGCTCGCTTGATTGAAGTAGCATCGGGGAATTTCAACCATTTCAATTCGTTGAAGTGTCAAGAGCCACCTGTTCCACGTATCCGAAAACTCTTGGGGAATATTGTCGTCCCATCCAATTCCGCTTCGCCAGATATCTTGCATCAACGTTTTCATATAGACCGTGAAAAAGTTCAAAATTCCAAGTGGGTCGAAGATGGACATTAATAGCCTCAACAGCTGTCTTTTAGTCGGCAATTGTTCTCCACGCAGAACTTCTTCACTCGCCTTCGTAAACCTCAAGTTGAATGTAAAGGTGTCGTTTTTTGTCTGCCACCACATTCCGAGAACTTTCTCCGCCTCCATGACCTGCTCCACCATTTTTCCAGCTTGGCAGAAGTTATCTGCAGTTCCGGCTTCTCCTAATGCATTGATGACCTCCTTTGAATTCGATATCCAGTTCCGAATATGAAAGTTGGCATGCTTGTGAATCTCACGGACTTCCTTAGCGAGGTTGATGGCTTCCTTGATGGAGTTGACACTATCAAGCATATCGTCGACATAGTGTCTCTCGATAATCGACTTTACTGCTTTTGGGAATTGCTGACTGTATTCTAATGCGTTTGAATTTTTGACACTTTGGGCGATCGATGGTGAGCAACTTGCTCCAAAACTCATAACCTTCAAAATGCATGTATCTGGGTGACGCTGGTTTTCACCACTTCGCCAAAGAAACCTTTGAGATTGCTGATCACATTCATCGACTCTTATTCTATGAAACATTTCACATATGTCGCCACAAATTCCCACTTTTCCGACTCTGAATTTAAATAGGACATCTGTCAATGAAGTCATAAGATCTGGTCCTTTCTCAATGCTCCCGTTTAATGATACACCATTGCATTCAGCTGCGGCGTCCCATACCACCCTAATTTTCTTTGGCTTGTTTGGATTCCTGACTGCAAATATAGGTAGATACCATTTACGAGGATAGTCAGCATTCACTTCATCCCTTTGAAGTTTCCGTATATAATCCTTTGCTTCCATATTTTGAATGTAAATATTTACCTGTTGCTTCAAATCAGGATCCTTCTCAAGCTTTTTCTCAAAACAACATAGTCTTCGATAAGCCATGGTATCATTATTCGGTAGTGTTATATTTTCGGACTTCCAAAGTAATCTTGATATAAACTGGTCACCTTCACGTCTGATACAGTTTTGAAGCATGTTGTTTGTATATAGATTCAATCTATCTCGTGGTGCTAGTTCCAGACCTTCGTTGTCAATCTTCATATTATCCATCATCAGCTTTTGCAATGCTACGTCGTCATCACATTCACAAATATGAAGTTGCATGTTGACGTCTTTAGCTGTTGTGAGAGTGCTGCCGATTTCACCGTATATCGTCCAACCTAGGCGTGTTTTTGTAGCGGCCGGCTCATGAATTTTACCCTCTCGATGGTTCAAAGGCATTGCTAAGCTTCTATTGTTGAGACCGATTATAACCTTTGGAATTACGTCTTGATAAGATTCCACTGGAAGCCCTTTTAAATATTTGTACTCCTCCGTAAGTTCCCACATTTTAAGAGTTTGAGACGGGAGATCAAGTTTATCCACGGATCGCACATTCCGTAGTGAATAACGCTTGTTGTAGTTTCCCTTCGGAGCAATCTGCAAATCAAGAAGTTGTGAATTCGTTTCCATGCGTATCGTTCCGTCTGTCCACCTGAGACATAAATCCGAAGTTATACCCTGACTGCCAATTTGTGATAAAATATTTTTCTCGATAAGAGTTGGGTCCGAACCATCGTCTAAAAATGCGTAAACATCTACGGATGTATTTTTTCCAAAAATTGTTATGGGCACTATTCTGTATAAAACCTTTGATGTTTGCATATTATGGATGGCAACTACACCTGCATCAGTGCAACCTCCTGTACCTGCTGTATTTGTTTTATGCAGCAATGGATGATGTTTTGCGTGACATCCATCCATCTGGCATTCTTTTCTATCCCGACAAAATTTTGCATCATGGTGTCTTAAACAGGAGCGACAGAGTTTGTTGTTGTTGACGACATTCCATTTTTCATTGTAGTTCAGCATCTCAAACTGTTCGCAGTTTATTATCCCATGGGCCCCATCACATGCATAACACCTGATTCTAGATGATGAACCACCTTGAGTTGGCATAGAACTGGTTTCGTGAAAGTTTAGACGATGTACCTTACGCTTCTCTGAATCTGAACTACTTGTTACGGGAACAGATATTACCCTACTTGCTGCCTCAGCAAATTTAAAAAGCCAATCGCTTAAAGTTTTTAAATTAACGTCATTAATATTTTCGGAATACATAGCCCAGTCAATACGCCTTTGAAATGGAAGTTTTTCTATAATATCCTGTAACAGCAGAGGATTGTTTAAATATGAAACTAACCCCGACGCTTCCATGGTCGCAACGATGCCTTTTACCTCAAGAGAAAAGTTTATTAACGAGTCAAGTCTATTTGGATTTACTGGTACCGTAGAACGTATTTTTGCCAAGAGATTGTTAATTATGTGCTCCGGTCGACCGAAAGCCATGCGCAAAGTTGACATAATCTCAGGAACTAAGGCAGGTAAGGTGAGACTATGACTCACATACTCAAATGCTTTCCCTTTTAGAGATCGTTGCAGTCGAAGAAGATTTTCATCGTTACTGAGACCACAAATTCGAGTAGATGTCTCGAAACTACTAAAAAAGAGTGGCCATTCCTCTGGCTTGCCACTGAAAATTGGAAGCTCTCTTGAAACAACTTGACGAGCGTAAATGTTTTCATGACTCGGTGCGCACTGGACCATCTCTTCAGTGTCCTCCTTTGTGCACAACGCACAGCTGCTTGCCTTCTCAAGGCTCCTTTTATTCGATCGTCTCTTCATCTTCTATTGTATATATGTAAGTACATATTATGCCACGAATGACTGGCTTCGAAATATTTAATTTGCCAAAGGTTTGGCTTCCACTTGCAGCAAGATTTTTTAAGGAATGTCGTCAATTCTTCTGGCGACGGCAATTCCTTTTAGTTTCCCAAGTGTAAAACAGTATCTTAAGATGTTCGAAACTTTAAAAAACTTTATTTCATAAAGGTTGTTAATTAATAATACAAATAAATTAATTTTGTTTGAAATACTTACTCTTGGTCTGCCATGTCTGCTGCTCGTGGTCTTTTTGATTTGAATGCTTTGAAATACAAACCAAAAGCCAAAACGGCTTTTCAGCAATTGCTGAATTAATACAGAACATTCTAGAACAATGAACGCATTCAAAGTCAATTACAGACGAACAGAAGTCACGGAGACCAAGAGCAAGTTTACACGGACGTTCAAGTTAAAGTTTACATGGGCGTTGGTAACAATAACTATTTTTTTACACTTTGGATATATCTGTAGTATCTCTAATACTTTTTCCTTCAAATTAGTTTTGTATTTCAATTCCAGGATGCTTGCATATGTACTTACTAAATTTATCGATGCACGTTAAATATAAATTTTTATTTATGTAGAAGATGTAAATGTGTAGCATTTCCCCTTCCTCTTTTGGAATTGGTGCCTCACCAATCTTTTTCTTATGTGGTTTGCGATCGTATTTATTTATATTGCATATGTCGCAAAATCTAACATATTTTTCAAAATCTCGCCTAATTGTCGGCCAATAGTAATTTTTCTCTATTTGTTTAGTATTTTCTTTAGCATTTCTATGTGCTCTTATGTGTCTTTGTTCTACGATTTCTACTTGATCTTTTTTATTTATTATATCTTGTGCTAAAAATTCGCATTCTATGAATTTATTATTAAATTCCTTCAATTTATCTCTTACTTGATAAATTTCTTCTGTCTTTCCATAAATTCCTATTGTTCCTGGGGTTATATATTTTTTTTTAAATATTGACTATATTTTCATTATTCCTAAAGTAAATCATTATTCTTTTGTTGTTAAAAACATTTATTATTTCATCAGATTCTGTTTCAGATTGTTCAAATAATATTATTTGCTGTTTGAATTTATTCACACATTTACTTAGTTTTTCCGAATATTCTTCGCTACTTTCTGCGCTATGTTGTGTATTGTTATCTTCTAACATATTTAAATTCTGTCCACTTAATGCATCTGCCGCTACATTGGTTACTCCTGGTTTGTAAATTATTTTAGGGCCATATTCTTCTATTATTGAATACCATCTCTTGATTTTGGCATTCGGATTTTTCTTTGAGCATGAAAACGTTAATGGTTGGTGATCTGTATGTATTTCAAGATCTTTTACATCATATAAATAGTTTCTCAAATTTTTTGAAGCATATATTATTGCGTTTAGTTCTTTTTCGTTTGCCGCATAACTGCTTTCTGATTTTTGCAATGTTTTGTTAATAAATGTTATTGGTTTTACGTTCTGTGAAAGAACTGCTCCTACAGCGTCGTCTGAGGGGTCTGTGGTTAAAATGAATTTCTTATTGATTTAATTCAACTTCTTTTATTAGATTATTTTTTAATATTTCAGAAGCTTCAATTGCTTCTTTATCTAAATTTATTTTAGTTTTCTTTGCTAAGTATGTTGATACTTGACCATTTTCATTCTGTAAATGCTCTGTTAATGGTTTTGCTATTTGTGCATAATTCTTAATAAATTTGCGATAATATCCTAACATACCTAGGAATGATCTAAGTTGTCTAAGAGTTTCTGGTAAAGGGTATTGTTTAATTGTTTTTACCTTTTCATCATCTGTTTTTATTATGTTTTGTGCAACTACATATCCTAAAAACTTAATTGAATCTTTAAAAAATTCTGATTTTTCTAAACGGATTTTCATATTAACTTCTTTTAAAACTTTTATAATTGTAGCTAACTGTTTTTTATGACTTTCTATTGATTCTGAACAGATTATAATGTCATCAATGGAAATGTGGCAAAACTTTCCTATAAATGGACGTAATATGTTGTCCATTGCTCTCTGAAATATACTCGAAGCATTACGTAGCCCGAATGGCATTCGCAAATATTCATATTTGCCATTATTGACACTGAAACTTGTTTTTTTTATGTCTGAATCTTTCATTTTTATTTGGTGGAAACCACTTTCCAAATCTATACTAGAAAATATTTTTGCTTTCCTAAATTGCTTAATATGACATTTGTGTCTGGTATTGGATATTTATCCACAACTGTATTTTCGTTTAATTTTTTGAAATCGATCACCATTCTCATTTTTGGTGTATTGTCTTCGTTAAATCCTTTTTTGGGCACTACCCATACTGGACTATTATAAGCACTTTTGCTTTCTCCGATTCCTGATTCTATTAATTTTTTTACTTCTTTATTTATGAATTCATTTGCACTGTGAGGATATGGATATTGTTTTGTCCATATTGTTTTGTCTTCTGCTGTATTTATTTCAGCAACTATATCTGTTCTGAATGGCAGATTTATATTTATATTTTTATGTTCCACTTTAATCTGTTCACTGCCATATTTTCTCAAATCTTCTAAATTCTCACTTTTGTTCATAATTATATTATTTATGACTTCTTCGTCAAAATAAATTCTTTCTTCTTCATTACCTTTATATTATTATTCTGAAGATCAATAACTGCTTTGTTATCCCTTAAGAATTTGTTACCGATTAATATATCGTAACCGAAATTATTTAATTCATACACTATCACTGTTTTATTAAATATTTCAACTTCGTAATAAAATTCAATTATTACTGCTCCGTTCACTGTCGTTGCCTGTTTCTTTGCGACTAATTCTTTTCTTTCACTGAGTAGCCCTGGTCGACAATAATAATTGCTTGTTGCGCCTGTATCTAACAAAATTCTTATATTTTTGTTGCCTATCTTTCTGTATAAGTATGGTAAACCGGTCTGACTACCTATCTCATTCTTCTCGTTCAAATTACTGATTCTTTCAACTTTATTGGGTGTGGCTTGAAAATAAAAACTCTAAGTCCATCTCTTCTATATTTTTCACATAATTCGTTTGTGATTGCCTTACCGTCACCGTGCGTCATGATAGTTTTGTTAATTAAAGCTGTGAGTTTTTGATTTATTATATTATAATATTCCATTAAGGTATTTTTACCTTGTCTTAAAATACTCATTTCCTGTTCTAAAACATGTATTGGACGTTGGTCCGATTATGCAAAGTCTAACCTTGCTAAAATTGCTTCGTAATTTAATACCGTACCGTAATTAGTTAAAATGCCATTTGCTTGTTCTATACACTTATTTCGAAGTATTACTAGTACTGAAAAGTACTGTACACTACCTTTTTTATATATCTTCATAGCATGACCAATAGCTTGTCTCCATGAAACATATTTTTGGGCGTCGCCTGTAAAAGTCGGCACCGATTTTATTACATCTAAACTCATTGTATCTATAATTTCTGGTTTAATTTCTTCTGTTTGGAATTCTTTCATTGCACGTTTTCCAGTCATGAGACTATCTAATTTTGCTGTTAAATCAGCTATTTGTAATTGTAAAACTTCCATGATTACTAATTCACTTATTTCCGATTTCTCAAAATTTAATTTAATTTTACTTAACTCTTGCAATTCAAAATTATCTTGATCTTCTTTACCACTTTGTAACTTAAGTTTACTTTTAAATGATTCTTTATATTCGGTCAATCTATTCATAACACCTTTTATATAATCTATCATACTTAATATATATAATATAATTCTTACTTAAAACTGCAATACCGCTCTGGGATTCTTTGTCTGCAATTCCGCACTGTACCTCTCTGGGATTCTTTGGTGTGGAATTATCTTTCTCTATCTTCTTTTGGGGTTGGTTGAAATGAAATATTTTCGTGATGACTCACTATTTCGTTTCTTCAATTTTTCTCGATACAATGTTCGATACTTTATTGTCTGTGATGTATTGTTAACACTATCTTACTTTTATTTTCAGATTTCTTGATGTTCACTGATCACTAAATACGTCTTCATACAATTGTTTATTTGTATTACTTGAAGAACATATTTCTGGCACTTGATAGCACTCACTGATTTTACGTTAAATTTACTTTATTATTTTTCAATTTATATTTACGTTAAATAGCTTTGTAAGGCTATCCCGGTTGAGCCCCCAATCAATTTATGTAACACTTAATTTTGATAAAAAAAAACTTTATTTATTTTATTCAAACTTAATCTAGTTATATAAATGGTCACAACGTCTTAAGGTTCTAAATTGACTTAAGAAATATGTGTTGTGAACTTATTCACTGACTTAAAAGAAGTGTCCTTTGGTTTGCTATGATATTCCTATTTATACTGTGTTCTTACTAATTGATATTTGATCGTTTGGCTTGTCTGGTATTTTTCCATTGGTGTATATTATATTTTGGAATATGAGTCACTTTCTAGGGCGTTGATTCATTTTGATGATCTTAACGACTCTGGATTCTATTTTTATACGTTGAACGTGATGTGGTATTAACTCGCGCAACCCTAAAAAAAACTCGCCATGATAGTACTATAATTTATATATACAAAGCTTGATGGCGCTACCGATTGGACACAGTTTATTTTTGAAGGTGAAAGAATAAAGTTCGTGAAAAAGTGTTGCATACTGTTGTGTCAGTGATTAATAAAAGTGATTTCAATTGAAGTAAAGTGTGTTTTATTTTAAATGTAATAAGAAGTTAAAGAATAAAGGAAATAAGTTTTTATTACGAACCCTTAGCCGAATATTACAGTATTAATTTTATTTGTAACTTGTGCGTTTATCTTAAAAAAGGATATGTCACTAATTAAATGAAAAAAATACATAATTGCATGAACAATCAATGAAAGATATACAGGATAGAAAATGAGAAGTTTTGAACCAGAAGTTAAACATTATTTTTGAGTACTTAAATAGTTGAGTAATGATGATACACTTCTGGATTTGAAGTCAAACTTGCTTTCAATTAGGTGTGTTTTGGTGACAAACTGCAACCCAGTCAGTAAAAATTCAACAAGAGATACAACAACAATAAACTACTGGCAATTTACTTTAACTTTTTTTCCCAGTCAAATTTTACTTGACAAAATAGTATATCTTACTCACAGGCCGGGGAGCTGATTTTGCTATTTTCATTTTATATGTTGGTAGACATTCTATATTTTTTGTATTTCTTTTCTTCCCCTACTTTTTGTCAACATAAAAAATACCGTTTTGTTTCGTCGGCGAACACAAATTAAATTACTTTTGGCTTTGGTCGGGTTATATTTGATCTGTGCTGTGTGAATCAAAATGACCGAAATGAAAAGGTAATTATAAAATAGAAAATAATATAAAATTATTTTTGTTAAGCTAATTATGAAATCGTATATTCTAGAATACAAAAGAAAAAAACCTGGAGTCGGAAAGAAACGTTGGCTTTGCTTGAGTATTATAAAGCCAGGCAAGATGAATTCATGCATCCACGGGTGTTGCTGTAAGATTTATCTTTAAAAGGAATTAAATTGATTAATATTAAATATTGAAATTATCTATTACAGGAGCCAAATACAACGGCAATCAATTTAGAGGTGAAAATAACGGCCCTCCTAAGAGATTATAAAGCGGCTGGAGACAACAACAAGAGAACAGGTGCCGCTCCTTGTGCTGCTCCTTATTTAGAACAAATGGATGAGCTTTTTGGGAGGAAACCCATAATTTCAAACAGAAATACAATTTCAAGTGGAATTGTTAATTTGAAACGAAAAATAAATAATTTTATATAAAAACATTGAAATTATCTATTTCAGGAGCCAAATACAACGGCAATCAATTTAGAGGTGGAAATAACGGCCCTCCTAAGAGCTTATAAAGCGGCTGGAGACAACAACAAGAGAACATGTGCCGCTCCTTGTGTTGCTCCTTATTTAGAGCAAATGGATGAGCTTTTTTGAAAACCCATAATTTCAAACGGAAATACAATTTCAAGTGTAATTGTTAATTTGAAACAAAAAATAAATTATTTTATATAAAAACATACATATCATTGAAGGACAATAACATTGAAAATGTTAATCAAATTGACGAATGGGATATGGAACGTGCTGTTGAGCAGCAACCAGCTCCAACAACCTCAAGGAATGCAGAAACACCTCAGACTCCAAGTTCTACTTTCCAACAGCAACAACAAACTGCATCTCCAACTTCTTCATACAACTCATCACCATTGCCCGTTGCAGCACGCCAGTTACATATAACATATTCAAGAATACACCGGATGCGTTCAATGTATTCTTGGAAAATATAAACAAAAATAATAAGCAATACATAATGTAATTTCGAAATCGCTGACCTATTGTCTGCGATTTTTGCAATAAACATTTTTCTAAGAAAAAGCCAACTGCGATTGGCAATAATTATAATGATTATTGAATCAAAATGTAAAAGTAAAAGACACAAAAAAGTGTCAGTTAAGATTGTACCTTTGAAGTGAATAAAAGTAAATTTTGAAAAGTATTCTGGAATGTGTTTTTTTTTTATGTCTCAGCTGGTGACAATAAATTTCTGTGGCGCAGTCGGTAGGATAGTTCTAAAACGAATTATCCAGTGATTTTCGAATAAACGCGAAAAAAAATAGAGTATTGTTACGCAGCCAACTAGTAATAACGTACACAATTAAAATCGTATAAGATTAGTGTATGAACAAACAGTGAAAACACGCAAAATCGTTTAAGATTACTGATCACTTCAGTGCTAAAGCAAATAAAATAATAAGCGAAATAACTAACCAGATCCACTTACGAAAATTTTTCGGTGAATATTCTGTTAAGAAAGCTTAAATTTAAATAATGGCTGATAATAACAACAATAATGATAAAAACATAGAAGAACTCAACGCAGAGCTTCTAAGAAGAAACCAGCAGTTAGAGGCACTAAGGAACGCTTACCAGAATCTTCAAAATAGAGATCGAGATGTCAGACTGGACCAAATACGCAACAACGTGAAGCACATGGCAACCTTCACCGGCGAGGGGATGTTACTATCAACTCGTTTATAAGGAGTGTCCAATATTACTTGGATGGAACAAACAATGAGGAAGCAAGACGGTCACTAACTTTGACTATTTACCACGAGAAGATACAAGGAGAGGCCAAAAATACTGTAATTAACACACCACAACCGGAGAACTGCGAACTAATAAAGGCAACATTAAAGCTGAGATACAAGCCGGACATCGAGCCATTTCAACTGTACAGGCAAATAAGTAACCTGAAAGTCAACTCGGTAAGTGAATTAGCAGATTAAGTCCAAAATTTGAAATATAAAGCGGACGAACTAATAATATATTATGAGGGAGATAATTTTATAAATTTAAATAACATAAATGGAATTTTAGTGAATACAATTAAAGAAATGACACAGGGAACACTTTTAGAAAAAATATATGAAGAAATTATTTTAGAGAACATCCTCTTAACAATAAGAAGACGTAGGTATGAACACTCGTGTATAAGGCCAGAGTTCACAAAAAGTACAATTATTAGTAATAAAGATGGCAGGAGACAATTACCAAATAATTTTAGGCAGGAAAATAGGAATTATAATGATTTTCAACACCTTTCAGCAAATAGTAACTCTAATGAGCCTCCCAATAATTACAACCGTAATAAATTTAACCCAAATAATAATTATAATCAGTTCCCCAATAATCAATATAGAAATAGATCAGGACAAAATAGAAATCAGTTCCCCAATAGATATTACCCACCCACAGGCAATAATAGAAATTCAGGACAATATCGTCAACAAAATTATAGACAACCCGAACCCATGGATGTCTCAAATGTTCAGAGAGGGCAAATTAATACAGTGGAAGGACGAATCGTACAATCAGGAAACCTCAGATCATATTCGGGCCAAAATTGCCTTCAACAGGATGTGACTGAGCAAGGATTAGAAAAGTCTTTAAGCAGTATAGATCAAACAAATACAGTAGGAGTTGAAAAGGTAGATTTTTTATAAACTAGCCTCGGATGTATTACCAATCATTGAAATAACGATACTTAAAAAGAAATATTTAGCTTTAATTGATACAGGTTCCTCACTTAGTCTTATAGATGACAATATTAAAATATTTAAAACTGAAAAAATTGAACCAATTCAATTTTCTACGATTAATGGTAAAGGATTAATTAATTTTTAAGTGCATACACCTGCACCCGACGAGTTAAAAGCACCAACAGGAGCTCTTATTCGTTGGAAAGCAAAAAGTTTGACTGAACGAAAGTATCAGTTTATAATAGGCATAGATTTGCTAAACAAGTTAAACACATTAATAGATCTAGAAACAGGAATAATTAAACTTAACGGACAATCAATTAAATTTCAATATAGACCATTTTATTTGAAGAAATACATACATTAGAATATATAGATAATAATTTTACGCACTTAAAGCTTGACCATCTCAACTCCGAAGAATATCAAGAAATCAATAAAATTATTAAGAGGTATGGGTCTTTGTTTTTTTAAAGAAGGTGATAAATTAACTAGTACACCTGAAATTGTACATGAAATAACAACAACTACTGATCAACAAATTAATGCTAAGCTTTATCGTTACCCACCAAAGCACGAAGAAGAAGTAAGGAGACAAATAAGAGAAATGACAGAACAGGGTATTATACAGCAGAGTAATTCAAAATACTCTAGTCCTTTGATAGTAGTCCCAAAGAAGATGGACAACTCAGGCAATACCAAGTTTCGCATCGTTATAGATTACCGAAAATTAAATGAGATAACCATTGACGACAAGTTTCCTTTGCCAAATATTGATTCAATCCTAGACAAACTAGGAAAGGCCCAATATTTTTCAACAATCGACCTTGCGAAAGGGTACCATCAAATATTAATAAAAAAGGAAGACCAACACAAAACAGCATTCGTAACACCTCATGGCCTCTATGAATTCATAAGGATGCCTTTTGGCTTGAAAAATGCCCCGGCAACGTTTCAACGCCTTATGAATCATATCCTGAGAGATTTCATTAATAAAACTTGTGTTGTGTATTTGAATGACATACTTATTTTTAGTACGTCACTAAAAGAACATATTCGAGCCATAAACGATATTTTTCATGTATTAGAATCAAAAAATTTAAAGATACAAATCGATAAATGTAGTTTCATGAAAAAGGAAACAGAGTGTTTAGGGCATTTAGTAACTGAAGAAGGTCTAAAACCCAATCCCAATAAAATTGAAGCGATTCAAAAAGTTAGCATTCCTAAAACTCAGAAAGAAATCAAAAGCTTCTTGGGCCTCAGTGGTTATTATAGAAAGTTTGTCCGGGATTACGCAAAAGTAGCCCAACCAATGACAAAGTATTTACAGAAAAATTGCAAAGTAAATAGTAATGATCCAAATTATATTGAAGTATTTGAGAAATTGAAAAATCTTATTATTAGTCATCCAATATTACGTTTTCAAAATTTTGAAAAATCATTCACACTAACGACCGATGCATCGAATTATGCGATAGGCGCCGTTCTTTCACAAGAAGGTCACCCTGTCTGCTTCGCATCAAGAACACTAAACAAACACGAACGCAACTACTCTGCAACAGATAAAGAATTTTTAGCCATTATGTGGTCCGTAAATTATTTCAGACCATATCTTCATGGAAACAAGTTTAAGATTCTGACCGACCATCAACTTATTAAATATCTTCATGCCAAAAACCGAGGAAAAGACATGTCACCAAGACATTAACGTTGGCTACTCAAATTTTGAGAATACCAATTTGAAATTGAGTACTTAAAAGGCAAGGATAACAAGGTTGCAGATTTTTTAAGTCGAATTAACGAGGACGTTAAAACTGAGGAGGGAGAGGAATCACGAACTCCTAAGATATAACATTTTTCGCCAATTTCTAACAAAAGTGACACAGATTCAGATGTAGTATTTAACGTAGAAGACAACACTTCAATGGCAACCATACATTCAGCCGATGAAGAATTACTTGATCATATACCCATCAAAGAAGAAATCGTTAATAAATACAAAACACAAATTATTTTAACAAATAATAAAACCGAAGAGATCACAATTATAAACGGAAAAAGAGTAATTTACATAGCAGATTATGATACACCAAATTTAACAGACATATTTAGGAGATTTATAAAAAAAGGCATAACTGGAATATTTTCTGAGCTTTCAGACCATCAATATAATATTGTTCAAGCCCAACTCATTGAGCTATTCTCAAATGACCCACAAATAAAATTTATCAAATGTTCATACAGAGCTTTAGATACAAAAACAGAGGTAGAAGCAGTCAAGCAAATATCTTTATACCATATTAGAGAAAGTCTACATTCATGCATTCAAGAAACATTTAATAACATAAAATATAAAATATTAAGATTGTATCAGATAATGAATTCAAAGCAATTCGAATAAAGGAACTTTTAGATAAAGAAAACATTATTTTGCATTTAACTAAACCAAACTCTCACACAGGAAATGCAGATGTAGAGAGATTCCACAACACTTTAGCAGAAAAATTAAGAATATTATTGCACAATGATAGTAATTTAACAACTAAAGAAGCAATGCAACAGGCTGTAAGAAACTATAATGAAAGGTTCCATACTTCAATAAAAACAACTCCTCAACAAGTTCAAACACGAACGATTAATTTAGAAAAGGTTTATGACAATTTATGCTCAGCCAAGGAAAAGAGAGTAAATAAACTTAATATTAGTAGAGAAGAATATGAAGAAAGAAGAACCTCAGGTTTTATTAAAAACTACATGGCAGTTAGACATAAGCACCAACCAAAATACAAGAAAGCAAAATTAGACAAAATTCACTTAACAAACATTAAACGACCATTAAAATTTTCAGCTGATGATTTGGATATTGCTGATAATAGCAGTAGTACAAACTAATTGCCAAAATTTCCTCAACGTACAAGCGATCAATGAGCAGGATGGATTTGTAAAACTTAAACTAGGTGACGTCATAATTGCAAACGAAACAGATATTATCTTGCATTTAATTAGTCCAACTGAAATAGTAAGTTTAGTCAAAAATATATCTTTAAATTCTGCACCCCTAGACCGCGAGTATAGACTTATGTTAAACGAAGAAGTTGAAAATATATTGCACAAAATTAGAACATTAATGCCATCAAGCAGTAGAAGTAAAAGAGGTCTTATAAACATAGTAGGAAGTGCACAAAAATGGTTGTTCGGAACAATGGACGAAGAAGATAGACAAACGATTACTCAGTATTTAGATGTAGCTCAACAAAATAGCCATAACGCTATTAAAGTGGTTAATAAGCAAGTTAAGATAAATGAATACTTTAATAACACTTTTCAGATATTGAAAGAAACTATTATCAATGATAGAGATACTATTTTGAAGCAAACCAATACTATACAAAGAGTAGAAAGAGAACTAATAATGAAACAGATATATTTCGATCAGCTTTTCAAAATTAAATATATTAGCACTAGAGTAGAGCATATTCAGGAAAATATAGTATCAGCGAAAAGTAATATTTTGCATCCTAGTATTCTAACCAATGAAGAAATTGAAACTTACAAAACAGATTTCCTTAAATTGAAACATATTAAACTAGGGATAACTCGATATAACTATAATACATTAATATTTGCAATTAAAATTCCGAAAAGTTTTATAACCTTACCACTAAAAATGTTAACCCCAACAATCATATGATGGAAGCTAATGCTGAAAAAGAATTTGTTGTCGAATATGAAAATAAAACATATAAATACGAACAAGAAAAAACTATATCTGAATTAGAAGAAAGTAATCATTGTATTATAAAACAAAATTGTAAATTCATTAAAAACTTGAATACTGAAATTATATATTTAGATGATAAAACCATCTTTATAAAAAATGTCAAAACCAATTTAAATCAAACTTGTGATGATAGAAAACTTATCCTCAAAGGAAATTATCTTATAAATTTTACGAATTGTACTTTATATCTTTTAGACCACAAATATTCTAATATAAAACAAATACAAAAGCAAAGATTTTACTACCCAAACAATAAAGAAACATTTAATATTAGTGAACCTCTAAAATTTGAAAAAATTATACTAAACTCAGTCGATAATTTGAAAGAAATACAAGAAATAGAATTTAAGAAAAACGTATCCTATAACATAAATGTAATTTGTTTTGCAATAATTTTAATTATGTTTTTAATATTGGCGTGTTTATGTATTTATGTTTAGAGATGGATATGCTGAATCTCCCAATATGTATGTTCTGTTTAGAAACAACTGCGAAGAATAAGCCTGTGCTTTATGAAACAACGGGGACCTACGAAGAAATTTTTTTTTTTTTTTTTAATATGCGCAGCATCAATAACTGCAGTTTGTTATTCATATTTTTGATTTGACATTTGTATATTATTTTTTTGAAATTCAATGGATATGTTCGATTTTGTCATCTTAAGGCTGGTTACTCGCCTGTATTTTTAACCCGGAGTTTATAAAAAAATCTTTTTGACCGATGTCGTTTAAAATGCTTTCAACAAAAAGATTATAATTTTTGAAAGATGAACTAAATTAACAAACTCATGAAAAGTTCAGCGCCAATTAAACATCAAAATAGTGAGAGCCAGCTGTCAAATAAAATTAAAATGTCTTTTTGGTTTGATGTGGACAGTATTAAACCAGAATCAAGGCTTATTATTGACAACAGCACGTTGTTGTAATTATTATTCGCGACGAATAATTCGTTTTCTCAAATTGGTCTTATTTTATCAAACAAAAAGCTTAGTTTAGTATCGGAACATCATTACAAAATAAACTTCTGTCATTTTGATTAAAATTTGTGAAGCATTTAGGTTAATAAATTGATTTAAATCACATTTATTCGGTCATTCTCATGTGAACAGGCCTTCAGTGTAAAATGCGGAGTGCTCAATAGAGAAATCGAACAAACCTTAAAGTCAAGTCAAGTCAAGCAAGCATTGGTACCAATTTTTAAAAACCAAAATAAGGGGAAAAACATTTGCTGTGGATCGTTTTCTTGGTTTTTTTTTACTCTGCTGTGCTGCGTTCTCAACAAAACACACCTAATATGTTGAAAAAATATTTTTGGATGAACAACCAACATGGTTGACAAGCTAACGATTTTTAAAAACCAAAATAAGGGGAAAAACATTTGCTGTGGATCGTTTTCTTGGTTTTTTTTTACTCTGCTGTGCTGCGTTCTCAACAAAACACACCTAATATGTTGAAAAAATATTTTTGGATGAACAACCAACATGGTTGACAAGCTAACGGGTATTCTAGGGATAGGACTTGGAAAGTCTTAAAACACAAGTCAAGGCCTTCTATAAAATTGTCAAACTTATACAATGTTTTGTCTAAATAAATATAAAATGAATCAAGATTAAAATCATCTTGACCAGCACAAATAATAAATGGCTGAATAGTCAAACCTATATTATAATATTTGTTTACCAATTAGCCTATCTTTTCTTCATAGCATTCAATGCTAGTGATTCTCAAAATAAAACTCTCCTGGGCTTCAGCAATCGTGACCTTTCGTTTGTTGCTTCCACTTTTATCTTTGAATCTTGAGACAGGAGGAAGGACTGAATTAAGCAGACTTGCCATTATATAATCTTCCGAAACTATAAGAAAATAGAGATTTTCCAAAGTTTATTACTTCTTTGCAAACAAAATAAAATAAAACTTAAATGGCAAATTACTCGCGAAATTGTAAAACATGGATTCCTTTACCATTTTTTTAATAAAGTTTTTATATGAATAGTAAGTTATTCAATTTAAATGCTGACCAATCATAGTGCATTTTTGACGTGAGATGCATTGGTAGAGGAAGATCTAAGTGAAAGAAATATCGGAAAATTGTTTTACAATTTCGAAAGAATTTTAAAATGTCCCATTGAATTACTACTAACTTTACTTTTTATTTCATATTCTACTTTAAAATTAATTGATTTAGGTATATCTTTTGTTTTACATAAATAAGAAGAAAACACAAACCTTTTTTTCTTTCAGTCGATATTGAGTGAGAATTAATCAATTGCAACTGCTTTTTGTGATGAGTTGTGAATGTTTATTTTGTAGTACCTTTTGACAAATACTTTAAACTGTCCCCATTTGCTCAGTAAAAGGTACTGTTTTTCAGGGTACATAAGTTCAAAATCAATATTAATCTAAAAATAAAAATAAAACGAAATTAAAAAACTTTTTTTGTATTAAACTTTAAAAAAGAACCTAAAAATTGGTCAACAAACTAAAATAATGTTCACAAAAATATTACCAGTTCTGGAGCCCTCGCATCTGTAAATTTTGGCCAAGACTTAAAAAAATCTGAATGGTTATGTGCCGTGATTAGCTCTCGTTGACGAAGTGAAAACGTTTTTTTCCACTTATGACAAACTGAATTCCAGTCGGAGCTATCTCGACTCAAGGAAGTTTTTAAGGCTAATGCTATGGAATCATCCACTTCGTCCAACAGGTGTGAATCAGGGGACTCTAAATGTCTTATACCTTCTTCCATCGTTTTCTGTAACCGCTTTGATCTTGAATTTCCAAATTTACAGAATAATTTACCACCGGGATTTTTTTTCCTTTACGGGGTATGAAATAGTAATCCTAAAATAAGAACGAATAACCTTGTTAATTTAAATGAAAGGGAAAAATAAAAATTTTAATTCCAATTATGAAAGTAAAACCGAATTAAATAAGAGTATGACGGGGTCGCACGAACTTGCTATTCTGTACGATCACACTGTGGTTTTCAAGTCTTAATATTTCAAAAACTTTTCAACTAGTAAAAGAAATAAATTAGTTACTGCAGACTGAAAAATTTTTAAGAATCAATAAAGTTTGAAATAAATTAATTGAAACAACCTCTGAAATTGATTTGACAACAACGCAATGTACAACAATGTACAAATACAAATACAAGTGATATCTTACATAAGTCATTATTTATTAAAAAATTGTTTTTTAAAAAAATAATTTTTATTTATTTTGAATTTTTTTTAAGAAAAAAAATTGGTACGAAATTTTTAGTACTCATTAATCCAGAGTTTAAAATTAATTTTGAAAAAAAATCACCTACCCATTTTCGAAATATCCAATTTTCAAGAAATTATTTTGAAAATATTTTTAAAAATTCAAAATTGGTGTTTTTGAAATATTATTTAAACTTGTTTAAAAATTTCATTAAAAAATGTTTCTATGAGAGGTACCATTTTTAAACGACCGATACATTTTATTTTATTTTCCATCTTCCTATTCTTAAAACTTTCTTGAAAACGAAAATATATACATATACAGGGTGAGTCATGAGCAATGCGACAAAATGCTAGGGCGTGTAGGTTGCGTTGAGACAAGAAAAAATCGTATGGGAGGGGGGGTCTATTCCCCCCCCCCGTTTAGCCAGGAGGGGCAATTTTCGAAAAAATTGACTTAAAATGGAAAAAAAATTATTTCAAATCAACGGCTTCATTCAAAATGCTGTGCGATACCTTTTTGAAAAGCCAATAACTTTTTCTTTCATTTTGTTTTTAAATAAATCTATTCTAAGAAATAGTTTTTGAAATATTAATTTTCAAAGTCAAAATTTTGAAAAAAAAAATGGAAAAAAAATATTCAAATTAATTTTTTTTCAAAATTTTACGTAATTAAGTGCTAATTTTAATTTCAAAATTAAATGCTTTTATTATTTTTAAGTCAAAATCAGAAAACCGGATGCAAAAATTTTATGTCGTTCTCAAGAAATTAAAAAAAAATCAAAACCACCTTTTTCTAAGAAAAACATTTATTTTTATTTTAACGAAGCAATTTATGAAGCATTAAGCTTATTTTTTTTTTACTTTTTTGGAATTGGAGTTTTATGAGAACGTAATAAAATTAAACAGTATTGGAATAACCCTGGATTAAAATTATTTTCATTGATAACTTCTAAAAAACTGACCTGTTATGGCCCATGGGTTCTACCTGTTAGGGTGGACAATAAGGGCAATAAAACCGCAATTTTTTTAAATGAAAAAAAAAGAAAATTGCAGTGCAAGATAAATAAAAGGCATTGCAGTTGGCTTAATAATTATTTCCAATTTGAATATTAACTCATTAACACATAACGATGTCAAGCTGATACACCCGAGAAGAATTAACGGACATGCATTTCTGCTAAGGTTTAGCTAATGGTCGAGGTCGTGAAGCGGAAAGACTGTACGATGAAAGATATCCCAATAGGAGGTGTCCCCACGTTTTCAAGAATCCACCGACGTCTACGAGATCATGAAGTGCTGGAGCATCGAAGAAGCTTATTGTCCACCCTAACAGGTAGATACCCATGGGCCATAACAGGTCAGTTTTTTAGAAGTTATCAATGAAAATAATTTTAATCTGACGTTTGTTACAATTTCAGTGGTTGTATTCAAAAACCGATCTGAAACTATTCGGATAAGTTTCTGTTGTTGTAATACTATGTAAAAACACAGCTGTTGCAAGAACAACTCAAAGGAATCTGAAAAATTTTTAGATGCGGATAGCATATGTGAATCAAGTGCGAACGTGGGCATTTATTACCGTTTGTGTCTGCCGGCAAATAGATTTGTGTTGTCTAGTTGATAAGGGTTTAAAAAAAATACAAAAATGTAAGTAAACATAATATTTTACACTTAACTCATAAATTAGTTATTTAAAAATGTGAAATTTTTATCAATAGGATTTCAGCAAACAAAACACAAATACAGCTGATGACCACATTTATGGAAGAAAATCCCGATTTGGCCAAATCCTATTCAACAAAAAACGTGAATTCACGGGATGCCCACAAAATGCTTTGGGAGAAACTAACTCGATTGTTAAATGGTAATGGTCCACCATCAAAAACATTACATAGTGGAAAAGGGTAGGTATTTATTTATAATTGTAAGACTTGTCTCCTTTCATTATTTTTTTTAATTTATTTCTAGATTTGGACAATTAGAAAGTACAAAACAAAACAAAAATTGATCGCAAACAAAAAATCCATCAAACAAACTGGTGGAGGACCTTTTGCTGAAAAAGTTTTGAATAGTGTCGACGAAGCCATCATAGATGCATGTGGTATGGAAGCAGCAGTCGAAGGTACGAGTGGAGTGACGAGCTTTGGATGTGATGAGCATGGTGAAAAAGGAGAAATTAAAATGCTTGCGTCTATACAGGGTGAGTCATGAGCAATGCGACAAAATGCTAGGGCGTGTAGGTTGCGTTGAGACAAGAAAAAAATCGTATGGGAGGGGGGGTCTATTCCCCTCCGTTTAGCCGGGAGGGGCAATTTTCGAAAAAACTGACTTAAAATGGGAAAAAAATTATTTAAAATCAACGGCTTCATTCACAATGCTGTGCGATACGTTTTTGAGAAGCCAATAACTTTTTCTTTCATTCTGTGTTTAAATAAATCTATTCTAAGAAATAGTTTTTGAAATATTAATTTTCAAATTCAAAATTTTGAAAAAAAAAATTGAAAAAAAAATTTCAAATTCATTTTTTTCAAAATTTTACGTAATTAGGTGCTAATTTTAATTTCAAAATTCAATGCTGTTATTAATTTTAAGTCTAAATAAGAAAACTGGATGCAAAAATTTAATGTCGTTCTCAAGAAATTAAAAAAAAAACCAAAACCACCTTTTTCTAAGAAAAACATTTATTTTTATTGTAACGAAGCAATTTAAGAAGCATTAATCTTAGTTTTTTTAGTTTTTTTTATTCCGAAGTACTCGACATGCTCTAGATTGGGACACTCCAAGCATAGTGGATATCCTTCTTGTACTGACGGAGGGATTATTTCGGACTAAATCCAGAATTTTTTCATCTAAGATTCTTGACTCATCAGAAACTGGCCTTTCGCTTATTCGATGCTCCAGCACTCCATGATCTCTTAGACGTCGGTGGATTCTTGGAAACGTGCTATGATGGGTACACCTCCTATCGGGATATCTTTCAGCGTACAGTCTTTCCGCTTCACGACCTCGACCATTAGCTTAACCGTAGCAGAAATGCATGTCCGTTAATTCTTCTCGGGTGTATGAGCTTGACATCGTTACGTGTTAATGAGTTAATATTCAAATTGGAAATAATTACTAAGCAAAACTGCAATGCCTTTTATTTATCTTGCGTTGCAATTTTCTTTTTTTTTCATTAAAAAAAAATGCGGTTTTATTGTCCCCATTGTCCCCATAACAGGTAGAACCCATGGGCTGCGGGCATGCCAAGGCAAAAATATTGACAGGTCAGTTTTCAGAAGTTATCAATGAAAATAATATTAATCCAGGGTTATTCCAATACTATTTAATTTTATTACGTTCTCATAAAACTCCAATTAAAAAAAAAAGTAAAAAAAACTAAGATTAATGCTAAATAAATAAATAAATTGCTTTGTTACAATAAAAATAAATGTTTTTCTTAGAAAAAGATGGTTTTGGTTTTTTTTTAATTTCTTGAGAACGACATAAAATTTTTGCATCCGGTTTTCTTATTTAGACTTAAAATTAATAACAGCATTGAATTTTAAAAATAAAATTAGCACTTAATTACGTAAAATTTTGAAAAAAATGAATTTGAAATTTTTTTTTCAATTTTTTTTTTCAAAATGTTGACTTTGAAAATTAATATTTCAAAAACTATTTCTTAGAATAGATTTATTTAAACACAGAATGAAAGAAAAAGTTATTGGCTTTTCAAAAACGTATCGCACAGTATTGTGAATGAAGCCGTTGATTTTAAATAATTTTTTTCCCATTTTAAGTCAGTTTTTTCGAAAATTGCCCCTCCCGGCTAAACGGAGGGGAATAGACCCCCCCCCTCCCATACGATTTTTTCTTGTCTCAACGCAACCCATACGCCCTACCATTTTGTCGCATTGCTCATGACTCACCCTGTATTAATGATTTTTTTTTTCTATTTTAATTGGTAGACCTAGGAGATGAAATAATGGAACTCCTTTCAGAGACAGTGGCAGTGAGGCCAACACAGGCTCCTGGACAAACACAATGACCTGAACCAACACAGGCGCCTGGAACAACACAAGCACCTGGACCAACACAGGTGCCTGAAACAAGGCACGCACATAATAAACGCAGCAAACAACTTAGAAACAAAGTCGATGAAAAAAGCCTTTTATTGGCACAGCAACAAGTCGAACTGCAAGAGAAGTTTGTTGATTTGCAAACAAAAAAAACTTGAAGATATCGATAGGACCTTGCAGGCAGTTAACAATTCAATTATTGAATTAAAAGACTGCGTCAAACTCCTTTGCCAGGAAAAGGAAAAAGAACGCCAGAGTTCAAATGCTCTAAAAAAAGAAGAGCTGCAATTAAAAAGGATGGAGTTGGAACTGTCCAAAACAGTTAATGAGCTCCGAATAATAGAGCTTAATAGGAAGTGACTAGAAATTTTATAACCATGTAAGTACAAAACAAAACTATATGCTGTGAATTTTTTAAGTTAATTTATTTTTTAATGAAGTTGTTTTTTTTGTTGATTTTATTTAGTTTAAGTTCATTTTATGTATTAAAAAAAATAATATTAATTGAATTTTGTTTTTTATTCAATACTTGGACGGTTTGACCATAGGTCATCTCTTATTCTGTTTCTGATTCTAACGCCTTCATTGCTTGTATTTTCTACATACTGAATATTTCGATTTTCAGATGGTGGAACTCTGACCATTTCTTCTGGTAGTGGAACTCTATGGTCACAGCATATTGTAATATTCTGCTAAGGGTTCGCAATAAAAACTAATTTACTTTATTTCTTAACTTCTTCTTATTACATTTAAAATAAAACACACTTTACTTCAATTAAAATCACTTTTATTAATCACTGGCACAACACTTTACACGAACTTTATTCTTTCACTATCAAAAATAAACTGTGTCCAATCGGTAGCGCCATCAACCTTATATAGGGAAATATCTGGTTCTGGTCTAATCTCGAAAGCAATAGAAATCTTTAGAACCTGTATCTCGATCTTTCTATTCTGACAGATAGATGGAATAATTCCCCTTCGGACTTCGACATTTACCAATGTTCGAAAAAGCTCATTCAAAGCTCATAGCAGGTTGTTTCTTTGTATATGAAAACTATAGTACTATCATGGTGGAAGTCGAATGGGGCGACATCTAATTTACCTATGCAACCCTTACTCTTTTTTTTTTGCGGAGAGCTTATGGAGGTTTTAAATGATATTTATTGATATTTTTTGGATGCAATAATCCAAAAAATAGTCTACTCTTGCCCCTACCACCAATTTTCGACGCTTAAAGACTCCCTAAATCGAATTTTGCACCTCACATTTTGCAGCGCCACCACCAGGACCTCTGCAACCCTAAAAAAAACTCGCCATGATAGTACTATAGTTTTCATATACAAAGGTTGTTTTAAATCGCAATGGTACTAGATGGCGCTGTCATCGCATTCGAGAATCGATATAGTTCGAATGTAAAAGTCGTTATATTATGATTCAAAAGTAGTTAACTAATCTTCGTTACATTGCCCCCCTCTTAGAATTGATCGTCCCGAACAATTTCATTACCTCTTTCACCGTTATATTGATGTAAGCGGTCAGCGTGAACTACTTTTACAGCCCTATTCTCCCCAACATCACTGATACCTCACAAGTCACAACTAGTGGTGAAATTGATTTTGTGACTTCTTCGTATTCTCCCCCACGGTCACAAGATGTGAGAGTCACAAAAACTATCGAAATTGTGATCTCCTTATAGGCAGGTCACAACTCACAAATTTTTTGTGTTTTGATATTTCGGTGTGGATTTTATTTTATTCCATCTTATTCGAGAGTTTTATCTGAAAACGAAAAGTATCTACGAATTGTATTGCTCCAAAGAACCTATTGTATTTGTAGATTGTAGCGAAGACGACTCTTAAGAACTATGACAGACGCAAACGATCCATTTGCCCTACAAGAAAGCATTTTCATGAAAATATATTAATTGTGTTACCTGGCGCTTGCATTATTGAAATAAATTTTTTTGTTTTATTTTTCAATTTGGAAATCTGGGCCCCATTGCACCAACAACTTATCACTTATCACTTAGCAACTTATCAATTTAAAGAAATTCTGATAAGTGTAAGTGATAAGCGTTGCAGAAAACCATACTACATTTCACTCAATTAAAATTATCAACTTATCATACCTTTGCTAAGTGAAAATGGTAAGTGTTTCACCAACTAAAAACCCAACTTATCAAAATCACTTCTTCGCTAAGCACTTATCACACAATTGATAAGTTTTTTTTTCTCTGCTTGTTCGTTCGCTTCGATCGTCTCTCAGTGAGGAATTTACCGTTTTGCACATTTTGTGAACAAAAAAAGTTGAAAAAATTGAATAAATTAAAAACTAATATCCATTACTTTTTTAAAAATAGTCCAATCTTAAAGGTTGAGGTCTTAAAATGATCGAAACACTTGCGGCTACTTGGTGTAAAAAAATTAAGGGGGTGGGGCCACGCCTTCAATAAGAAACATATACATAAAGTCATTTTTCAATTGATTTTTATTCTTTTAATTGCAAAACATGATGAAAAATTTTACAATATCAAAAAACAATATTCTACAAATTTATTCCCCTAACCCTCTTCTACAAAAAAGTCAATGGTAGTGTATCGATAAATTCAACAGGAGAGACGCCAGAAACACTTTAATTGAAATAATACAAAAAAATGGATTTTAATGAAAAAAAATTTGTAGAGATAGGTTAATAAATTAATTTCTTAATTCCAAAATTCTCATCGGATTTTCAATAATAAGGTCGCAAAATACTGTCATTGAGACAATCATGTATCTCATAAAAAAAAATTTCAAAATTATAAATGCCAACACTGAAAAAACTTAAAAATAAATTGCAGTAGTGTTTTTTATCCATTCAATTAATGAACTAATTAATTTAATTTGGTATAAAAAATTCAAAATATACAAAAATAAATATTTTTATATTATTATTTAATATAATATTTTAAAGATGTAAGTTCAACAGGGGACTTGATAAAATTAATTTTCCAATTTAATATTTTTGTGACTTAAATTTTTTTATACAAAGATCGGTTCAGATTATCATTAATAACTTTTGACAACTTTTGATTTAGATAAAATGTGTTTCATTTGCTTAAAGACAAAAAACCGCTTATTTTCATATTTAAAACATATGTAGGTGTACATGACCTAAAAACATAATAAAAAAAATTGAAAAAAAAATCATCGAATTATTTTTTTTTTTTTAAGTAGTCGTACAGGCAAGAAAATTTTAAAAATTATTAATTTTACTCCCCAAAATTATCTACACAGTTGGACCATTCATTATGAGAAACCCTCTATATTTCTCAATGTACTTGATGACGGTTATAACGGGCTAGAGATCTTACTTCGAATTACTTTTACCTCTGTTTCTTTTAAAAAGATAAGGGAGTACATTACATATACATAGGTACAATGGTCCATATACATATTATGTATGCATAAATTAGCTTTGCTTACATTACTTTTTAGCTTATTGATATATTGAACCTTATATAAGCAGTTTTTAATATTATTCACATGATCTTATACAATACGGTGGACGGTGGTCCTTATTAAAGTATTTTTCATTATTGTTGAGAATTTAAAAAAATTTGAACTACAAAAAAAAATTTACCTAAACCTAGCAAAAACTGTATCGAATTTATTTTTAAATTTAAGCTTACAATAATAATCTACCCTCTTCTCTATTTTTTTTCTATTCCACTTAGCAATTTAACAGTTCATATCTACTTATGTACCTATTATTATTTATATGCATTATATGTAAATATGTATATTCTATGTACATATATGTGTTATATAAATAAATAAATAGGAACTTTATTTATCCATTAATATAAGTATATTAATCCATCCTTAACAAGAATTCGTACCGAAATACAATTCTAAAAAAGAATTGATAAGTCCATTTTTTCTTAGCAAAATTTTGCTTAACTTATCATAATTTCCATCGATAAGTCCAAGAGACAGAATGTTAGTGCAACAGAAACTGATAATTTTAGTCATTTTTGATAAGCTTATCACTTATCAAATCGAAAATTTAGAACCACTCAATTCATGTTTGGTGCAACACTTATCTGATAAGTTGAGTACTTTTCACTTATCAAAACTCAAAAAAATATTTATCAAATCTCTAGTTGGTGCAACAAAAAATTATCAAAATTCATGATAAGTTGCTAAGTGATAAGTGATAAGTTGTTGGTGCAATAGGGCCCTGTTCTTGTTTTTAATTATCAGCTGTTCCAAAAGTCACAAAAAAAAATTCATCTTTGCAGTGGTGAGTTTCGTTGTGAGTTTTGTTGTGACGATTAGGGGGAGAATACCAAAATGTTATCGAATCACAACAATCCTCACAAGGAATAGTCACAAGAGCTTGTGACTTATGACTCCTCACAAGGGGGAGAATCGGGCTGTTAGTTTGCCTCTTACGCCTCTTTGTATACGGTAAACCACATCATTGATTCTTTTCACCACAGTATATGGGCCCTCCCAGTTTTGTTGGAGTTTTGGTGATAGCCCCTTTTGTCGATGAGGATTGTAAAACCACACAACGTTTCCTTCTTGAAATCCCGTTGCTGTCGCTCTTGCGTCGTATCTTGTTTTCATCCGATCACTAGACAATTTTATATTTGTCCTTGTTTGTTGATGAATGTCAATAAGCCTTTTCTTGAGGTCATCCACATATTCGTCTGTTCCCTGTGACTCATTTGGATGACCACCAAATTTCACTTCACTTGGCAGCCGTATAGTTGATCCGAACAGGATTTCCGATGGTGTTTTTCCTGTCGAGCTATGGGTTGCACTACGATATGCCATAAGGAACAATGGGATATGTCGGTCCCAGTCTCGTTGGTAGTCGCCGACAACCTTCGACAGATGTTCTTTAAGGGTTCTGTTGAATCGTTCAACCATCCCATCAGATTGTGGATGGAGCGGTGTTGTTCTTGTCTTTTTAATGCCAAGGAACGAGCAAACTTCCTGAAAGACTTTTGATTCGAAGTTCCTTCCTTGGTCAGAATGAAGCTCCATGGGAACACCGAACCTGCTCACCCAATTGAAGACAATTTGATCCACAACTATTTTGGTTTCTTGGTTTGGGATGGCAAACGCTTCAGGCCACTTGCTGAAATAATCCATGAAGCTCGCTTCAGTCCCATTGTTCCCAATATGCTTTGGGAGCTGGACTTCGGTAGGAGATATCACACCATTCTGGTTTCTCTTGGTGTTCTTTCCAGGCAAGAATGGGTTCGATATCCGGATCTTCTTGTTGGGCCGTTCTGAGTTCTTCGTTGTTCCAACCGTTAATGGGATCAGCTCTAGTTCGTTGAACGATGACCATTTCCTTTTCTTCTTGGCGTGTGCAATGCTTACAGTCTGGTTTACACGGTCGCCGGGATAGAGCGTCTGCGTTTGAATGCAGCTTTCCTCTTCGATGTTGAATCTCATAGTCATACGTCTGCAACCTCTCGATCCATCTTGCTACTTGACCTTCTGGATTTTTGAAGTTTAAAAGCCAATTGAGCGCACCATGATCTGTTCGAAGAAGGAACATTTGTCCATAGATGTACTTATGGTAGTGCTTTGTTGCCAATATCAGAGCGAGAAGTTCCCTCCTTGTAACGCAATAATTCCTTTCTGGCTTCGAGAGTACCTTGCTGTAATAGCCGACAACTTTTTCCTCTCCGTCATGTACTTGCGGTAGTACAGCTCCAATTCCAACGTTACTTGCATCAGCGTCGATGATGAAAGGTTTTCCTGGAGTTGGATAGGCCAGTACAGGTGCATTACATAAACGCAGTTTCAGTTCTTGAAAGCTTTTCTCGCACTTACCTGACCATTTGAACGGCTTCCCCTTTTCAGTAAGATGATGCAAGCTTTTGGAGATCTTAGCAAAATCCTTTACGAAACGCCGATAATATGTGGCCAGACCAAGAAAGCTCCGGAGTTGATGTTTGTCCTGAGGCGTTGGCCAATTCTTTACAGTGTCATTTTTCTCAGGATCAGTTTTTACTCCTTGGGATGAGATGATATGTCCCAAATATTTAACTTCGGTCTTGAAAAACGAACATTTCTTAGGATTTAACTTTAGATGTGCCTCTCGAAGCCTCTGGAATACAGCTTTAAGGTTTTTACAATGTTCGTCAAATGTTTTTCCGTACACGATGACATCGTCCAGGTAGACCAGGCAAGATTTCCAGGTTAGTCCATGAAGAACGCACTCCATCAAACGCTCAAAAGTTGCTGGAGCGTTGCATAGTCCGAATGGCATCACATTAAACTGCCACAGACCGTTTCCTGTGGAGAACGCCGTCTTTTCCCGATCTTCTGGGTGAATTTCCACTTGCCAATAACCGCTCTTCAAATCCAAAGTTGAAAACCATTGGGCTCCTTCCATCGCGTCTAAGGTGTCGCTGATTCTGGGTAGAGGGTAGCTATCTTTCTTTGTCACGTCGTTCAGTCTTCGGTAGTCTACACAAAATCGAGTGCTTCCATCCTTCTTTTTGACAAGAACGACTGGTGATGCCCAAGGGCTTTTGGAATTTTCGATTACCCCATCTTTCTTCATTGCCGATATCATTTCTTCAACTTCAGTTTGTTTTGCTAGAGGGAGACGTCTTGCTGGTTGACGAATTGGTCTTGCATCTCCTGTATCAATTCGATGCCGTACAAGTTGTGTTCGACCATATTGTCCGTTGGGTGAAGAGAATATATCAGCATACTCATGAAGAAGATCTCCAGCAACATTAAACTGATGTTGACTCAGACTTGATGACTTCAGAATTTGGTCTTTTAATCTGTCAAAGCTCAGGGGCTTCTTTGTTTCCGCTTCGGTGATCTTAGTAATCGCGGATACAGGTTCACATTGCCCAACTACTTCTCCCTTCTTGAGCTTAATTTCGTACGGTTTGATGTTCAGTATCCGTACAGGCACCATGTTGTTCTTTGGTGCCACCAGAGTCTTCCCTACCATGATGTTTTGGGAACGTTGTTCCGCATCTGGTTCCACCATGAAGTATCGATGGCTTCCGAAGTCACCCTTTAGTTTCGTCCATACGAATACTTCCGAAGAAGCAGGCAAGCAAATGTCTTCTTTGATGACGGTCCTGATAGTTGTTGTGTTTTCGTTGCCATAGACCATCGGAATCTCCACATTTTGGTACTTTAGAACTTGTTTACCGATATCCAAAATTATTCCATGCTCCTTCATGAAGTCGATTCCAACGATGCACTCGTCACATATATCCGCTACCAGGAATAAGTGCGAAAACTCTAGTTCTGCAAAACGGATCATAAGACGAACCTTACCATACACTTTTGCTGCCTCTCCTGTGGCGGTCTTCAGCCGGTAGCTATTGGTGTTGTGTAGCCAAGACATCTTGACCAAGTCTCTTCGTACAATGGAGGCGGTGGCACCTGGTGTCGTTTGTAGCCACGTGTTTCTTATTGTTTATTATTGCCTCCACTGTCAGACTTTTGTGGTCTCGTTTAGTCTGTGAGACTTGGATAGTGTTTCTGGGGCCATCGATACCAGAAACCAGCTTCTGCCCCTCGAAGTTGGTTCTTACTCGTTTCCCGTCTGGGAAACAAGTTGAGCAGGAGTGTTGGTACTATCTCTTGGTTGTTCTCGAGCGTTGGTTCTGCTTCCACAATGTTGGCATGCAGCTCTTCTCGGTGGTAATCTGCACTGCCGCTGAAGATGTCCGGTTTTGTTACAATTCCAGCATCGAACAAGTCCTTCACGCTGGCTTCTTTGGAATGCGATTTTCTGACAAGAGCATTCTTCAACTTCGACTTCTCTGACTCGATGAACTCCTTGGGAAGCTTGTTCTGCTGCTTCCATGGTCAGAGCAAACGCTAAAGCTTCAGGAAGCGTACGTTTTCCAGCAGTTCGAATTGCTCGCTGTAAGTTAATGTCAGATACAGCACGGATGAAGGCTTCTGTTGCAAGTTGGCTGACGATTTCATCCCCAGCAGCTGGATATGCGAGATGCGCCAACCGTTCAATATCCGCTTGAAGTTGCTGCAGAGTTTCTCCTCTTTCTGGACTCTAGTATTCACTTGGACGCGGAAGACTTCTTGCATATGGCCATCTCCAAAGCGTTTGTCTATGGCCTGAACAAGAGCACTGAAGTTACCATTCTTATCTGCTGGGATGGTTTGCAGCAGTTCAGCAGCAGATCCTCTGAGGGTAACCGTCAGAGCTATAAATTTGTCTTCTTCATCCCAGCCATTTGTCGCTGCGGCTGCATCAAACTGTTTTTTATAGATCGACCAAGAAGTTTGCCCGTCAAAAGTCGGTGGATGTATTTCCTTCTTCCTTGGGTAATCGCCAACACTTTCCCTAATCTTAATTTTTCGAACTTTGTCTAATTCGTCGGTTATGCTTTGTATTTTGCCTTCGAATTTTTCTTGAACACTCTCGAGCTTTGCGTCTACTTTTGAAAATTGCTTTTCGACGCAATCAAAACGTCCATCAATAGTAGCGAACTTGCTCTCAAAGGCATCAAGCTTACCTTCTGTGGCAAATGATATAAAAGTCGTTAGAGATTTAAAAAGAGTATGCTAATTGGGCAAACGATTTGTTTAGAATCTGAGCATTGACGAGGTTTGTGTCCTTGATTGTAGAATGTGAAAAGGTCGCAAACAGAATAGTTTTAGGCATTGCGGATAGATGGCATGCTTGTAAGGTGACGTAGTTTTCGGTTGGAATCGGTGCAGATTTGAATTTACAAGCGGATTTAATGTTCTTGATCATAATCTACAGTATAACGATAGTTTTAGAAAATTCACAATGAATCTGTTAAGATATACAAGTGACAGACGAAATTCTTGATTTTTAGTTAGAAAAAAAAAAAAAATATAGAAAAAAAAACTAATATAAATAAAATCACTTAGTTTAAAAAAAAAGAAAAAAAAATGGGATATGGACATCTATGGGATTCGAACCTGACGGTGGTGGGGCTGGCGACAAGACCACTGGACTACGCTTAAGTATGACATGATTTGGGCAAATTTGAGGTGAAAATTACTAAAAATAATAAGAAGTGAAAGAAAAAAAAAAGAAAATTTTTAGATAAATATACAATTCGTTAACTAATACGAAGATACGTAATAGTATGGGTAAATTTTTACTTCCCGCCTTTTTCTGTTTTCTGGAATTTTGACCAAAGATTCAAATTTCTTTTACATTAATATGTGAAAAATTCGAAAAATGATTTCTAAACTAACATTGGATTTTTGTAGATAAAATTCTATTTAGAATACAGAAAAAAGTAAGACCGGATCTACTTCCATGATGGAAATCTAAACTTTCGTTGATTTTAGAATCACATAGAAGGGTCCAGAAAAAGGAAAAATTAGAAAAAGATCGGCAGTTGGTTTCTGGTGCTTATAATAAGTGGTGCGTGATTCAAAATTCGAGAGTTATTTTATTAAAAAATTAAATAGACATTTGTACTTATGTAGTATAAAACAAAAAAAAAAAAAACTTATCTATTTAAGGTAACAAAGTGTAAAACTGTCCAATTAAATTCTTGTTAAAATTACAAAATATCTATTTAAGGCGTAGCCAAGCCACGAAAGGTAAATGTACTTGTCACGAGAGACCAACGCCTCTTTACCCTAATCCAATATATCAAAATCCAGCAAGACGATTGGAATAAGTCTGCATGGCCGGGGCCATTTGGGCACACGTGAAAAGACTTATCCCAAGTACAGCACAGGGCAAAGCCAAGCCAACTATCCTACAAAGACCTTGGCTAACGCACACAAAAATCGGCGTACTTTATAGCCTAAAAAAAATAAAAAAAAAAATAAAAAAATAAAAAAAAAAACATAACAGCAATCAGACCACACAAAAATCCCTAACAGCAAGAACATACAACATCATCATCTTTAACTTGACAGCAATAGCATACAACTTCAACAACAACCAGACCACACAATAATCAGACAACAGCAAGAACATATAACCTCAACAGCAACTTTACATACCTACATCCATCCAACAAAAATCCCTAACAGCAAGAACATATAACCTCAACAGCAACTTTACATACCTACATCCATCCAACAAAAATCCCTAACAGCAAGAACATACAACATCATCATCTTTAACTTGACAGCAATAGCATACAACTTCAGCAACAATCAGACCACACAACAATCAGACAACAGCAAAAACATACAACCTCCACAAACCTTACATCACTACATCTATCCAACATCTTTAATTAACAACACACAATATCAACATTAACAACAGATAATAACAAAACACCAATCTATTTTCACTATAAAAGCTAAGTACCTAATCTTTATCTAACTACCAATTCTATTTATTTTTTTTTTAATCATTATTATAAGTAATATCAATTTATCATACGCTAAAATCTAAGTATTAAATTCTTATTAAATAGAAAAAAAAAAAAACAAAAGAAAAGAATGAAAAGAAAACAAAGTAGAGTAAATTAAACGAAATACGGAATAACTAAAACAGATCACAAATTATCCGAAATTTAATTAACTAGGTTTTATTTTTGTACAGCAATATTTTCGATTTAAAATTACTTTCAAATTTAATCTTCCTAAATAGGTAAAATTTCTATAAACAATATACGAGCAAGCAAAGTTAATATTGAATGCCATCTTCGGAGCGGTGCACCACCTCGACGGCAGAATCAACAAATAATAAAAAAAAAAAGTTCTATACAAACCAGCAAGTAAGAAAACTCATAATATATGATCAAACAAACAAGCTCTCGGTAAGTTATTTCAATTGATTTTATTTGATAGTGAATTTTTTTATCGGAATTGCTACATACCTACACAATTACAAACAAAAGTTTTTCTGAATTAGATTTTATTAAAATCCTAAAAGTATGCATCGGGAAAATTAAGATGTGAAAACAAAAAAATGTAAAGCATACTTTCAGGAGAAAGAATCAAAATAATATTCTCACCGGATAATTCGAGGCCGGAAGAGAAGTTTTGATTGAAAAGTAGGCACTAATTTTACCTTTAGAATTGAGTATAAAGATCTAGTACCTTTTTAACAGAATTTTGATTCCAGATTAAATTCTGGGTATGAAATAAATTTAACTTTTTTTTTGTTTTTATTTTTTTATTGATAGACTAATTTGAAAAGCAAATTTTAAAGTAACAAAAAAAAAAAAAAAAATACAGATTAGACATTTAATAAAGATAAACAAGAAAAAAAAAATTTAATAATAAGATTCAATTAGATTGATAAGATATGAGATTTGTTCACCAATTACATTAGTATTTGTAAATTGAAAAATCTTAACTTTATAATTTTTTTTACGAAAATAATTTTAATTATTTTTTTTTTGAAAACTCAAATTAAGCTATTCGAAGAACTATATTTTTAGATTGTTTTGTTAGTGACATAACACTTTTGAAGTACTTTTTCATATATTTCTATATGCGGATAATATGTTATTTTTAAAATTTTCTTTTATAAATAATCTCTTGAATAAAACGAATTTATAACGTTTTGGTAAAAAAAAAAAAAATTAAGGTTTTATATTTTTTTTCGTTTTACAAAACAAAAGAGTGAAAATTTATTTGGACATTTAATGAATTGCTAGGAATTCAAGGAAGGGTGGGTGTGGCAGTACTGTGATCGGGTAACGGCAAGGTGGTAAGGTAAGATGGTGAGTTGTTAGAAAGCTTACCGTCTTCCAGTTAGGGAGTTACTGCAAAATTAATCAACGTGGACGCGGTAACTTATGGACGCGTCACTGGGTGATGCGTGGGAGGGTTTACCACAGATGGACTTTAACACCTGTCTAATTCACTCTAGGGTTACCGTCTCGACATTTTACTTATTTTCTCTCTCTTAACTTCTCAATTTTTTTTTTTGTTTTAATGGACGGATTTTGGGTTCCGATATATTTTTTTTTTTGAACCAAATCATTTTATTTTAATAAATTTTTTTTTCGGCATGATAAATACGTGACAACCGTTCATATCTATGATGGCAAGAACCCATCCCAACGACGAGCAGAGCCAAGGCAATGAGCAAGCGTGCCGAGCCATCATGGATTGAACACCCTTCACTCCTGCTAACAGAGTCGGCTTACCGTAACCTGTAGAAGGTGGTTTGTTCTGGTGGTGAAAAAGAGGGTGGAGGTTTTAGGAACTCGAAAGAAGACTTTGGTGGATGTGCTCTTTTTATGGAGATTATTTGAAGGCAATGGCACCTCCCCTTAGGGAGAATACGAAGTCTTCTGTAGAGTCCTAGACATACCAGCAGGTTCCGTTACAGGTGGCGCCCAACGTGGGGCCCGAATGCGTCCTTTTAAATAGAAAAAAAAGAAAAAGATAGGCCAAAGATAATTTAGCATTTTTTTTTGTATATCAAATTTTTGATTATTTTGTGTTTCGTACACAATTGGTTTTTTTTTTGAGATAGAATAGATTTCGTATTTGATGAATTCATAGGAGTACAAGGCTGACGTCCAGTGAATGGGTGAAAGGGTAACCCTGTTCAGTCTGTTGCGATCAGTCAAGGCTTTTACGGCATTTTCATTTAAAAGCAGTCAAATTTTTCTACATGTGAGTGAATCCATTTGGTGTAATTAAATGGATGCCATTCAATATAATGTAGTTCACTCAATGTAAATAATTTCGTTAAGCGGGTATTAACTAACTCGACCCAAAAGCTAAGTTTATAATACTGGTTTTCGGAAGCGAGGTTAAAACAAACTATTAAAAATTTCGGAAACTTAAAGAAATATCAAGTGTATAGGAAGAAAAACAAATTTATTTTTTTTGGTCGGAAAATTTTTACAATTGAAGTTTGGGGGAGCGAGTGAGAGAGAAGTGAGGAATGTTTAGGCAAGAGGATCTGGAGTTGAGTCATCTTGTCGTTTGGAGAAGTTCAGTTTGCAATGTCCACATCCACCCTTTTATTTTCATGGACATTACAACCTTTAAATTTTATTGGTTTTTGAAATTTTTTATTTCAATTTTTTTTGAGTTTTTATATCAACTCTTTTGTTTGATTATTTTAAATATTTTTTTTATTTTTATATTGATTCATCTGTTTAAGGAATATTTTTTGTAAAAATTTAAAATTTTTTTTAATTTTTCCTCTATTTGGGTTTACTAAAACATTTTTTTTAAACTATTTTTTTTTTGGGATTTAAGGACGAGCAAAAGTCTTAAATTTACTATAAAATATTTTTTTTTTTGATTCTAGGTCTTAGTTTAAATTTAAGTTATCTTCTATACAAATTTGTTTAGATTCGGTTTAAGATTCTTTACAATTGAATAGAAATTATAATTTTTTTTTCTTTCCTTATAATTAGTTTATTTTTTTTATTGCTATATAGGTTGATCAAGGTTTAACTGAGTAGTTTTTGTTTCGTGAAGTTTTGGGGTAAGAGTTTTGGTTCAAATAATTTTTTTTCGTTGGTTGTTAATTTTTTTTCTTAACGAGATGCCACCAAAGTTTTCAATAGCTGAGTTCCGAAAACGCAAAGTTTTAAGAAGCAATCCAAATGCGTTAGTAGAAAGTGTAACTCAAGCCGAAGGTCAAAGATTGGAATTGGGAGCACCTTCATTGGTAGCTCAAAATGTTCCTCAAAGTAGCACAAGGATTAATTTCGGTTTTAATCAGGAGGATTCGCAAGAGGATGCAATTACAATACAAGTAGATCCTGAAGAAACAATGATCGAACATGAGACTGCAGCTGAAGAGGAAGATTTAGCAGAGTATATCGAGGAGGTGGTAACGGCAGCAATAGGGCTTAGCCGAGCACAAGACAGGGAATTTCTCCGGGCTGAAGCTGAAAGGAGTAGGATGTATCTTCGCAATAAAGTTGCGAACATAATGCGACAAACGTTGGGAGCAGTGTCACCACCCACACCTTATTTAAGGTCTGCCAGATATAGCGAAATCCCAACACTGGCAACTCAACACAACCGGACAGAACCTCAAAATAACAGGACAGAAACTCAGGGTAACAGGACGACTTTACCAAATAACAGGACAGAAACTCAGGGTAACAGGACGACTTTACCAAATAACAGGACAGAAACTCAGGGTAACAGGACGACTTTACCAAATAACAGGACAACAACGAATAATAACAGAATAAACACAGCAACGCAAAATCCAGGACAAACAACTTACTGCCAATCTAATGGTCCACCTGCAATTCAAAATCATGAAGGCCACACATCAACCGCTGATGCGTTTTTGAGACAATTGGGAAACTTGAACTTTGACAACACCGACAACAGTCCACCGTCTTCGGCCTTAACATCGAACAGAAATAAATTCTACCATTTCCATAAATGGGGATTAAAATTTGACAATCGTCAAATGACAGTGGACGACTTTCTATTCCGATTGGAAAGGTTGAGGATAAGCTATGGAGTAAGTTGGGAGGAAGTAGTCCTTAACTTTCACCACTTTGTCACCTGAACAGTAGAAAGTTGGTACTGGGTGTACATAAAATCTAATCCGACTGACAATTGGATGGCACTTCGTACGGCGTTAATCGATCAGTACAGAAGTTTGGAGACAGACTCGGAGTTGTCAAGGAAGATGTTCGACCTACACCAGTTACCTTCGGAGACGTTCGATGACTTCTACTCCGCGATTCAGCAGTTGAACAGCAGGTTGAGAGTTCCAAAACCACCCCAGGAGTTAGTAGAGCTCTTAAAACTAAATGTGAAGAGAAGAATGGGTGAGCTCCTGATTACCTATCGGACGGACAGTCTGCCAGAGTTGGTATATATCTGTAAAAATATTGAAAAGTATCTGAACGACCGCGAAAATCTACAAAAACAGCAGAGGTTTATTCCACCTCTCGGTAAGAAGGTTGCAGAGTTAGACTTTAACCAGGTGGACGATCATAGTTGTGAGGGGGTAACGCATAAAATCGAAGCATTCCAGTCAAAGAGAGAAAACCGAATGTTGTGCTGCTGGAATTGCAAAGAGAAAGGACACTCATTCTTTGAATGTCCTGACCCTCAGCGAAATTTGTTCTGTTTTAAATGTGGGATGGAAAATGTCACCTCTCCGCAATGCCCTAAATGTTCGGGAAACGCCCCTCGGAGCAGCTCAGACAACCGGAGAAGCTGCTCGCCAAAAAGGAATCCGGAATCAAATTAGAAAGTACATCTAACAGCCAAAATATGACATCCACATCACCTACCGGAATTGACAAGGATAATAACACGCAAATGAAAACACCAGCTGTAACCTTATTAAAATCAAATCGAGAAACTAGTCTTGAACGAGTAAATCATACACCAACAATTTCGACAAATCAACTACCGAAACACCCACATAAAACTTTACACGAAAGGATCCAAAACTATTATGAAGTGAGGCAGAGAATCTTTGGGTCTTCAAATATTCCAACAGTGTCAGATAAAATAAAGAAACTTCGAGAAAAATTAAAAAAAAAAAAGAATACACACAAAACAATCGAAGCAACGACCCTTTGCTGTTCAGACGATCCGCGACCTTATGCAACCGTGCACATACTTGGTGAACCTCTGCTAGGTTTACTGGATAGTGGAGCAAGTATAAGTTGTCTGGGCGTGGGTGGGTTGGAGTTCTTAGCAAAGAAAAACATCAAACTTCATAGTTTCACTTGTGGTATCAGAACTGCAGATGGTGTGAACCAATCCATAGTCGGAAAAATATTGGTAAAGGTTACCTACAAGGGAGTTACCAAAGACGTCAATTTGTTCGTGGTACCGTCCTTGCAGCAACCTTTATATTTAGGTATAGATTTTTGGAGAGAGTTCAAAATTGCTCCGAATCTCATTTCGGAGCTGACTCTCGAGGTGGGTCAAAAGGAAATCGATCCCAACGCTCATGTGCTGACAAGCGAGCAGTCGGAGATTTTGGGAAAAGCCATAAAACTGTTTCCTTCTTCTGCTGTATCAGGCTTAGGAAAAACAGCCCTAGTGGAACATAAAATAGACACAGGTGACGCGGAGCCGATAAAGCAACGTCATTATCCGGTCTCTCCAGCGGTACAAAAACTTCTGTATGAGGAGTTGGATCGCATGATAGGCCTTGGCGTTATTGAAGAAAGCTCTAGTGCATGGAGTTCTCCGGTAGTACTGGTACGGAAACCCGGAAAAAACCGTCTATGTCTAGACTATCGGAAAGTTAACGCCAAGACCAAAGGTGATGCGTATCCAATGGCTCATATAGAGGGGCTGCTGGCGCGCCTTCAAGAAACACGCTACATCTCTAGTGTAGATCTGAAGGATGCGTTCTGGCAGATACCGTTGGAGAAATCCGCAAGAGAGAAGACAGCTTTTTCTATTCCCGGCCGCCCGTTAATGCAATTTACGGTAATGCCCTTTGGA
This sequence comes from Syrphus vitripennis, assembly GCA_958431115.1. Lineage (NCBI taxonomy): Eukaryota > Metazoa > Arthropoda > Insecta > Diptera > Syrphidae > Syrphus > Syrphus vitripennis. The sequence continues at coordinate 65,991,935 of OY288109.1, read as the reverse complement.
CTTAAAAACGCGGTTCCCACAATGTGCAAATTGATAGACAAAGTGGTACCTACGAATTTGCGAAGAATCTAAAGGAAGCAGGACTGACCATCAACTTCCAAAAATCAAAGTTTTGCTTTAAAGAGCTGAGATTTTTAGGCTTTGTTGTAGGAGACGGTGGTCTGAAAATGGATAAAGGCAAAATATCCGGTATAGTTGATTTTCCTATTCCCAAATCGGTTAGACAAGTGAGGAGCTTTTTAGGTCTAGCAGGGTGGTATAGGCGTTTCGTCAAAGACTTTTCGACTCTAGCTAGTCCTTTAACTGACACGCTGAAGAAAGGCAAAAAGTTTGTTTTCGGCGAAGAGGCGATTGCGGCGTTCAACAAAATAAAAGAATTATTAACGACAGATCCTATCTTGGTCCACCCAAACTTCAATAAAGAATTTATAATATTATATGATGCATCTAATTCAGGCATTGGTTGCGTGTTATGCCAGCTAGATGAGGAAGGCAACGAGCGGCCAATATATTATCATTCACAGAAACTAAATAAGGCCCAACGCAACTATAGTGTAACTGAACGCGAATGCCTGGCTGCTGTGATAGGGGTAAAAAAGTTTCGCCCGTATGTCGAAGCTCAAGCATTCAAGATAGTTACGGACCATGCAAGCTTGAGGTGGCTGATGAGCCAGAGAGATTTGAGTGGACGGTTGGCTAGATGGAGCCTAAGGCTTCAAGGATTCGAGTTCACCATCGAACATCGAAAAGGTTCACTAAATGTGGTCCCAGACGCTCTATCTCGAGTATACGAGGTAGAAGCTCTGAATGTCCATGGGTCGATCGTAACTGAAACTTCTGACGTGTTACATATCGATCTTGCAGATCCCAGTTTTCAATCTGAGGAATACGGCAAGCTCTTGGAAAACGTCGAAAAACAAAAAGAACAGCTACCTGACCTTCAAGTTTCAAACAATTTTGTATACAAGAAGGTTAGACATTGCACAGGAAATCCTTTACAGGATGACCTCGTTTGGAAGCTTTGGGTACCCAAACAGCTGACCGAAAACTAGATATCCTTGGCTCATCGACCGCCCCGTGGTGGGGTAGGGAAAACTCTGTACCGACTTCGAAACCAATTCTTTTGGCCCGGAATGGCAGCTCAGGTGAAGGATTTCATCGGAAAATGTGATGTCTGTAAAATTTGTAAGGCGACAAATCAGACCCTAAGACCACCAATGGGAAAATCTTTTGAGGTGGAAAGGCCGTTCCAAATGCTATATATGGATTTCCTCGGGCCTTACCCTCGTTCTAAGTGTGGTAATTCACACATTTACCTAATTTTGGACCAACTGACAAAATTTGTGGTTATTAAGCCAGTGCGACGAGCTACTAGTGAGGTGATCATAAAAATCCTGCAAGAGGAGATCTTCGGCGTGTATGGAGTGCCAGAGACGATACTTTCGGATAACGGCAAACAGTTCACGAGCAAGGAGTTTGACAAGCTGATGTCCTCGTACGGTGTTAACCATATGAAGACAGCATTATACTCACCTCAGGCGAATGCTAGTGAGAGAGTGAACCGGTCAATTCTTGCAGCGGTACGGTCGTACATAGACCCGGACCAAAAGAATTGGGACGCTCATCTTCCTAGCATAGCTTGTGCGCTGCGAACTGCTGTTCATTCGGCGATTGGTATGGCACCGTACGAGGCTCTGTTTGGCCAACCCATGGTAGAGCACGGAAGTGACTACCGATTGCTTCGTGAACTGGACTGCCTAAACAATGCTGAGATGAAAGTGTTGTCGAAGGCATCGCAAATGAACATCCTGCACACGCACATCAAGGAGTCCCTGGCAAATGCACACACCAGATATGAAAACATTTACAACACCAGGAGTAAGAGCGTTAGGTTTGCTACAGGTGACCTAGTATATAGGCGCAACTTCATTTTGAGTGACAAGTCAAAGCACTTAAATGCGAAACTATGTCCAAAATTTATAAAAATGAGGGTAAGGAAACCGATCGGGAATAATCTATATGAACTCGAAGACTTTAAGGGCAAACGTATTGGTGTATACCACTGCAAGGATCTTAAAAGATAAAATTGCTTTTCTACGGCCCGGCAAACTCAATCTGTGCATGAGAGCTCTGGTTTCAGTTTCCTGATCCTTTTTCCTCTTGAGCAATTGAAAAAAGTATCAGGTTTGTGGCAAATGATATAAAAGTCGTTAGAGATTTAAAAAGAGTATGCTAATTGGGCAAACGATTTGTTTAGAATCTGAGCATTGACGAGGTTTGTGTCCTTGATTGTAGAATGTGAAAAGGTCGCAAACAGAGTAGTTTTAGGCATTGCGGATAGATGGCATGCTTGTAAGGTGACGTAGTTTTCGGTTGGAATCGGTGCAGATTTGAATTTACAAGCGGATTTAATGTTCTTGATCATAATCTACAGTATAACGATAGTTTTAGAAAATTCACAATGAATCTGTTAAGATATACAAGTGACAGACGAAATTCTTGATTTTTAGTTAGAAAAAAAAAAAAAAATATAGAAAAAAAAACTAATATAAATAAAATCACTTAGTTTAAAAAAAAAGAAAAAAAAATGGGATATGGACATCTATGGGATTCGAACCTGACGGTGGTGGGGCTGGCGACAAGACCACTGGACTACGCTTAAGTATGACATGATTTGGGCAAATTTGAGGTGAAAATTACTAAAAATAATAAGAAGTGAAAGAAAAAAAAAAAAGAAAATTTTTAGATAAATATACAATTCGTTAACTAATACGAAGATACGTAATAGTATGGGTAAATTTTTACTTCCCGCCTTTTTCTGTTTTCTGGAATTTTGACCAAAGATTCAAATTTCTTTTACATTAATATGTGAAAAATTCGAAAAATGATTTCTAAACTAACATTGGATTTTTGTAGATAAAATTCTATTTAGAATACAGAAAAAAGTAAGACCGGATCTACTTCCATGATGGAAATCTAAACTTTCGTTGATTTTAGAATCACATAGAAGGGTCCAGAAAAAGGAAAAATTAGAAAAAGATCGGCAGTTGGTTTCTGGTGCTTATAATAAGTGGTGCGTGATTCAAAATTCGAGAGTTATTTTATTAAAAAATTAAATAGACATTTGTACTTATGTAGTATAAAACAAAAAAAAAAAAAACTTATCTATTTAAGGTAACAAAGTGTAAAACTGTCCAATTAAATTCTTGTTAAAATTACAAAATATCTATTTAAGGCGTAGCCAAGCCACGAAAGGTAAATGTACTTGTCACGAGAGACCAACGCCTCTTTACCCTAATCCAATATATCAAAATCCAGCAAGACGATTGGAATAAGTCTGCATGGCCGGGGCCATTTGGGCACACGTGAAAAGACTTATCCCAAGTACAGCACAGGGCAAAGCCAAGCCAACTATCCTACAAAGACCTTGGCTAACGCACACAAAAATCGGCGTACTTTATAGCCTAAAAAAAATAAAAAAAAAAATAAAAAAATAAAAAAAAAAACATAACAGCAATCAGACCACACAAAAATCCCTAACAGCAAGAACATACAACATCATCATCTTTAACTTGACAGCAATAGCATACAACTTCAACAACAACCAGACCACACAATAATCAGACAACAGCAAGAACATATAACCTCAACAGCAACTTTACATACCTACATCCATCCAACAAAAATCCCTAACAGCAAGAACATATAACCTCAACAGCAACTTTACATACCTACATCCATCCAACAAAAATCCCTAACAGCAAGAACATACAACATCATCATCTTTAACTTGACAGCAATAGCATACAACTTCAGCAACAATCAGACCACACAACAATCAGACAACAGCAAAAACATACAACCTCCACAAACCTCCACTACATCTATCCAACATCTTTAATTAACAACACACAATATCAACTTACATTAACAACAGATAATAACAAAACACCAATCTATTTTCACTATAAAAGGTAAGTACCTAATCTTTATCTAACTACCAATTCTATTTATTTTTTTTTTTAATCATTATTATAAGTAATATCAATTTATCATACGCTAAAATCTAAGTATTAAATTCTTAATAAATAGAAAAAAAAAAAACAAAAGAAAAGAATGAAAAGAAAACAAAGTAGAGTAAATTAAACGAAATACGGAATAACTAAAACAGATCACAAATTATCCGAAATTTAATTAACTAGGTTTTTTTTTTGTACAGCAATATTTTCAATTTAAAATTACTTTCAAATTTAATCTTCCTAAATAGGTAAAATTTCTATAAACAATATACGAGCAAGCAAAGTTAATATTGAATGCCATCTTCGGAGCGGTGCACCACCTCGACGGCAGAATCAACAAATAATAAAAAAAAAAAGTTCTATACAAACCAGCAAGTAAGAAAACTCATAATATATGATCAAACAAACAAGCTCTCGGTAAGTTATTTCAATTGATTTTATTTGATAGTGAATTTTTTTATCGGAATTGCTACATACCTACACAATTACAAACAAAAGTTTTTCTGAATTAGATTTTATTAAAATCCTAAAAGTATGCATCGGGAAAATTAAGATGTGAAAACAAAAAAATGTAAAGCATACTTTCAGGAGAAAGAATCAAAATAATATTCTCACCGGATAATTCGAGGCCGGAAGAGAAGTTTTGATTGAAAAGTAGGCACTAATTTTACCTTTAGAATTGAGTATAAAGATCTAGTACCTTTTTAACAGAATTTTGATTCCAGATTAAATTCTGGGTATGAAATAAATTTAACTTTTTTTTTGTTTTTATTTTTTTATTGATAGACTAATTTGAAAAGCAAATTTTAAAGTAACAAAAAAAAAAAAAAAAATACAGATTAGACATTTAATAAAGATAAACAAGAAAAAAAAAATTTAATAATAAGATTCAATTAGATTGATAAGATATGAGATTTGTTCACCAATTACATTAGTATTTGTAAATTGAAAAATCTTAACTTTATAATTTTTTTTACGAAAATAATTTTAATTATTTTTTTTTTGAAAACTCAAATTAAGCTATTCGAAGAACTATATTTTTAGATTGTTTTGTTAGTGACATAACACTTTTGAAGTACTTTTTTATATATTTCTATATGCGGATAATATGTTATTTTTAAAATTTTCTTTTATAAATAATCTCTTGAATAAAACGAATTTATAACGTTTTGGTAAAAGAAAAAAAAAATTAAGGTTTTATATTTTTTTTCGTTTTACAAAACAAAAGAGTGAAAATTTATTTGGACATTTAATGAATTGCTAGGAATTCAAGGAAGGGTGGGTGTGGCAGTACTGTGATCGGGTAACGGCAAGGTGGTAAGGTAAGATGGTGAGTTGTTAGAAAGCTTACCGTCTTCCAGTTAGGGAGTTACTGCAAAATTAATCAACGTGGACGCGGTAACTTATGGAGGCGTCACTGGGTGATGCGTGGGAGGGTTTACCACAGATGGACTTTAACACCTGTCTAATTCACTCTAGGGTTACCGTCTCGACATTTTACTTATTTTCTATCTCTTAACTTCTCAAATTTTTTTTTTGTTTTAATGGACGGATTTTGGGTTCCGATATATTTTTTTTTGAACCAAATCATTTTATTTTAATAAATTTTTTTTTCGGCATGATAAATACGTGACAACCGTTCATATCTATGATGGCAAGAACCCATCCCAACGACGAGCAGAGCCAAGGCAATGAGCAAGCGTGCCGAGCCATCATGGATTGAACACCCTTCACTCCTGCTAACAGAGTCGGCTTACCGTAACCTGTAGAAGGTGGTTTGTTCTGGTGGTGAAAAAGAGGGTGGAGGTTTTAGGAACTCGAAAGAAGACTTTGGTGGATGTGCTCTTTTTATGGAGATTATTTGAAGGCAATGGCACCTCCCCTTAGGGAGAATACGAAGTCTTCTGTAGAGTCCTTGACATACCAGCAGGTTCCGTTACACTTCGATGAGATTCTTCTGTTCTTCGAGAAGATTCTTTTGTTCTACACGTTGTTCTTCGAGAAGATGCTTTTGTTTTTCCATTTGTTCGAGAAGGTTCTGTTGTTCACACTTTTGTTCTGTCCGTTGTTCTTCGAGAAGATTCTTTTGTTGTTTTTCCATTTGTTCGAATTGATTCTTTTGTTCTATACGTTGTCCTTCGAGCTTGCCAATGAGAAGTGCCATCATTGCCGACAAGTCGACACCAGTACTTACTTGTTCTTCAGGCATTTCTATTTCGAATAGGAACGTGTCTGGGTCTTCTCCGCGTTGACATAAATCCTCTTGCAGACGAATTATGAGGTCAGCTTTTCTTCCAGCAGTAGGAAGGCCTCGTTTATTCAGCTCTGCCTTAAGTTCAACACAATTCAATTCAATTACTGTCTTACCCATTTTGCTTTTATTTTTCTTTTTTTTTTTAATCACAGTCACTTTTTGTCTTTGTTTTATCAAAACACACACACGTACATATATATATTTTTTTTTTTTTTTTTTTTTTTATCACCAAAAATTATTTGAATGCACAGACAGCATAAGTTTTTATTCCACTTCTAACACCAATGTAATATTCTGCTAAGGGTTCGAAATAAAAACTTATTTACTTTATTTCTTAACTTCTTCTTATTACATTTAAAATAAAACACACTTTACTTAATTGAAATCACTTTTATTAATCACTGGCACAACACTTTACACGAACTTTATTCTTTCACTATCAAAAATAAACTGTGTCCAATCGGTAGCGCCATCAACCTTATATAGGGAAATATCTGATTCTGGTCTAATCTCGAAAGCAATAGAAATCTTTAGAACCTGTATCTCGATCTTTCTATTCTGACAGATAGATGGAATAATTCCCCTTCGGACTTCGACATTTACCAATGTTCGAAAAAGCTCATTCAAAGCTCATAGCAGGTTGATTTAAATCGCAATGGTACTAGATGGCGCTGTCATCGCATTCGAGAATCGATATAGTTCGAATGTAAAAGTCGTCATATTGTGATTCAAAAGTAGTTAACTAATCTTCGTTACAATATGTTGTGCAGAGCTGCACAAACATTTACAATTTGTGCAGATTTTTTTGGAGAGTATCTCAACTTTCTTTAAGATACTTCTCCATCGAGCTGCAGGTAATAACAAAAAAGTCAATAGACTAATTAAAGAAGAGACACCAATAAAATACTTTTCATCACGCCAATGCATCTTTCAACTATACTTCTAGCCTGGGAGTGCACATAATTGAACCGTGCTTCTGGAGAATTTTCTGCTGCGCTTCTGTATGGTGTTAATAGAAATGGCTCTAAAGGGTAACCGCTGTCCCCATATATACAATAAAGAGAAATAAGAGAGCATATTACGGTCACATACAGACAGGCCTATTATGTAATTATAAGTTTTGATGTACCAAGTAGCCACGATGATGTTCTGCCTGCACAATAGTCAGCATTTAACTTTTCTCGTTGAGCACTCTGTCTCCATACAAAGCCGTCGTGAGCACATATTTTGCATTTATAGCCAGAATTTTTCTGTTCTCGTTGCAGATCTAGATTGAAAATGAACATTCAATAAGGCAACAAAAATTAATGAATCAAAAAATTTACTTACGATCATAGCGTTTACTCTATGTCTTCCTTTTCTATTGAAATACATATGCTCATTTTCCGAAGGGCGGAGAATCATAATATGACTCCCATCAATGCAGCCGATTACTAGTAAACAAATAATAAAATAAAAAACAAGTAATAAAATTAGTTTATTTTTACTAAGAAACAAAATCCTACCTCCAGGAATTTGATATTTTTCGTAGAAGAACATTTTTGTTGCTTCTGAAGCCGATTGATTAAATTTGATTGTAAGTGGGCACAATTTCCTCTCCATTTGTTTTAAGGTCAAAGAAATAACCTCACAAACAGTACTTTGGCCCATTGGAGCTGACCAGTCAGCGCCAACTTGCCTTTGGTAGCCACCACCTCCAAGAAAATTTAAAGTCACGGCTAATCGAAGAATAGGGGGAATGTGTGTTGACCGCATTCCAGCTAACAAATCCAGAAGCGGTAGGATGTGTAAAAATGTTTCCTTATTCAATCGAAAGTTTTTTAAGAATCTATTTAATTCAGAATATTAATTATAAATAAAAAAACAAGTGATAATAAATAGGTATTTATATGTGAACAAATATAAAGCACATATGCGTACTTACTTTGGACTTGGAAGATCAAGAATGTTTATTTTATTGCGGAGGTTAATCCTCAAGAGCCGGACATTTCTATTATGATTAATATTTTCATTTTCAGCATTTTTAGAAGGTAAAATCAAAGGCACAAACACATTCATATTGTCTTGAAATTTCAGCAACTAAAAATAAAAATCAATTTCCAATGAAAGTGACAGCTGTCACCAGAAAAAGTCACCAAATCGTGGTTGTCACTGGTGGCTATCACCTTACACAGACCGAATTTGTTGATTGGGACTGTCATCTATCACAAATCACCTTACCCGATTCCACCCCAGGGTTATTCCAATACTATTTAATTTTATTACGTTCTCATAAAACTCCAATTCAAAAAAAATAAAAGAAATAAACTTAATGCTTCATAAATTTCTTGAGAACGACATAAAATTTTTGCATCCGGTTTTCTGATTTTGACTTAAAATTAATAACAGCATTTAATTTTGAAATTAAAATTAGCACTTATGAAAAAAATTAATTTAAAATTTTTTTTTTCCATTTTTTTTCAAAATTTTCACTTTGAAAATTAATATTTCAAAAACTATTCCTTAGAATAGATTTATTTAAAAACAGAATAAAAGAAAAAGTTATTGGCTTTTCAAAAAGGTATCGCACAGCATTGTGAATAAAGCCGTTGATTTTAAATATTTTTTTTCCATTTTAAGTCAATTTTTTCGCAAATTGCCCCTCCCGGCTAAACGGGGGGTAATAGACCCCCCCTCCCATACGATTGTTTTCTTGTCTCAACGCAACATACACGCCCTAGCATTTTGTCGCATTGCTCATGACTCACCCTGTATAACCTCGTTTTCATCGTTAGATTGAAATCTTTAGAGTAGAATAATATTTAAGAGCGTACATTTTTGAAAATGTGTTGCAAGTTTTTGAAACTTTTCTAAAAATTATAATAAAGTATCGGTATGCCCTTACCTTAACGTCCTTTTCGTTAGGAAAAATTAATAATATTTCTTCAACAATTCCTTGGAAATCACTTGGCTTTAAAAAAACATTTGGACAGTTCGCTTCTTCAATATATTATTTGTATTATTGTATCTCTATGCACGTTTTCTAAAAGGTTGTTGGTTGAATAGTATTCTATCAAAGACATCCCTTTGGACGAAGAATTTAAAAGTTGCAAGAGATTCAAACACCACTCCACATTAAGAACACGCTTATGTTAAAACATTAAATTATACTCACAATTTTACTATTCCTTGATTTTAGGCTTGAACTTGGAGTTTCCACCTGTGAATTACTTTGGTTTCGCCAATTTTCAACTTTTGTAGTGACCGATATCGTGTCGTCATCGATTCCATGCTAAAATAAGTCAAATATTATTCCTTTTTTTTTTTAAATGTGTATGTCATTATACATATATGTAGTTTTATGGATCTGTACGAGCGAGACGTTCTCGCACAAGGCGGCGCTGAGCGACTTCGGTTCAGTAGGACTGTGTCCGATCGGGACCGAAGAGATAGGCAGAAGCAGGAGAACCAGTTTTGGTGGCTCTTGTCGGAAATAAATAGTTAAAAAGTCAACCAGTTTGGCCTCTGGCTGACTTACATTAGGTATAGGGATTAGTTTTAAGCAGGGACAGTCGGGTGGCACCAAAAAAAAAAACAAAACAAAAAAAAAAAAAAAAAAATAATTAAAAACACACAAAAAAAAAAAAAAAAAAAAAAACGCTGATGTGGCTGTGCTAGTTCTAAGTAGTTTTAAGTAGTATTAAGTAGTTTTAAGTAGTATTAAGTAGTTTTAAATAGTTTTAAATAGTTTTACTTTAGTTTTAAATAGTTTTACTTTAGTTTTAGATAGTTTTTAAGTTTTATATAAAAATATAAAAATGATAATAGAGATACCAATTTTTTTTTGTAAATTCTTTCTTGGTGAAAAATAAAAACCATACTGAATTCTAGGATTAAATTAGTTCGTAGGCCGAAAGGCATTAGCATTAAGATAATGAAGTATAACTTAGAGCGCCCGCCTAGGGCCAGTAAGTTAGTTTTAAGTTATTGATAATTAGGCTAGTTTTTTAATGAATTTTTGTCTAGCTTTAAGATAGTTTTAAGATTGAATTAAATAAAAATTGAATTTTCAAAAAAAAATATGTAGTTTTATTCTGATTTTTAATTTTTTTATGGATTCCCAGTACGGTCTGGGAATCGGAATTGAGAATGACGAAAAAACTGGGTCTCATACAAAAGAGATTCTCTAATTTGCATAATACACACAAACAGTTTTATAGTGGATTTAAATGTATGTATGTATATACATTTCTTCAAATTCAAATTTTCAAATTTCAATAAAAGTATAGCGGGACAAATTCTTGCCAAAAATATAAAATGTACCAATGTGGTAGGTATTCAATAAATGTATATTTTATATCTTACAATATTTTTTTAAAACTCGAATGAAAGTATAAATGTAAATCCACCATTATGTAAGTAGAAATATACAGTTTTATAAAACCAATGCATCTCACCTGCTGCTTTCTCCAAAGGAAAAGCTTTTCGCGGAATTCAGCTCGCAAACCAATATCTTTTATGATATCATTAATATCATCTCTTGATAAATACTTCAATGATCTAAAAGTGACGTTTTTTCTAAACTAATTTAAAAAAAACCAAAATTATTGTCCAATAAAACTACAAAAAAATAACAAAATTAATTTTTTTTTGTCAGCAAGAAAAATCATAAGTTGTTTTTTTGTTAAGTAGAACTTGACTTTACATTATGCAAACATAAGAATTCTTGAATTTAATTTAAATTATCCCACGCCTCTTTCCCCCCAGATACCGCATGCGCTGGGGTCCATCTTCACCAAGTTCGACGGCAAACAACTAATTTTTGTTAATATACAAATTTTAAATTTTAAATTAAAAATAAAAAAAAAACAATTGAATTAGAAATAATTTTTATCAAAAGAAGTTTCTATAAATTTATATTTTTAATACAAATGGAAATAAAACAGATCTTTAAAACATCCAATCAAAAAATTTTAAATAAAATATTGCGACTTAAGCCCTTACTCACTGGCGTCACAATGTATGTAATTATGGTCATAGTCCAGAATTGGGAATTTTGTTTGTTGTGCATAATTATTTTTCATTTCACTTTGGATTGATATTACAACTAAGATAATTTTTTTAATTAGAAATTTAAATGAAACATTACTGCGAAAATTTCAAAAAGTCTTTCCAATTCGGGGTTGGTCGTGGCGCGATGGTTTGTGTGGTCACCTGTCAACCTCATGGTCACAGATCCCTGTCGTAGCCTATGTCATGTTTTTATTCCATTATAATCTCTGTAAATTATCATTGTTAGGCCGCTGGTTTACTCATTACATGTTGTTCAGGCCTAACACTAACAACATGTGATTGAGTAAATACTAGTATGCCCAACAAATATGACAATGAACAAAATTATAAAGAGACATTATAGGTATTCATGCAACGGTGGAAAACTCGGAAAAACGCAGAAACCAGATAATTTTATCTCCGCAGAAACGAGCTGTCAAATTTTGTATGGGAAAAAAATTCTGCAAACCAGATAATTTTATCTCACAAAATTGATGCAGAAAGTGAAGAAATAAACCTCATAAGGTTTCAAGAAGTAATTTGTGACGTTTAGTTGTGACAGCTGATTATTTCTCACATTTATGCAAGAAATTTTATGCAAACGTAAAGCGGAAAATTATATCTTTCTGCAAAACAGAAAATTATCTCGTTGCATGAATACCCTTATTGATATAAGACACGGCATTTCTCCGCTTTAGCCCAGCCACCAACCCTGGAGATAAAATCTGAGACAACCACCATCCTTCACGCCGGCGCTGTGTTGAAAAACACATAAAGGGTACACCATCCCCTTGAGCGCGCGCAAATTATATTAAAAAAAAAAAGCTACAATCCAAAATTAGGGTACTTTTTAGGCCGTACTTGACGTCAAAATTAAGCACCAAACTAAAATTCAACTTTGTCGGTTTTTTTTCGAAATCAAAGTTTAATTTTCCTGGAGTAGATAGTTCTAACAAAATTGCCAAAAATTGTCCATGTTTTGTGCCTTCATTATAGCCATACTTAACGATTTCAAGGTTCCATATCCATGCTATCCAACGAAATCTGAATTACATGTAATTGTAAGTTGGTATTGAACCCTTTCTTGATATGTAAACAAAATAAATTATATTTTATTCAAAATCAGTAGTCATTTAATACGAAATCTCTGAGCATCAAAACTAAAAAGTTGATTATACCTAGACAACTCTAAACTTGGGTCGGCAGACATATAAACCTATCCAATAGAAAAAAGTTGGATTAAGGTACAATGTTACATATACACACAATATATTATGTACCTACTCCTACTATATACCATTTTCATGTTTCTGTTCACATTTTTGTTACAAGATATTTCTAAATGCATTGGAGTACCTACATACATAAGTGTAGGTATGAGTACCCATGTATGTTAATTATTCTTTACCTATTTTAAATCGAGTCACATTTTATTGTTTGTTGTTCAAAACTTAAAATTCTATTTTTTTTATAATAATAATAATACGATTCACAGACATAGTTAGATAAATATAATTTTTTCCTAACCCTATAAAACTATACCTAACATAATAAAACGGATAGATGGATGGATATATCAGTTTCCTTGTCAATGTTTAAATATGTATTACAAGAAAAATTGAACATAAATACCGACTCTCAAACTCTTTCAAGAAAGTTATGTAGGCAGAATTTTAATTTTATTTATAATTTCGAATTTTAACTACAAAAAAAGCAATTATATATGTACAATGTACATAGGTACCTACAACCTAGGGTAGGGAATTATTTCATTGTGTGAAAAATAGCTAGGTATGTACGTATTTATTAATTGAAGATATTCTTGCAAGATTTTGAGGCTGGTCAAGGCCATGTCATGCGTAGGTATTTGAGTTAAATTTCTTCTTACAAGATTTTATGTGTTGGATAGGTGATTGAATTGAAGCTTGCATTTTTTTATTGTACATATCTACCTCGGTAGGAACTAGGAAGTTAATAATTTTGTTGTTCAAAAAATAAAATTCAAATATCGAACAAGTACTTAAATAACGCAATAAAGAAATGAAGCATTTCAATTCCCCGCCAAATCAATCAAATCTTGCAAAAGTTCTTTATGTACCCTTTATATGTCAGATACACAGTGCGAGCTTAAGGTAAGTAGGAGGGGATTTGAAAGGAGATGCTAAGAGACTAAGAGTAAATTATTGAATGAGATTACATTTATATATGCAATATTTCTGGAGCAAGCTTTTTTAAATTAAACAAAATATTTACATGTACAATACAAAGCCATTTACTCGTATCACATAATCAAAAACAAATCCTAATGCAGCGTATTACCATTTGTAGTGTCATGGAGTTGACCAAAATCGTGTCAACTTATTTAGCAGCAGTGTTCAGCGTTGGGAAATTCTTAAGAAGAATGTGCAGGGTAGCTCCACAAATTTTTAGATAAAAGGTGGTCAGCTAGACTTGAGGTAGTTAAATCTTTTGGAAGTCATCTCAAAGGATTGATAAAATCACTATAAGGCTTGAATGATATCATTTCAACTGCCGGAGTGCTTTGAAATTCATGAAATGCGCCCTGATACTTCCGATTTTGTTCAAGATTATCAGCTTCAAGCCAAAGACATCCCTATTGACGTTGAAATTAAGCACATCGATAGTTTCATCTCCGATTTGCAGTTAATTCCTAACCAATGGGATGATATGATTCTATTACCGCTGGAATCCCCTTTGTATATGAAAACTATAGTACTCTCATGGTGGAAGTCGAATGGGGCGACATCTAATGTATGCCGGCAACCCTTACTCTTTTTTTTTGCGGAGAGCTTATGGAGGTTTTAAATGATATTTATTGATATTTTTTGGATGCATCATCATCATCGGCTCGACAACCGGGGTCCGGTCCTGGCCTCCTTCAACAAGTCTCTCCACCTATCCCGGTCTTGAGCCGACGCCATCCAGTTGCGCACCCCAAGGCTTCGGGCGTCCTGGTCTACGCCATCTCTCCAGCGCAAGCATGGTCTACCACGCTGCCGTCTACCATAGAATGTACCACAAAGGACTTTCCGAGCAGGTTCCTCTTCACTCATGCGATCTAGGTGCCCTGCCCACCGGAGTCTACCGAGCTTAATTTTTGTCACTATGTCTGCTTCAAGGTAGATTGCGTACAATTCATGATTGTACCGTCTCCGGAATCGCCCTTCCTCACATATGGGGCCAACAATTCTCCTTAAGACTTTTCTCTCGAACGCGGCTAAGAGGTCGGAGTGTCTTTTGCTAAGCACCCAAGTCTCGGATCCATACGTGAGTACTGGCAGGACCATGGTCCTGTACAGCAGCAGTTTTGAAGTTATGGTGAGATTTCTGGATTTGAAGAGCTTTGACAGACTATAGTAGGCTTTGTTGGAATTGAGCAGCCGCCCGCGTATTTCTTCTTCTATATTATTATCGGCTGCTACTATTGACCCAAGGTATTTAAAGGATTGCACCACTTCAAATTCGTGCTCCGCTACCTTGATTGTTTGACCAACTGTTCTTCTCGCATTCGACGCCACCATGTACTTTGTTTTACCTTCACTAATGTGCAGCCCCAGATTTTGTGCCGCCTGCTCGATCTGGATGAAGGAATCGTGTACAGCTTGTTCGGTTCTTCCGATGATGTCAATGTCGTCTGCGTAAGCCAGTATCTGGCTGGACCTGTTGACGATGGTCCCTCTTGTTGCCGTGCCAGAGTCACGGATTGCTTTCTCCAACGCCAGGTTGAAGAGGAGGCAGGCCAAACCATCCCCTTGTCGGAGTCCATTAAAGATGTTGATTGGTCTGGATAGCAATCCGGCTATTTTTACTTGGCTTGTTACGTTGGTCATGGTCAACCTACAAAGTCGTGTCAACTTATTTGGGATGCCGAATTCTCTCATGGCTTTGTAAAGTTCTACCCTGGCTATGCTATTGTAATATTCTGCTAAGGGTTCGCAATAAAACTTATTTACTTTATTTCTTAACTTCCACTTATTACATTTAAAGTAAAACACACTTTACTTCAATTGAAATCACTTTTATTAATCACTGGCACAACACTTTACACGAACTTTATTCTTTCACTTTCAAAAATAAACTGTGTCCAATCGGTAGCGCCATCAACCTTATATAGGGAAATATCTGGTTCTGGTCTAATCTCGAAAGTAATAGAAATCTTTAGAACCTGTATCTCGATCTTTCTATTCTGACAGATAGATGGAATAATTCCCCTTCGGACTTCGACATTTACCAATGTTCGAAAAAGCTCATTCAAAGCTCATAGCAGGTTGTTTTAAATCGCAATGGTACTAGATGGCGCTGTCATCGCATTTGAGAATCGATATTAGTTCGAATGTAAAAGTCGTTATATTAATTTTCAAAAGTAGTTAACTAATCTTCGTTACATTGCCCCCCTCTTAAAATTGATCGTCCCGAACAATTTCATCACCTCTTTCACCGTTATATCGATGCAACCGGTCAGCGTGAACTACTTTTAGTTTGCCTCTTACGACTCTTTGTATACGGTAAACCACATCATTGATTCTTTTCACCACAGTATATGGGCCCTCCCAGTTTTGTTGGAGTTTTGGTGATAGCCCCTTTTGTCGATGAGGATTGTAAAACCACACAAGGTCTCCTTCTTGAAATCCCGTTGCTGTCGCTCTTGCGTCGTATCTTGTTTTCATCCGATCACTAGACAATTTTATATTTGTCCTTGTTTGTTGATGGATGTCAATAAGCCTTTTCTTGAGGTCATCCACATATTCGTCTGTTCCCTGTGACTCATTTGGATGACAACCAAATTTCACTTCACTTGGCAGCCGTATAGTTGATCCGAACAGGATTTCCGATGGCGTTTTTCCTGTTGAGCTATGGGTTGCACTTCGATATGCCATAAGGAACAATGGGATATGTCGGTCCCAGTCTCGTTGGTAGTCGCCGACAACCTTCGACAGATGTTCTTTAAGGGTTCTGTTGAATCGTTCAACCATCCCATCAGATTGTGGATGGAGCGGTGTTGTTCTTGTCTTTTTAATGCCAAGGACCGAGCAAACTTCCTGAAAGACTTTTGATTCGAAGTTCCTTCCTTAGTCAGAATGAAGCTCCATGGGAACACCGAACCTGCTCACCCAATTGAAGACAATTTGATCCACAACTGTTTTGGTTTCTTGGTTTGGGATGGCAAATGCTTCAGGCCACTTGCTGAAATAGTCCATGACTACAAGGATGTATCGGTTTCCGTTGTTAGTTTGAGGAAAAGGACCCGCGACATCTATTGCGATTCTCTCAAAAGGTGTGCCCACATTATACTGCTGCATTTTACTTTGCATTTTTCTACCTGGTCCCTTGCTAGCAGCACAAGTATCACATTTTCGGCACCATCTTTCGACGTCATCTCTTGCATGTAGCCAGTAGAATCGTTGTCGTACCTTTTCCAGCGTCTTATTCACTCCCAAATGACCTCCAGAAGTTCCATCATGCATCTCTTGAAGTACGTCGTTAACCTTTGACCGAGGTACGACTAGCTGCATCACATAAGATTTACCGTCTGCGGATTCCCACTTACGCCTTAATACCCCTTCTTGCACATGAAGCGAGTCCCATTGTGCCCAATATGCTTTGAGAGCCGGACTTCGGTAGGAGATATCACACCACTCTGGTTTCTCTTGGTGTTCTTTCCAGGCAAGAATGGGTTCGATATCCGGATCTTCTTGTTGGGCCGTTCTGAGTTCTTCGTTGTTCCAACCGTTAATGGGATCAGCTCTATTTCGTTGAACGATGACCACTTCCTTTTCTTCTTGGCGTGTGCAATGCTTACAGTCTGGTTTACACGGTCGCCGGGATAGAGCGTCTGCGTTTGAATGCAGCTTTCCTCTTCGATGTTGAATCTCATAGTCATACGTCTGCAACCTCTCGATCCATCTTGCTACTTGACCTTCTGGATTTTTGAAGTTTAAAAGCCAATTGAGCGCACCATGATCTGTTCGAAGAAGGAACTTTTGTCCATAGATGTACTTATGGTAGTGCTTTGTTGCCAATATCAGAGCGAGAAGTTCCCTCCTTGTAACGCAATAATTCCTTTCTGGCTTCGAGAGTACCTTGCTGTAATAGCCGACAACTTTTTCCTCTCCGTCATGTACTTGCGATAGTACAGCTCCAATTCCAACGTTACTTGCATCAGCGTCGATGATGAAAGGTTTTCCTGGAGTTGGATAGGCCAGTACAGGTGCATTACATAAACGCAGTTTCAGTTCTTGAAAGCTTTTCTCGCACTCACCTGACCATTTGAACGGCTTCCCCATTTTCAGTAAGATGATGCAAGCTTTTGGAGATCTTAACAAAATCCTTTACGAAACGCCGATAATATGTGGCCAGACCAAGAAAGCTCCGGAGTTGATGTTTGTCCTGAGGCGTTGGCCAATTCTTTACAGTGTCATTTTTCTCAGGATCAGTTTTTACTCCTTGGGATGAGATGATATGTCCCAAATATTTAACTTCGGTCTTGAAAAACGAACATTTCTTAGGATTTAACTTTAGATGTGCCTCTCGAAGCCTCTGGAATACAGCTTTAAGGTTTTTACAATGTTCGTCAAATGTTTTTCCGTACACGATGACATCGTCCAGGTAGACCAGGCAAGATTTCCAGGTTAGTCCATGAAGAACGCACTCCATCAAACGCTCAAAAGTTGCTGGAGCGTTGCATAGTCCGAATGGCATCACATTAAACTGCCACAGACCGTTTCCTGTGGAGAACGCCGTCTTTTCCCGATCTTCTGGGTGAATTTCCACTTGCCAATAACCGCTCTTCAAATCCAAAGTTGAAAACCATTGGGCTACTTCCATCGCGTCTAAGGTGTCGCTGATTCTGGGTAGAGGGTAGCTATCTTTCTTTGTCACGTCGTTCAGTCTTCGGTAGTCTACACAAAATCGAGTGCTTCCATCCTTCTTTTTGACAAGAACGACTGGTGATGCCCAAGGGCTTTTGGAATTTTCGATTACCCCATCTTTCTTCATTGCCGATATCATTTCTTCAACTTCAGTTTGTTTTGCTAGAGGGAGACGTCTTGCTGGTTGACGAATTGGTCTTGCATCTCCTGTATCAATTCGATGCCGTACAAGTTGTGTTCGACCATATTGTCCGTTGGGTGAAGAGAATATATCAGCATATTCATGAAGAAGATCTCCAGCAACATTAAGCTGATGTTGACTCAGACTTGATGACTTCAGAATTTGGTCTTTTAGTCTATCAAAGCTCAGGGGCCTCTTGGTTTCCGCTTCGGTGATCTTAGTAATCGCGGATACAGGTTCACATTGCCCAACTATTTCTCCCTTCTTGAGGTTAATTTCGTACGGTTTGATGATCAGTATCCGTACAGGCACCATGTTGTTCTTTGGTGCCACCAGAGTCTTCCCTACCATGATGTTTTGGGAACGTTGTTTCGCATCTGGTTCCACCATGAGGTATCGATGGCTTCCAAAGTCACCCTTTAGTTTTGTCCATACGAATACTTCCGAAGAAGCAGGCAAGCAAATGTCTTCTTTGATGACGGTCCTGATAGTTGTTGAGTTTTCGTTGCCATAGACCATCGGAATCTCCACATTTTGGTACTTAAGAACTTGTTTACCAATATCCAAAATTATTCCATGCTCCTTCATGAAGTCGATTCCAACGATGCACTCGTATATCCGCTACCAGGAATAGGTGCGAAAACTCTAGTTCTGCCAAACGGATCATAAGACGAACCTCACCATATACTTTTGCTGCCTCTCCTGTGGCGGTCTTCAGACGGTAGCTATTGGTGTTGTGTAGCCAAGACATCTTGACCAAGTCTCTTCGTACAATGGAGGCGGTGACACCGGTGTCGATTGTAGCCACGTGTTTCTTATTGTTTATTATTGCCTCCACTGTCAGGCTTTTGTTGTCTCGTTTAGTCTGTGAGACTTGGATAGTGTTTCTGGGGCCATCGATACCAGAAACCAGCTTCTGCCCCTCGAAGTTGGTTCTTACTCGTTTCCCGTCTGGGAAACAAGTTGAGCAGGAGTGTTGGTACTATCTCTTGGTTGTTCTCGAGCGTTGGTTCTGCTTCCACAATGTTGGCATGCAGCTCTTCTCGGTGGTAATCTGCACTGCCGCTGAAGATGTCCGGTTTTGTTACAATTCCAGCATCGAGCAAGTCCTTCGTGCTGGCTTTTTTGGAATGCGATTTTCTGACAAGAGCATTCTTCAACTTCAACTTCTCTGACTGGATGAACTCCTTGGGAAGCTTGTTCTGCCGCTTCCATAGTCAGAGCAAACGCTAAAGCTTCAGGAAGCGTACGTTTTCCAGCAGTTCTAATTGCTCGCTGTAAGTTGATGTCAGATACAGCACGGATGAAGGCTTCTGTTGCAAGTTGGTTGACGATTTCATCCCCTGCAGCTGGATATGCGAGATGCGCCAACCGTTCAATATCCGCTTGAAGTTGCTGCAGAGTTTCTCCTCTTTTCTGGACTCTAGTATTCAGTTGGACGCGGAAGACTTCTTGCATATGGCCATCTCCAAAGCGTTTGTCTATGGCCTGAACAAGAGCACTGAAGTTACCATTCTTATCTGCTGGGATGGTTTGCAGTAGTTCAGCAGCAGATCCTCTGAGGGCAACCGTCAGAGCTATAAATTTGTCTTCTTCATCCCAGCCATTTGTCGCTGCGGCTGCCTCAAACTGTTTTTTATAGATCGACCAAGAAGTTTGCCCGTCAAAAGTCGGTGGATGTATTTCCTTCTTCCTTGGGTAATCGCCAACACTTTCCCTAATCTTAATTTTTCGAACTTTGTCTAATTCGTCGGTTATGCTTTGTATTTTGCCTTCGAATTTTTCTTGAACACTCTCGAGCTTTGCGTCTACTTTTGAAAATTGCTTTTCGACGCAATCAAAACGTCCATCAATAGTAGCGATCTTGTTCTCAAAGGCATCAAGCTTACCTTCGATGAGAGTCTTCTGTTCTTCTAAAAGGTTCTTTTGTTGTTTTTCCATTTGTTCAAGAAGGTTCTCTTGTTCACACTTTTGTTGTTTTTTCAGTTGTTCGAGAAGGTTCTGTTGTTCACACTTTTGTTCTGTCCGTTGTTCTTCGAGAAGATTCTTTTGTTGTTTTTCCATTTGTTCGCATTGATTCTTTTGTTCTGTACGTTGTTCTTCGAGAAGATTCTTTTGTTGTTTTTCCATTTGTTCCAGTTGGTTCTTTTGTTCTGTACGTTGTTCTTCGAGCTTGCCAATGAGAAGTGCCATCATTGCCGACAAGTCGACACCAGTACTTACTTGTTCTTCAGGCATTTCTATTTCGAATAGGAATGTGTCTGGGTCTTCTCCGCGTTGACTTAAATCCTCTTGCAGACGAATTATGAGGTCAGCTTTTCTTCCAGCAGTAGGAAGGCCTCGTTTATTCAGCTCTGCCTTAAGTTCAACACAATTCAATTCAATCACTGTCTTACCCATTTTGCTTTTATTTTCCTTCTTTAAGCACAGTCACTTTTTTTTTTTTTTCTCTTTGTTTTATCAAAAAAACACACGTATATTTTTTTTTTATCACCACAAATTATCTGAATGCACAGACAACATAAGTTTTATCCCACTTCTGACACCAATGTAATATTCTGCTAAGGGTTCGCAATAAAACTTATTTACTTTATTTCTTAACTTCCACTTATTACATTTAAAATAAAACACACTTTACTTCAATTGAAATCACTTTTATTAATCACTGGCACAACACTTTACACGAACTTTATTCTTTCACTTTCAAAAATAAACTGTGTCCAATCGGTAGCGCCATCAACCTTATATAGGGAAATATCTGGTTCTGGTCTAATCTCGAAAGCAATAGAAATCTTTAGAACCTGTATCTCGATCCTTCTATTCTGACAGATAGATGGAATAATTCCCCTTCGGACTTCGACATTTACCAATGTTCGAAAAAGCTCATTCAAAGCTCATAGCAAGTTGTTTTAAATCGCAATGGTACTAGATGGCGCTGTCATCGCATTCGAGAATCGATATAGTTCGAATGTAAAAGTCGTTATATTAATTTTCAAAAGTAGTTAACTAATCTTCGTTACACTATCATAGGCGGCCTTAAAGTCTATAAACAGATGGTATGTTGGGATGTTAAATTCTAGACATTTTTCCATCGCCTGCCTAAGGGTAAAGATCTGATCAGTTGTTGATTTGCCTGGAATGAAACCACACTGATATTGGCCGATTATGGTTTTAGAGTATGGGGCTATCCGTTCTTGTAGGATAGAGGAGAGTATCTTATAGGCGGTACTCAACAACGTGATACCTCTATAATTGGTGCACGTTGTGACATCTCCCTTCTTATGTATGGGGCAAATTATACCTTTTCGCCAGTCTTCTGGCATTTCTTCCTGCTCCCATACGTGCACTATAATGTCATGAATTGCTTGGCGTAAGGCTGGCCCGCCGTGGTGGAATAGTTCGGCTGGTATGCCATCGGCTCCCGGGGCTTTGTTTTTCTTAAGCCGGGCTATAGCCTTCTCAACCTCTTCTATGCTTGGTGGCGGTAACATAGGGTAATCTTCTTGAAGTAGTGGAGCCTCTACTTCTGCAGTGAGCTGACCATTTAGCAATTCATTAAAGTACACTTCCCATCGCTCCAGTATGCTTTGGGGATCGGTGATCAGATTTCCCTCTCCGTCCTTGCAGTAAGTGCAGCGTGGTGTGTACTGCGTCATGTTTCGGACGGATTGGTAGAACTTCCGCGCCTGGTGCGGACCTCGCTCTCGGCTTCTTTCTAAATCACAGATGATGTTCTTCTCCCAGGCTGATTTTTTCTGTCTGTGAAGCCGTTTTTCTATTCTTCTGAGCTCTTTATATTCATCTTCGCGTGCCCGCGTTCTATGAGATTGTTGCATTGCTCGGTACGCAACATTCTTACGTTCAGTCGCTAGCTTGCATTCATCATCAAACCAGCCGTTCCGACTTCTACGACTGCTGCCTAAGATGGAATTGGCAGTGCTAATGACAGTGTTTTTAAGGCGTGTCCACTTCTCATCTACGCCCAGCATACTGGCTCCAGGACTTACTCTCCCTGGATCGAGTGGTTCTAGGGCGAGTCCTAACGCAAGTCCAAAGGTGTTACTGGTGTTTTCATTGCGTAGTGCAGCCGTGTTGATTCGAACCTGATCGGCGGATGCAATACGTCTTCGCAAGGCAATCCGCCCTCGGAAAACCATACCAACAAGATAGTGCTCCGAGTCGATATTGGCACCTCGGTACGTTCGTACCGTCATCAAGTTCGAGTAGTGGCGACGGTCTATCAACACGTGGTCAATTTGGTTACGAGTGGCTCCATCAGGTGATACCCAGGTGGCTTTGTAGATATCTTTACGCGGGTACCTGGTACTCGCAACGACCATGTTTTTCGATGCTGCCAATTCTAGGACTCAAAGTCCATTGTCATTAGTGTTCTCATGCAAACTATGAGTGCCTGCGTAATGCCTGAATACCGGCTCCCGACCTATTTTAGCGTTCAAATCCCCAAGGATGATTTTACCTTGGACAGGCATGGAGGGCCCTCTCGACTTGTTCATAGTAAGTCTCTTTATCTTCGTCTGAGGACTCCTCCGTAGGTCCGTGAACGTTAATGCGGCTGATGTTCTTGAATTTGCCTCGCACGCGAAGGGTGCATAGCCTTTCGCTTATAGCGTTAAAGCCGATGACGGTAGACTTCATTTTTTCGCTGACCAGGAAGCCTACCCCGAGCACATGGTGTTTTGTATGACAGCTGTAATATAAGTCATATTCTTTCTTTTGCAAAACACCATTCCCTGTCCATCTTATTTCTTGCAGTGCTGTTATGTCAGCTTTATATTTTGACAGGGTATCGGCTAGCTGCTGAGCAGCTCGAGCTCTATAGAGCGATCGTATGTTCCATAAGAAAATTCGTAAATCGTTGTTCCGTTTTCGTTGCAAGGGTTGTCGTCGTGAGATCAGTCCGTTTCCGAGGCTTGTTGACGGTCTCGTAATTCTTTTAGTTTTACGGAACAGGGAATTAACCTGTTGCCAACCTGTGGAAATAGACTGATCATATTAGCCAAACC
The DNA here is from genome assembly GCA_958431115.1 of Syrphus vitripennis. Lineage (NCBI taxonomy): Eukaryota > Metazoa > Arthropoda > Insecta > Diptera > Syrphidae > Syrphus > Syrphus vitripennis. The sequence continues at coordinate 65,968,536 of OY288109.1, read as the reverse complement.
TTTTTGGGGTTTGTTTCTAGCGGCCGCCGCCAAGAGGCTATGATCACACTTCCACCAGTCCCGAATAGTTACGGCACGTGCATGTTTTCGTATGCTACATGTTATTCCCCCTATTCGGCTGATGGCTGACCATTTGGATGCAATTATCCAAAAAATAGTCTCCTCTTGCTCCTACCACCAATTTCCGATGCTTAAAGACTCCCCAAATCGAATTTTACACCTCACATTTTGCAGCGCCACCACCAGGATCCGGGCAACCCTATAAAAAACTCGCCATGAGAGTACTATAGTTTTCATATACAAAGGAATTTCTCTTTAAGGTTCGATGTCATGAAATGTTTTAATCCCACTTTTTTCCCACACTTACAGGTATGGATTTGAATCATTGGTATACAGACTTATTCTCTAAACATCCCGCGTTTCAAATTGATGCCACGTATGTGATAATAGTAGATTAACAATTGTTTTCTCAGTCCAGGATTACAAAAAATCATTACTCTTTCTATTAATTTTTGCTAGTACGGAAATTAGGTTGCGTTTCAATGATTTGAGGTCTTAGCATTTTAGTGCAAAAAAGTATAAGACGGAACTATTCCGTTCCGAGCCCGGAATTTCTCGGTTTGGAATGTTTTGTTAATTTCAATTTACATATTCCTGTATACATTTCTGCAAAGGTTTATTTTAATTCAAAGAGAACCATAAGAAAACGCAGTTTTAATATATTATTTAAATTTTGATTTTAATTTTGAATTAGGTAGGTAAGTATATTTAAACATAACACCGAGTCATCAAGTCACAGGGTAACCAAGTCATCGGGTAAAAATGCGTTTTTGAAATCACTCATTAATTTGGTGAATGGCATTATTATGTTCATCTCAAAATATCAATGATTGGCTATTTTTTTATTCGATCTTCGAATTCTTTTTCCTAATATAAGGACATTTAAGATCTTCCAAACCTTTGCATAAACTTTGATTCGGTTTTCATAATGAGCGGCTTAGCTTTTTCAATTTTCATATTAGTATAAAATTAAGAAGAAATAAGATAAAAAGAATACCATTTAAATGGTACAAATCTTTATATATGAATAACATAGAACTATCATGGTGGCAGTCGAATGGGGCGACATCAAGTGTCGGGGCAACCCTTTCTCAATTTTTTCTACTGAAAGCTTATGGAGGTTTTAATTGTTATTTTTGGTTATGGCAATCGAAATAATCGGCCCTATCGAGGTAACCGTCAGAGCGGAATTCTCTCCGAAGTTCTACGAATCGGAGACATTTTGCTTCGAGGTAGTTCTCCGATTAGCTGATTGGAAATTCTCTCCGACGATATTAAACGCATGCCATTTCCATGCGATGAAGTACTTCAAATCGTTTTTTTTCTTTCATATTTTCTCCGAAGTCCTCCGACAAATTCTTGGCGCAGAAGTTTTTCTTTTTTTCTGATGACAGCTAGTTCGAACCGAAATTGAATCTCTGACAAAGGATGCGTTGCGGAGAAAGTTCCGCTCCGATCGTTACCTCGATAGGCCCGAATAGTCTCCTCTTGCTCTTACTCCCAATTTCCGTGCCTTAAAAATTGCGGCGGCACCACAAGGGTCGGGGGAAAATTAAAAAATACTCGCCATGATAGTGCTATGTTTTTCATATACAAAGGATATTGCAGAAAAATGCGGGTTAATATTACCTTTAATATGTGTAATGCGATTGTTTTCCATCTCAAATTTATATTTATTTAAATAACAATACTTCTACATTTTGACTATCAATAAATACAAATTTTCATTCAAATAAAGTAATGAATGGTGCATGTATGTATGTATCTATGTACTTTCAAAAACTTCTAGATTCAAACCAATTAATTGAAATTAAAACCCTAAAAAACATAAAAACCATTGAAATGTTTTAATATTTCTTAAGTGAAAATACTTTTCGGTTTAAGTAGGATACATACAAACAATTTACATTTAAGTTATTTTAATTTAACAAAATGCGTTTATAAACTGTCAAATGAAATTTGTCGTTTTGCTTTGGCAGTGCTTGTATTAAGCTCATACAAACTACTTCGAAAGGACAATGTTTGGCTGTTCGATCGGACTGCTGAATTCGTATAAGGACTAACATTTTGTTGATCAACTCCAGTAAATTTTTTTTGATCTGACCAACGTTGTTCGCAATCAACATTCTCTCTAAGAGCTATTCCATCGAGATTATTTTTGGAAGAGCTCTTTTGCAAACTAGCATTCGGTTGGACAGACAATCTTATTGCACTCTTTGATTTAATCAATATATCTTCAAGATTTTTGATTTGATGGGCGGGTTGGGGCAATGGTATTGAAGAGCTTTGACTTGAGGCAAACGATTCCATTGAGTTCTCAAAACTGCAGACACTTTGATTTAAGAATAATTTTCGGGTTTCGAATTCGTCGGGTGCAATGTATCCCGATAATCTCGCAGAAGACACTTTCCTTTCTTCTTCTATTTTGGACTTTGCGAAGATATATATCTCATCGGCACTTTTCCCAGAAGTTACATTACTAACATATTTTTTTGCTAATCTGAAAATAGAAAATAAACGTTTATAAAGCAACCTAATTAAATACAATTTATTAAAACCTTAGCATTGTATCGCTGGTGCTGGAACTGTTTTTTTGAAAATACTCTTGAAATATCCTTTTAACAACTCTGGCCAAGACCGAAGCAAACTGTTTAAAACTAGCATGAGCTACGTTGATTTGTTTTGACTGCAAAGCTTGTGAAACTGCCCACAGTAATTTCTAAAAACAAGGTCGAAACATAAAAATTGTAAACCTTGTTAGAACAAATCTATTACCTTCCGATGATTTTCCGTTAAAAAGTTAGATGTCTGAAATGTTGTATCAGAAAAGGCTTTTGTTATTGGTCTTCCATTACTGTTCCTAGATAAGGGATAAGGGATAATAATGGATGTACTGCTGTAACTGTTGGTGTTGCTTTGCATTATGTCAGAATTGTTGCTTAAAATGTTTGTGGAACCAGCCCCAATACAGAAACTTTGGCTTTTTATTTTAAGTGAACGTGGAGTCGAACTATCGGTTTCTTGACAGAATACCTTTTTACTGTTTTGTTTACCATCATCATCATCATATTCTGTACGCTTTCTTTTAAGTGATAGGAAGTGTAGATTTCCACCAAAAAGGCTCGATTGTGAAGTTTGGCAAAGACTACCTAAATCACTTGTATTGTTTAATGAAGCTATCGACGAGCCTTGGGAGGTTTTATCAGGAGAAAACAAAGCTCGTTTTGATTTCTCTACCCGGTTTGCTATTTCTGGTTTGAGAGATAATTTAAGTACTGCAGCTTGTGTTTTTTGTAGTTTGGCCGGACTCTGAAAAAGTGCTCGTTTCGAAGATTCTCTAGAAGGACCCGGATTTACAGGATCGAATCGAAATACAAGACGCTTTCTGGCAGATGATGAAGGAGTTTTGCGACCTGAAATTAAAAAATATAAA